>ML686112.1:1086895-1109305 GCA_007922175.1 Pelusios castaneus
GGTGAGGGCAGCCGGTTCGGGCCAGCCCCTTAGCTCAGCCCTGGGGCTTCGGGTGACAGTGGGGGCTGGCAATGCAGCCCCCACCATCACCGGAAGCCCTGCACCTGGGCTAGGGGGCTGGCTGTGGGCAGTGCATGGTGGGACAGGTGACCACCATGCACTGCTCTTCTTTCGCAAAGCAGCATTCACACAGTGAATGCTGCTTTGCAATAGAAGCAGCACGTGTGTACACAAGAAAGCGCTATATTTATAGCGCTTTCCTTGTCCCGCAATAACTTATTGCGGGACAAGTTTCTCGTGTGTACATAGCCTCAGTCTCTGTCTCCCAGTCAGCAATGAGGTCCAGTAAAGAGATAAGCTATTTAAAACTCTACCAAATATTCTCCTGACCCCAAGTGTCAGCTACATTGCTAGATCAATGTAAGTTTGTATCTTATCCAAAATACCATGCTGCCAGCCAATTCTTTAGTACCTAAGACTAAAGGTTTATTATAAAAGGAACAAAACATTCTGGAGATTTATGGTCAGCACAGTCAAATGCATGCAAATGACTTTAAAGTCTCTATATAACAAGTTCTCAGCAGAATTGTGGAGTTTGCAGACCTGTATAATTCCTCTGGTGTACATCCTGAACCTGAATGGGTCTCAGTTCTCTGTTTCACAATTTCAGATGCAGATGAATTGATCCAGAGGTAGGAAGCAGGAATGAAGACAATACAGGGATTGCCTTTTATGTCCCTTTGTCATGTGGCTTGTCCCAAACACAGCCATGAAGCACATGGCATGGAAAAGCCTCAGAATCTCCTGTCCATAAGAATGTTCTTACATGCCCTGGTGAGTCATGTTAGAAGGAAAAGAAGAAGAAGAAAAGGATCAGTTCCATCTAGGAGCAGGAAGGGTAAATGGTGCCTTTAATCACAATGCTTGTTCTCCTTGTACATCCAACCTTGCGGTAAGTAGCCACAACCCGCCTCTCTGGACACCCGTATAAGTAAGACCTGAATACAGAATTCACAAGACATATATACTTTCTAACTTGTTAAATAAAATATACTAATGTAACAGGTATGTGCATACATGGTTGCATCATGCCTAAATCCCTACATGGTTTCACTATACTTAATATGCAGGTTACATGATTAGATTATGCTTAATATACGGCATATAATCAGCCCGCCTCTGTTGATGTTTACAGCTTATTTCTGTACCAAATGATAGTTCTAACCAATGAAATGTTACAAACTTTCTTGCCTCCTCTGGTACCTTGCTTACGTCACCTGTTTACCAGAGTTGAGTTAACAGCTTTCTAGCAGGGCCATCAGAATAGATGGTTACCACTTAACCATGTATGGCTTCCATTCTACTTTCCTTTTGTTAGCTGTATATTTTTGCTTTCCAGCCAAAGCTGTTTACAGTGACACAGCTTCAATAACAGGTTTCACCTCTTGACTCCTTCATTCCTAAATCCAGGTGGCCAGCTGCCCAGTTATTATAAAATATAAATTCCCTACAACTCATAACATGTAGCCCCAAGGTTCTCTGGATTCATTGTACTGTAAGCACCTGTAATGGGCTTAGTGCTGCTGCCATCCTATCTAGAGTGTTGCCCAGAAACACAATTTGTAATACAAAGATCCCAGATATATTTAGAACTTTTAAATACAAAATTCACACACCCACACCCAATATATAAACATGCTTATCAGTGTTAACAGAGTATAACTAGAGCCCTGAAGATCCGCGGGTAACCGCTTCCGATCCGCGGGTAACAGCATCCATGGGTGCGGACTGGCCATGGCTGCGGATTCAATTTTTATGAATGATCCCTGCAGCTGCTGCTATGATCTGCGTCATTAGCAGCACACAGGGGAACAAGGAAGAGTTCTAGCCATTCCCAGTTGAGCTCTGATTGGTGGTCTGCCAGTCAATCAGAGTCTAGTCACAGCAGGCTGGGGCTTGGAGAGACACCACTCACTGACAATCAGTTAGCATGCTTGCCTTTGATTGGCTTATTCCCTGTGTCTTCCCTGCCCCCTTCTTCATTTTCTTGTTTGTGGCTCATATGCCATGCTGTCAATCAGAAATTTAATTGGTGGCCAAGGAAATCTGATTGACAGCACAGCATGCAAATCACAAACAAGAAAAGGAAAGAATGGTGTGGGACAGGCCGCATCTGGAGTACTGTGTCCAGTTTTGGGCTCCCCACTACAGAAAGGATGTGGACAAATTAGAAAGAGTCCAGCGGAGGGCAACAAAAATGATTAGGGGGCTGAGGAACATGACTTATGAGGAGAGACTGAAGGAACTAGGCTTATTTAGTCTACAGAAGAGAAGACTGAGGGGAGATTTGATAGCAACCTTCGACTACTTGAAGGGGTGCTCCAAAGAGGAGGGAGCGAGGCTGTTCTCGATGGTAACAGAGGACAGAACAAGGAGCAATGGTTTCAAATTACAGCTGGGGAAGTCAAGGTTGGATATTAGGAAAAACTTTCTCACTAGGAGGATGGTGAAGCATTGGAATGGGCTATCTAGGGAGGTGGTAGAATCTCCATCTTTGGAGATTTTTAAGGCCCAGTTAGACAAAACCCTGGCTGGGGTGATTTAGTGGGAGTGGTCCTGCTTTTTAGCAGGGGGTTGGACTAGATGACCTTGTGAGGTCCCTTCCAACCCTATTATTCTATGACCCATGTGGCGAATTAGCCAATCAAATGCTAAATTGCTGACTGTGAGCCCAAGCTTGGTTGCAGATGCAGTTCCGGATCCACATAAAACATGGCATGCGGATTGCGGATTGAATAAAGACTGGACTGCACCCGACCAATGTCAGTTCCGGATCCACATTTTTGTATCTGCTTAGGGCTCTAAATATAACCTTTTAACAGTACCTGACATGGCACATCTCATGCAAATTATTGTAATGTGTAATATTGAAATTAAATATTATAAATGATCACCACTAATCCCAACAGTGTTACACTAAGAAATTGGCACCTCCTTATTTTAGGGTAGAAAGGAAAGAGCACTCACCCAGTAATTATGGAAGATTATGCTAAGGAAAAGTACAATATTAAATGATTCTGTATTTTACATGTTTTACTTCATCTGCACTAAAGATTTAACGGTAAATTTGGCAGCACCAATGGGAGATATGCAAGCTATTCTATGTAGAATAGCTTGCATATCTTCCATCAACTTCCTAAAGTCTGTTCTGTATGCCGTCTCCACTACGCTGCATTGGTGAGAAATGTGTTCCTGTTGACACAGCATTACTCTTTTTCTGGAGGTGGATTTAAGTTGATTTCCAGATCTATTGAGTGGGTATTCACTTCCAGTCAACTAACTCTGAGAAACTGATCTGACAGTGGTGAATTTGCCCCCATCAGTGAAGAAGTACCCTGAGTCTAGACCTTACTTTTATGATGTGATCAGGTCTTCAGTGTACTTAATTGCAAACGTGTTCTAGAAGAATGATCAGTTCCAATTAGAGTACCCTGTATTAGGATGTAAAATGCTCCAAATGATCCAATATCTAATAATTTTGTAATACGGCGCAATGATGAAAACACTGATGGGATGATATTAAAGAAAAATGACTTTGAGCTAGCCTAATCTATAGCATAATGATTACATTACCAATAATAAGATTAATGCTCATTTTTTGATCTGTGTCTTCATTGTCCCAGCCACACACAAAGAATGCTGCAAGGCTAGGAAGAAGGTCAAATGCATCCTACAAATGTCCTATTTAGATCTCCTACTCTTTAGTGTTCCTTTTTAAAATGCTATCACCTTCCAACTGCAGAGTTTGCCCGAAATATCTGTGTAAATAGCATGCACCTCTAAAATTAGCTTCCGCCTCTGTGATTTATTCAGTGATAATGTAGGCAGACACTGTCACAACTTGATCGCCTCAGAGGTACTAAATTGTGGCAGCAGTGAAAAGTTTCGGCTGCTGCTGAAGGATGTAGCTAATTATAGGGAAAGTTTCTGTTAGTGAGGAATAACAGTCCAGGGATTAGGCCACTAATCTAGGATTTGAGAGATTCGGATTCAATGTGTGTAATCTTGGACAAGTCACTAAGGACTGATTTTTTTAAAGCTATATAGGTGCATAAAGAAGTAGTCAGGCACTTGCAGGGGTTTTCAAAAGCACCAGAGTGCCTAATTTCCATTGAGATTTCTTTTCCAAATCCCACTAATGTGCCTAATATGCATAGGATGATTTCAAGAGGGGTAGCCGTGTTAGTCTGTGTACAGTAAAAATGAGAGTCCTGTGGCACCTTAAAGAGTAACAAATTTCTTTGGGCTTAAACTTTCATGGGCTCTAACCGACTTCATCAGATGCATAGACTCCATGAAAGATTATACCCAAAGAAATCTGTTGGTCTTTAAGGTGCCACAGGACTTTGGTTGTTTATGCATGGGGTGGGGTGTACCAGGTCCTTACAGCCATACCACACCCTGCTCCAGGAAAGGAATAGTGAAGGTGGACCCTCCAGATTTCTGCAAGCAAAGATGGATTTGGCCTTGCCAAGCCATGGAAATGCTGGGCTCTTCGCACAGCCATTTAATCTGTGTCTACAGACCTTAGCTTTATTCCCAGCTGTACCATGGACCAGTGGAGTGACCATAGGCAAGTACCTTCATTTCCCTGTGATCTTGTCACATGCTGTTGGGCTACAGGGGTTAAGATCTCTGGTTTCTCCTCTACCTCAGGCAAGGCCAGATGATCAAAATGGCCTCCTCTGCCCTGAGATGGAGTGTACAAACCCTTCACCAGAAAAGAACGGGTTAAAGAGCTTTTTTGGGCCCATCTGGGGTTGAGGAGGATCTTAAAAGAACAGAACAGTTCAGTCAGATGAGGGATGTAAATGGACTTTATGCTCCTAGCTCCTTAGAAAGAGGAACTGCTAGAGGTACAGTAGCCTGGGACCTCCGGATCCTGGGACTCTACCAGACCTCCTGAAGGAAAGATGGATGTGCAACATTCTGAAAGTCTGAGACTAACCATTGGCTCATTTTGTTTAATGTCTTCACTTTGCCCATTGGGAGCAGGAGGCTGGTAGGAATTGACCCAAGGGAGCAACACCATTGGGGATCAGACCGTTGCCTCCCTCAAGACCCTTGACTGGAACCTGGTGGAAATGACCCACTGGGTTCCCTTACACACAATAAGACCTGTGAGCCTATCTTGGCCCAAGATAATCTGAATGGGGGAAAGGGCCCCAAAACCAAGGCAGTAGGAATCTTGAGGCATAGGCTCAGGTACTCTTTGACTGATACTAAGGCTATCTGCTGCAACAATCGTTGTCTGTCCTGAGAGAGGTAAAGCACTATGTCAGTGTTTCTCAACCTTTAGTGGACCCGGGAATACCTAAGGGTATTAATTACTTTACGCAGAACACCCAATGAAAACTTTCTCAAAAAGAGCTGATATATACCATCTATAACATTTGTAATATCTGCATACTACGCATTCCTGTAAAAACAATTCAGGAAACCAAATTAAACACAATTTTACTAATATAACATGCATTTATTTCTAAAAAAAATAGATACATCATGATTGTTCGCACAACTTAAAACTGAAAATAATATTACTCAAGTTTTAATGGCAAGTTGGGCCTGCCTGTTCATACAAAGTTAATCTATTTTATAGTCAGGGTCATCAAAGAAACTCTTACCATGGAAGTTATGTCCAAGCAATTTCAATGCTGGCAGTAACAACATTCAGAAATTTAAAATACCCCAGCAGCAGTAAAGAAACAAGGCAGCAGCAGGTGCTGACGCATGCTTGGAAGTTTCCTGTGACGGGGCCGTTTTAAATCTCCCAAGCACACCTCAACTTGCTGTGTTGCTCCTTCACTCTCCCCCCTAACATCCTGCCAATGGGGAGGGTCAGGGTCGGTGGTGGAACACCTTCACTATGTCTCTGGAGCACCAGTGTTCCACAGAACAACAATTGAGAAACACTGCACTATGTGCCTTCCTTTTCAAGCTTCAGGAGCTAGCCCCCTGCATGTGAGGTCCAACCTTGACAGCATGCAAACAGCTTTGGGCAGACTCCTCACAGTGCTATGCCCAGATTTAAGGTGGAGTGGTGCACTGGTTGTGACTGGCCTACTATATTCTCTTAAAATCTGTGATTAAGTATTCACAGTGCACACAAGAAACTCAATATCCCAGCTGGTGTTCTTGGCAGGATTCTCTGCTGGGAACTGTAGTTGAGTGGATATGTAGAACAAAAGGCCTTCTTCCTTCCAGTTTAGCACTGAGAGATACTTCCCTCCCTCTTTCCATATTGCACTGATTCTAGGGATTAATTGACAACTTCTTTCTCCAGGGCTTTCAATTCAGCACCTACAAACTTTAAATTAAATTATTTTAATGTCACATCTATCCATGGTGGAAGTATCTTGCTAATTAGATTTAATTTTAAATCATTTCAAATATACATTGAGGACTGAACAGATCCGGTAGTCAATCTGTGGCTGGTATCGCTTCACTACTTTATCTAACAGAAGTTTTCAAACATCCTACCATGGTTTTATTTCCACTAATGTTTAACTTTTCCCCCCTGACTTTGAGCTACATACAGTAAGATATCACTGCAGCTAAATGTTGTCTATTTTTTTGTGAAACAAATAAGGAGTCCTGTGGCAGTTTGTTGTTGTGGTGTCACTTTTCTAGAGACAGTACTTGAGTAACTTTTGGAGACTTCAATTTATATCTGAGTGTGTATTGGTGTGCACGCACACACAATCTGCTAATGGAGTTTCAGTTTGGACTGTGTACTTAAATAGCTGGAAAGCATACACAACTTTTTCACATATAGTTGGTCTGGAAATTGTGCATGCAATTTGGAGCCATTTGCTAAATTGGGTGTTCGTGTTTCCACACACATATTCAGCTATTGACTTTTTCATGTGTGCATTTGTACTGCAGCAAATATAAATTACCTTGCATGTCTCATAACTGCTTTTCTGCATTTATCTATTTATTTCCCATATGCAATCTGGTCAAGCCAAGACACAACATTTTTATCAATGATGTTCAAGACACGAAGACCTCTAGGCAGTTGAATCATTTTGTAGTGCTCATCACTATGTGTCATCATTTGTGGCTCCCCACATTGACATGGTGGATTGTTTCAAAAATACCACTGAAATGCCACTTAAGTGCAAATGTCATGTTCGGTACAAACCAGTTCAGAAGGGTCTATTGCCTTCACGGTAAATCAAATCCAGGTTGATGTTGAGTGGGGTCTGAGACAATATAATTATTTGTCACTTTCTCTGTGGACCATGAAGCTCACCATGCATCCTCTTCTGTAAATTCCTCACCTGATAAATTTATCCAATGGGTGCCATGAGGGTAGACCTTCATGTGGTGGATATGTCGTTAACAGTAGATGTGGCATATTGTGCAGATTGATCACAAACTTTCCTACATTTTCCTCTCTGTGAAGACTGGGTAGAGCATATTGCAGAGAACTGGTAACTGTGGTAGAGGAGTGGATTTAAGTGTGCCTGAAATAATACACATGGTGGAGCTAAGTTGTACATTGATCACTTTTAAGTGAGATGAGTGAGCCCACACTGGAGCACGATACTCCATTGCTGAAGTGTGTATCATTTGGGGCATTCCTACCCCATGTTGTTCCAGCCAGTTTTCCAAGCAGGTTGTGTGTTTTCACTTTAGTCACTATCTTAGATGGTGACAATATGTGAGAGTTCTATCCAACATGACGTCTCGATAGACTGAAGGTGAATCATGCTTTATTTGCTGCCCATTGAGAACTATATTCAGCTTTCTGCCCTTTTGTGCATGATGTAAGTGGAAGACATGTGATGCAGTCTTACTTCCCCTTGATATCAGGTGCTACCAATTACATCAATAATAGAATGCTCTCAGTTGAGGGTCTTCACTGGTAGAGTTTACTCCACCAAAGTGTCTTTTACTGGATTTAAGGGCATGATATGAGGTTGATTTTGTTGCTAGACATGAATGTTCTCTTTCATGGACTTTTTTGAGTTTATGCAGCAGCGAGTCTCTGCCTAATGGGTCACTCCACTGTGTGTAGAATTGCTTAATTTTTTAATCATTTTGAAGTGCAATGACAGTTCTGGAAGAAGCAGAGAAATGGTCAAGAGGGATGGGCCATCATAAGGGACTGAAGGAGATCTGCAAAGAGAGGCAGAGCTGTGAAGGACCTTGAAGGTAAGGTCAGGAGGCTAGATCTTGATGCAGTGGAAAAGAGGGAGCCAATGGAGAGGTTCAGTGGAGTAATGGGATGAATGGAATGATGAACAGGGAAGACTCCATCAATTTTTGTCGCCTCTCTTTTTCTACTCTGACACAGACAGCCATCAAAATGGATTCTGACGGCAGTGACTAGCCAAAGAATTGCCTGGGAGCTCCTCTAGTGATGTGCTAAATTTTGATAGTGCAAGAGCCCTGCAGAAATGCACCCATCATGCAGGTGCTCTTCCACCCTCTCCCTTCTCTTCACCTCCATCTACTGTGCATGCATCCTTTCTTCCATCCTGCAGGGCATAGTCAAGGCTGTTCAGAGTTCAGAAGACATATATATCTTTCTAACATCCTAAATACATACATAATACAACAGGTTACATCATTCTTAAATCACTACATGGTTTCACTGTTTCTAATATACAGGTTACATGATTAGATCATATAATTAGCCCACCATGTTTACTGTTTATGAATCATTTGGGTACCAAATGCAGTTCTGACCAATGAAATGTTCAAACCTCTTCTGCCCTCCTGTCACCTTGTCTATGTCACCTGCTTACCAGGGTAAAATTAATGGCTATCTAGCAGGGCCATCACAGTAGATTAAGTGGTAACTGTGAATGGTTTTCCATTCAACTTTCCTTCGTTAACTGTATGTTGGTGCTTTCCAGCCAAGCTGTTTACACCTTATGTCACAGCTTCAGTAACAAGTATGATTTCTAATAAATCCATCATTTGGGTACCTAATAAATCTACTGGCCAGCTATTCAGTTAATATAAAACATAAATCCCCTACAATTCTCTCACTGCCCATTGCTGTCTGATGCATCACAATGCTGCGTCCTTCCATTCGGAAGCACTGTTCCAGGAGTGAGGATAAGGCCACTAGGCTGTTTGTACTCGATTTGGATATTGTAAATTCCTCCCTCAGCTGAAGAGCAGTGGCTTGGCTTCACCTGACCCTGATCTATTCCACTGTTGGCCTGGTACATGGTGAGATCCCAGCGCATTATGTGCTGTGTGGTTCAGGCCTGTCAGATGAGAGATGTTCTTATCAGTCCTTATCAGTGTTGTTCTGTCTCTGGCACCGATATCAGCTTGGCTGTGTGCATGAATGCGTGTGTGAGATTCTGAAGGTGCTCCCTCAGGATTACCCTGGCTCAGATCTATAAGTGGGGACTCCATTAGCTCAGCAATCTAGAGCCTGGCTTGGATCTTAAACAGGGACTGAGTAGCCTGATGATCCTAAGCTGAGGTGCTCCTTTGGTGAACACTCTGGGTTATCTTTGGCTCAAATCTTTAGTGAGAACTCAGTTAGCTCAGTTATTTGGAACCCAGGTATACCGTGTCTGAGAGAGGTAAACTAAGGCAGCACTCATGATCGATGAAACCAACATGACCACAGATCTTTGTAGAAATGAAGGTGCCAGGCTAGGCTTTATTGCAATGTAACACAATGGCAAGCGATCTATATCAACAGATTTGCTGGCAGCATATGTGCTCTCAATGCAATTGAACAGCTCAATTGACAGTAGGACTCCCCATCATCCCTTTAGGCTGCACAGGGTTTGAGCTTCAGGGCTCCTACTTTTGTACCCTCATCAGACCTTACATTGATTGGTCATATTCTAACTAATTCACGCATTGATTGGTCCACACATTCCTGGGCATCTCCATCCATCAAGGTGTCATGGTTTAACTGAACCTTACCTTTGTCCGGGCCAAACTGTGCAATTTATCTCTTTGGTGTTAGCCTGACCCAACACTACCTTCTTCAAGGTATATTCTGATTTTTATACTTATTATTGCAATTTCAGCTTGTTTCTTGCCAATTTCAGTGAAGTTGAACTTTCACAACCTGTCTGTGTAGGAGAAAGTAAAAGATTAAAATAGAAAGACCAGTAGAAGTACCTAGGTGCTGGCCCAGCTCCTAACAAAGTAATCCAAAGTGATGTACTGTCTAAAATAGTCCTGTGATTGTCTTAACATGAGCTAGCCAGCCAATTTCCAGATCTCCCACTTTCTTGGATAGCTTGACACACAGCTCGTACCACGGTGTCCACAGTATTAGTTTTAGCATACTAGCTCCAGCTGAACTAGTGCAAGTCTGTCTACTGGCACTGGGTATCACGACGTCCAACTGCAGGGTGTAAACATGCCTTGACAAGGCAGAGCTGCCAGAGCATAGGTCTCTGATGTGCTGGAGCGTACCTACATCCTGGATGTCAGGACCTGGTGTTATGATCTGGACAGCTCTGGCATCACCGTGCCCCTGAATCTGACTCCAGTATGGTCCTGCTGTCAGGGAATCAGAGCAGTCCAAGGACCAAGGCAGACAGAATGGTCCTTGATATTACGAGAGAAACAAATGGTAGATAAATAGAATAAATCTCCTTGGAATTCAATAGGAGCTGGGTGCCTAACTCCCTTAAGTGCCTTTAAAAATCCCATATACCTTTATCAATATATACAGCTGACAGCAACACTGCATAGACCATTTGCTTAGTGATTAGTGTGACAGAGCCAGGCCTGATGGCTACAGGAGAATGATCCTATTTGAGATCTGGGTGGTGGGTGGGCATAAACCCACCCACTGCTAAAAACCCTCCCTGAGCCTTAGGGGAGGAAGCACTGGGCCCGAATTCAACTGATTATGGGGGACAACTAATGAAAAAACAGGAACAGGTGTGAGGGTCAAAGGTTTAAGACAAGGGATTCGGAAGGGACACCAAGCAGAAAAACTCAGACAGCACCCACTGCTCCTGGAAGGTGTCAAGGGAGCCAGCGAACGCTACCCAAAGGAACTCTGCTTGGAGACGTGATTGAACAAGGGACTGGAAGTAGGCCCCACAGTCACAGTCACAGACACCCCACCCCACCCCGCCCACCTCCTCTCCCTGGTCTTGTAGATGGCCACTTTAGCGAGGGCCAAGAGGAAATAGGCGAGTAGGTCTCACAACTTTATAGGGCCATGGATGGGGAGTGCATATAAAAACAAGTGAGGGGAGAAGTGCAGCCAGAACTTCATTAAGAGGTTCTAGAGGAGCCGGAAGAGGGGCTGCAACCTGGCGCATTCTAGGTAGGCATGCACTGGAATCTCCCTCACACCATAGAATGGGCAGGTGTTGGAGAGAGGGGTGAACCGCACCAAGTACACGTCTGTGCTCACGGCTCCGTGCAGGAGCTGCTAACTGATGTCCCCAGTGGGCCACAGGGATAAAGTGGCATATAAACTGGACCACTGGGGATCCTCACTCTATACTTTTGGGATTAGGTCCCGCCATTTTGTATCTGGGCGGGACACAAGAGCAAAGAAGGGAATGGTATGGAGCATGAGCGTGTACAGACTCAAGAAGCTTGGCTTGTATAGCCTAACCAAAAGAAGGCTGAGGGGGATATGATTGCTCTCTATAAATACATCAGAGGAATTAATATCAGGGAGGGAGAGGAATTATTTGAGTACAGCACCAATGTGGACACCAGAACAATGGTCATAAACTCTCCATCAAGAAATTTAGGCTTGAAATTAGATGCAGGTTTCTAACCATTAGAGGAGTAAAGTTCTGGAATAGCCTTCCAAGGGGAGTTGTGAGGGCAAAAACTGCTTTCAAAACAGCTTGATAAATTTATGGAGGGGATAGTATGATTAGCCTATTTTGGAAATTGACTGATCTTTGGCTACGTGTGGTCTAAGAGGGGAGTGGCCTAAGAGGGGAGAGTACATGGGGTGGGTTCTGAGTTATTACAGAGAATTGTTTCTTGGGTAACTGACTGTTGAGACTTGCCCACGTGGTCATATTTGGGGTCGGGAAGGAATTTTCCAACAGGGCTGACTGGCCTGGGCTCTGGGGGGTTTTCGCCTTCCTCTGTAGCGCAGGGCATGCCTCACCTACCAGTGAATTCTCTGTATCTTAAAGTCCTTAAATCGTGATTTAAGGAGATAAATAACTCAGTCATAGGTTGGTGGCTTATTGCTGGAGTGGGTGGATGAGGTCTTGAGACCTGCATTTTGCAGGAGGTCAGACTAGATGATGGTTCTGGTCCCTTCTGACCTTAAAGTCTAGGGCCTGATTAAAAGCTCTGGAGGGCCAGGGCTGAGGTGAGAGCGAGGAGAACTCTCTCGCAGGACCCACTCGAGGTAGACTTGAGCAGCAGGGGGCAAGGTTGCCTTCACCTCCTGGAGTTGGCACCGGGGGGGGGGGGGTTCGAGGGGTGGAGAACCCCATGCACTGAGACAGCACGAGGGGATCCACCCAGTCCCCCCAGGAATAGTCCAGGAAGTCTCCGACCTTGGCGATGCCTGCCAGGACCAACCTCTGCCTCACAGAGGGGGCCTCTGCCATCTGCACACTAAGATGGAGGTTGTGTAGCAGGCCCTCCGCGAGGAGGTCCTCCCCCTCGGTGGGCACAGGGGACCTGGAGGCTGAAACAAGCCTCCAGGTCTGGAGGAGGTCCTGGTAGAAGGCTGGCAGCTCAGAGAGGTCTCGTGGAAAACCTCTTGGATGGATGTAAAAGTGCTGCCGGTCATATCGGAGCCCTCGGTAGTGGCGGAGGAAGGTGCAAGCCAGATGGCTCCATGTCGGACTACCTGTACTATAAAGGAGTCTCTGCAGGGTCTGGAGGTGGAAGGAATGAACCTGGCTGTAGATACAGCACAGACCCTGCCCTCCCTCCAAGACTCAGGATCCCTGCAGAGATCCAGTGCAGTCCTGACCAAAAGAACTCCAGAATTGTCCTCTGAAGGTTGGCCAGGAAACTCGGGGGCGGGATCAGGGTGTTGAGCCTGTGCCAGAGCATGGATAGGACAAGCTGATTGATGGCCAGTGCTCTCCCCCAAAGGGAAAGGCACTGCAGCAGTCCTGTCCATCTCCGCAGCCGCTTAGACACCCCGTCCTCCAAGCCTTGCCAGTTCTCATCTGGGGAGGGATGCATGGCAGAGAGGTAAATGCTGAGATAGAGTAGCGGACTCGCGCTTCACCGACTGGCTTGAAGCACAGGTGGGAGGAAGCCCGCCAGGAACCCAGCCCCTGCTGTCAGGCCAGAGCTCTTGACCCAGTTGACCCGGGCGGAGGATGCCGCCGAATAAATGGTCAGGCAGGCCTCCAACTGCTCCAGGCCTCCGGGGTCATGGACCATGAGGAGCAAGTCATCGGCATATGCTGACAGGACCAGCCTCAGCTCCGGCTCATGGAGCACCAGCTCCATCAACCTCCAGTGGAGTAGAGACGGAGGAAGGGCTCCTCAGCCAGAGCATACAGCTGGCCTGACAGTGGACAGACTGGACGTACTCCTTGCCCGAAGCTGACCTGTTCGGTCAGGGTCCAGTTGAGCTTGACCAGGCACTCTGAGGAGGCATACAAGCACTTGGAGAAACCCCACAAACCAGGGTCTGAAGCTGAACACCTGCAGAGTGCCCAGGAGATACCCATGGTCCATTCTGTTGAACACCTTCTCCTGGTCCAGGGCCAGGAGGGCGAACGGCAGACCTTCCCTACACCCAAGCTCCAAGAGATCCTGGACCAAGTACCAGTTATTAAAGATGGAACGGCCCAGGACGGTGTAGGTCTGGTCGGGATGGATCACATCCTGCAGCACAGACCCCAGCCACAGCAAGATGGCCTTGGCTATGATTTTGTAGTCCGTGCTGAGGAGCGAGATGGGATGCCAATTCCAAAGGTCACTGGCAAGAAAGGGGGAGCACTCCGTTTCCCTCGGACTTGGCCCAGACGATGGCGAGGTCCAGGCTGAGGACGTCCCAGAATATGCTGTAGAACTCCAGGGTCAGCCCATCCATGCCTGGGGATTTGTTGGTGGGTATGAGACAGAAGGCTTCCGAGAACTCGGCCAGAGTGAGAGGAAGCTCTAGCCAGTCCCGGTTGCCCTCGCTGACCATGGGAAATTTGTTCTGGAGCACCCTGCAGGCGGCGGCTTCAGTTGTATCTGGGGAGAAAAGGCCAGCGTAGAAGGCCCTGGCCCTTCCACGCATCTCCACCAGATCCGTGAGGGGGGTGCCATCCTCAGCAAGGAAGCAGGTGACATTTTTTTGGCCCCCCTCCATTTCTCCAGGGCATAGAAGAAGCGGGAGCTGCGATCCATCTCCCAAAGGCTCCCTGGGCCCACAGGTCCTCGAGGGCCTGGAGCTCCTCCCACTTCTCCTGGCACACTCCGCAGAGGGACAGATCCTCAGGGCTGGTGGCCAGATGCCTCTCCAGCTCTAAGACTTCCCATTCCAGCTGCTCTATCACCACATCCCTCCACCGACTGCCCCCCCCCCAAGTGTAGTCATGGCAGAAGAGCCAGGCGCGCACCTTCCCCACCTCCCACCAAAGCCATGCCGTGGGAAAGGCAGGCCTCTGCCCCTGCCAGGCCAGCCAGAACTCTCGGAAGGATGCCACGAAGCCCATGTCCTCCTGTAGGCGGTTGTTGAAAGGCCAGTAGGCCGGCCCCGGCCTCTCCGCCAAGAAAGAGGCCCTCACGGTCACCAGGTGGTGATCCGAGAATGGGGCCGGACGTATGCTGGAGGAATGGGCTCGTGCAAGATGGAACCTGGACAGATAGATGCGGTCCAACCTGGAGTGGCGTGACTGATCTTCCTCCACCTGGACAAAGGTGAAGGTGACCTCGTCATCTGGGTGGTGGTTGCGCCAGACGTCCACCAGGGAGTGATGGTCCACGATCTCCCTGAGGACATCTGCGGCAGCCGGGCACTGCTCGGTCCCTGTGCGGTCCTGTTCCTCGAGGGTGAGGTTGAAGTCCCCGCCCTGAGGCACTCCTGAGGATCCAGTGTTCCAAGGAAGGCGGCTGCCTGCCAGAAAAAAGGCAGCTGTGCTGTGGCTGATGCAGGGGCATAGACGTTGACCAAGTTCAACCTCAGCCCCTGCATGTGGACCCGGTCGTGCAGCAGGCAGCCTGACACGACCTTGTCAACCCCCAGCACCTCGGGCTGTAGGTCGGGGGAGAACAGGGTGGCCACTCCGCCTTTTCGGATGGAGAAATGGCTTAGGAACACCCCGCCCTCCCACTCCAGCCGCCAGCTGGCCTCGGCATCTGGATCCATATGGGACTCCTGCAGGAAAACTACAGAGTACCACTCTCCCGAAGGAAGGAGAGCACCTGGCATTTAGCATGGCAAGTTGATGAAGGCCATGAGGAGGGCTGGCGGGGAAGATCCTGAGGGAAAGGATCGCCCACGAACTTTGTCAGGCCCTGCAGCAATCTGTGACTGACCCCGAAGGCCATCAGGGAGTCACAGAAGCTGCGGGCCATCTGGTAGGCCGCGGCATCCTGCCTCTCGGTCCCCTTTCCCTCCTTCAGGATGGCCCTCACGGCCCAGAGGATGAGATGGAAGTCCCCCCAGCAATTCAGGGTGAGCCGCACTCGATTCCTGGCCCCACAAGTGTCAGCCAGGAATGAGCGCAGCTCATCCCGCAGCACCACGGGATCCAGGGTGGAAGGCCCTGGGCCGTCCTCCAGTTAGATCCCCAACGTGGCCCCGCAGCCAGCCAGGAGCAACAGACAGGGTGGGAGCCCTGTCATGGCACCGATGTTGCGGGCGCCACATCGCCCGGCTGATCACCCAGCACAGGGGGGAATAGCGGTGGAGGGAAGACAGCAGCCCCTGGGATGGAGGGGGCCACGAATACCGCCCACTGAGAATCACCAGATGGAAAAGGGAAGGATATGATCCCAGGGGCGGCAGCAGTAGAGGCAGGGGCCGAGGAAAAAGTTGGGACGGTATCAGAAGGAGGGGTGGGGATGAGATCAGGGAGGGCCCCACCACCCTTACCAACACCTGCACATAGGTCTCTACATGGGGCGAGGTGGCCACCAGGAGGCAAAGGACACCATGCCTGCTGGTTAAGGTGGAGAAAGGGCCCCAGCTTCCTGAGATGGTGTATGAGAAGGCGATGCAGGCAGGTGGTACAGCGGCAGTGGTGGGTGGAGGGATGGCAGCTGCCTGGGCATACAATCTGGGGGTGGAGGGACCCCCAGAACTGGTGCAAGAGATGGCAGGAGAAGAGGGGACTGCGTCCTGGGGCAGGGCCACAGCGGAGCTCTTACTCGCCTTTTTCACCCTGCTCTTGCAGCCAGCCAAGGAGGTCGCAGCAGCAGTGGAGGCCCCTCCTGTGCACGCTGCTGCAGGTGCCTTGGTAGAGGTGCCAGAGGAGGTGGAAACAGCGGCAGTGGTCAAGGGGGGAGCCGCAAGGATGGATGAGGGAGCAGGTTCAGGGAGGGAGGCAAGAGGGGCCAAGGAGGTCTCCATGTTCCCATGGAGGGTGGCAAGCAGGAAAGGAGACCTGGGGTGGGGGTAAAAGGAGAGGTGCCGGAATGGGGGTGGGGTGGGGACCGCTCCTCCCCGCTAGGCTGCAGGCAGGGGAGGAGGATATATCCCGTGGTTGGTTATAGGAAGAAATCGGGGGAGTATTGTGGGGGGGGGGGGAGGGCAGGGCACGGCTGGCGAACCACTCCTCCCTGCTAGGCTGTAGGCAGGGGAGGAGGATGACAGAAACGGAGGGGTATGGGGACCCGATAGGGGATGAGGGGGGTATCGGCTCCTCTGGCTGCACTGGGTAAATGGGGGATCACAGTAACATCAGGGGGTGCAGTGAAGGGGGCTCAACAAAAGAAACAGAGGTTTGCAGGGGCTCACAGGTACTGGTTGAGCATGGGCGCACCAAAAGACAGGGCAGGGCAAAATAGGAGCAGCTAAGGCGAGTGGGAGGGAGACAAAAGGAGTAACAGAAGCCAAGGGTGGGACAGGGCAAGGAAGCAAGGGAAACAAAGGGATAAAAGGAACAGGGAACCCAAGCAAATACTGAAGGGGTGGGGCGGGGCAGGGGACCCAAACAAACTAACCCTTCAATGGAACTAAAATCTAAAAGGGCAAGGGAAGGGGAAGACAAAGTAAGCAAAAATAAGATGGGCAGGGAGGTCAGACTACAATGGGACTATGGGAAGAGAAAAAAAAAAGTGGGGCGGGGTAGGTTGTTCCAAGATGGCCAGAGGACAATACAAAGGGTGGGAAAGCCCTTTGGCCAAAGCGGTTTGAGAGGGGAAGGGAGAGTCCAGGTAATGGGGGTGTGTGGGGGAGCGTGCGTCTGACTGGGGAAGTGTCCTTGCTGCCAAAAAAGTCCTTGGTGGTGAAGGAGCAAGCAGCAGCCTTGAGGCGAAGGAGTCGGTGGCTGGGGGTTTGTGGAGAGGTGGCAACAATGGTGGAGGTGATGCTGGTGGTGGGGTGGGAAGTAGATGGAACTGGGGAGAGGGCTCCATGCCACTCCCCCACATCCCTGTAGCAGCAACAGTTCTTACCCCACCACCAGAAGAGCAGAGATGGCAGTCACTGAGAGTGCATCTACACTGCTTAAGTCAACTATATTTACTCTGCGTCCACACTGGAGTTTCCTTAAGTCAACTTAAGCTGTTGGAGCCTCACCTCCCCCTGGAGCTAACTAGTTGACTTAGAGAGTCTAGTGTAGACTCTCTAAGTCAACTTAGTATGGCCCATCTTAAGTTGACTTAGGAGTCCTGTGTGGACTCTCGAAGTCGACTTAGTAAAGTCGACTTAGTAAAGTCAACCTAAATTCCCCATTGTAGACATAGCCTGAGAGTTCATACCAAACTACCACTCCCCAGCTCCTGCTGGTTTTTGAGCTTTCCCCCAGCAACAGGAGCAGGAACAGTCCTAGTCCTCCTCTTCGCTGGTGGTGGTGATAGGGCAGCAGGCTCCAAGAGTAGCAGCAGTAGCAGGAAGGTTTAGCTGGCTGTTAAGGGTCCTCTGCAGGTGGTTGTAGTGGCAGTATCAGCAGCAGTGGCAATGGGATCCCTCACTCCCACCCACCCCTCAGGACAGGGGGTTGGAGGGAGGCAGGCCAGCAAGGTCCTCCTCCAGCAGCAGCTCCAGCAGGGTCTTCACTCCACTAGAGTCTCCTCAAAAAACAGGAGGGTGGTGGAAAGCAGGGAGAATAGACCCAGGCTCAGAAGTCTGTTTCCAGTGGAGCTAGGGCAGGGCTGCTTTGAGCCAATCAAGGCACCTGACTCCAATTAAGGAGCCTGGAGTCAGTTTGGAGCACCTGACTCCAATTAATGGTAGAGGATAAAAAGCCCCTGTTGCAGCCAGGCAGTGAAGGATTTTGGGTGTGTTGTTTGGAGGCGGAGGTGGAAGCAGTGTTTGGTGTGTGGAGAAGAAAAGAGCAAAGAAGAGGGGAGGAGAGCTGACCGGTAGCTGTTACTGATGACACCTAGGTGGCCAGTGGGACTTGTGCTCCTAAATCCTATATACACTTCTGAAAATCTGGCTGACATGAAACACCACAATTGTCCAATGGATTTTGACAGTTATTGGGGTGTGGAGACTGCTGGGAGGGCCTCGGGTCAGTGTGGCTGCTGGGTGTGCTGGGGAGACCGTGGGCTGGCACAGCCGCTGTGGGAGTGTGGGCTGCGCTGGTGCTGCTGGCTGGGACCTGCATGCTTGCCCACAAGCTGTCCATGTTCATAGCATCCAGCCCTTTCCTTTCCTTTCCTTTTTAAAAAAAAAAAAATCAATTTTTTAAAATATCATTTTGGCATGAGGGCCACAAATATAATTTTTCAAACCCTGAAGGCCCACTAATCTATTTAATTAAAATTAATTTCAATTTAATTAATTGATTTTGATTAATTATAATTAAAATTTGATTTGAATTTAATTAATTAAATTTTAATTAAATAGTCTGGTGGCCCTTCAGGGTTCGAAAAATTATATTTGTGGCCTTTGAGTCAAAAAGGTTGGGAACCACTGGATTAAAAGCAATCAGATACATAAAAGTGATTTAAAATTCCATATATATCATGTCCTTGGCAGAATCTGGAGTCTCTGGCTTGTATAGTTCCTCTGGTGTCCATCCAGTACCTGGATGGGTCTCAGTCCTTTGTTTCACGGCTTTAGTTGTAGATGAATAGATCTAGAGGTAGGCAATGACTGAAGGCAGAAGATTGAAAACTGAACTAAAGAGAAAATGGAGGTGGTGCAGCTGCCATTTATGTCCCTTGGCCCATCCCATGCTGCTTGTGGCAATTCACAGAAAATAAGATGAGAGTCTGGAGTCCCATGAATAAGTCCTGGTGACTCAGGTTTCTCCCTGGGCCCATTGTACCTGAGAATTCTCTTAAACTGGCTACTGCTGCAGCCATTCTGCCTAGGGTGTTGCCCAGAAATACAGCACATATTGCAGTATATGCATTAAACATATCCATAATTTCCAATACAAATATGACACATGCACATAAAAAATATCACCATACCTAGCAAACCGTAACCTTTCTGTTGGTACCTGACATGGCCTATCTCATATGCCTACTGTCATTCTGAGATATTGATATTAAATAATATCATATTGGTATTCTGGGCCAAAAGTGACTTGCCTCAGGTCATACAGGAAGCCTGTGGCAGACCCAGGAAATGAATCCTGTCTCTGAGAATGTGTTCAGTGCCTTGAACCGAAACCATCTTTTTCTCTGTGCAGTGCTGGGCACTAGTCAAAAATAAAGACAGACCCTGCCCCAAATAGTCTCAGATGAGGTTTTTAAAAAAACTATTGCAATGGGCTGTACCTGGGGCTCCACCATAAAACCATTTGCAGAGCGCCATAGCTGGCTTATTGAGTGTGCATGACGCCAGACTACTGCCTGCAATTCTGCTGTTCCCGTTGTTGAAAGGACGTTGAGGAACTGTAGGATGCAGAAAACAGCCACAAATGATTTGAGAGTTGGACAAAATGCCATACAATGTGAGCCTTAAAGAGCTCTTATTTATAAGCTAAACCTACTGAGATTGAGAGGTGACTTGATTATGATGTATAAGAACCACCATGGAGAGAACTGAGCAAGGGACTAAAGGTCTCATTAATCTAGTGGGAAAAGACATAACAAGAGCTGGTGGCTGGATGCAGAAGCCAGACAAATTCAAATTAGAAATAGGGCACAGATTTAATAGCAATGATGATTACCCATTGGTACAAACATCCAAGGAAAGTGGTACATGCTCCATTTCTTCAAATCAAGGCTGATTAAAGAATATCTTCCAGAAAGCACTCCCCTCCCCCTGAAGTTACTGGGCTCCATGCAGAGCTAATGAGGAGTTCACAGTACTTTTGTAGCCGTGTTTGTCCTAGCACACTAAAGAGACAGGGTAGGTGAAGTAATCTCTTTTATTGGGGCAACTTCTATTGGTCAGAGAGAGACAAGCTTTTGGAAACTCACTCAGAGTGTCACAGCTCAATACATGATGGGATGGATTGTTTAGTGTAAAGTAGTTGACACATGTTGTAAGAGACCATTCAAGGTGAAGTGGCCTGTGATATATAAGAGGTCAGACTAGATATCTAGTGGTGTCTTCTGGCATTAAAACGTAGGGCTTTATGGGCTTCCTGTACAGATCTTCTGTCTCTCCTAGGTGTTGGTTATGATCAGTGAATCCCTGGGATTGGCCTAGCCAAGGGACTATCTCTCTCTCTGCCACAGCTGTGGTCAGCAGGGGAGAGCAAGCTGGGCCCCACTCATTATTACAGAAGAAGGTGCAAGTGGCAGCTAGTAGTGTGTTCTCTCTTAGGGTTTACCTGCTCCATCACCCCTCAGACCAAATTAGCCTGAATAGGGCAAACTTACAAGCATACCCCAATGACATTGGTTCTCTAGAGAGAGCCACAAGGGATAGGACTGAAGGGAATCCCTGGAGATGTATGACTGGCTGCCATTCTACTGAAATGATTACTTCAGTGCTGCTGGGTTTATAGTGTGTTAATTATTTAAGGACACCAACAACGTTGGGCAGGTGTGTCTTTAAATTATTCTAAGTCTAAATATACTAGTAAACTTAGCTGCCCAAATGTTAGTGCCTAGCTCCCTTAGGCCCTTGTGCAAATTGAAAGTGCTACTGACTTCCGTGGAAGCTGCCGCTATGAATACAATAGCTAAATTTAACTTAAAACTATGATTCCAGCAGTCAATGGCCACTTCTTCCCCAACCAGCTGAATCATAGCTGTAGCAACACTCCTGCGTACTTCAGTAATGCTGAATTTTTTTTTAAGTGATTTGAACAGAAAGAGATTAATGACCCTTGAGCAAAATTAATTTTGACAGCCAGGCGTCTTGTCTTTCTTTTTTAAACTTCAGTTGATAAAGGCTTAATATTGGGATGAATGGATTCAAAACAATCATGCTAATTCATGTGCTTGTCTGCATCTCTGCTTTTATTCTACCACAAAATGAGTACATCTTATTAAAGTGATTTAAGTAACATAGCCAAGTGCAACGTGGTGATATGTAAGTGCCTTATGCTTCCCCATATATTTCTCTTGCACACCACTTAACCTGATCTGCTGTCAGTTTACAATAACCCAGAGTTTGCAGTGGTTTTTCATCTCTAATGTTTACACATTGCACCTCAGAAAATGGCATAATTCCACTAAAGACGGTCTTTAAATGATTTGAGTGGAAAACAGTGAGTGAAGGCCTTATAAACAATTTAACTTCATTACTTTAACCTTTTTGGAATAGCAGGAAGTCATCTGTATGTGCTTACAGTTAAGCATGTATTTAAGTGCTTTGCTGACTAAGGACAGACTATTAAATCAAGGCTATAATGAATCTCTCTCTTTAAGGTGACTAGGTTCCAGCATTCCATAACCATATGGGTCTTATTTGTTGATTTCAAGCCCTAGATCTCTCTCTCTAGTGTTTCACTCTGGCCCTAGACTATCTTACTGGGTAGCCATAGAACTTTAAAATAGCAAACAGTAAGGGATAAATATTAATCACGTGCTATTTCCGGATACCCATGCCTGGCTGTGAATTAAGTACATCAGTTGAGGTCAAAAACAGGCATTCAACAGTGTAAAACCATTTTAATAAAGCTAATCAACCCCTGCAGTGCCAACCAAAGTAAATATACCAAATGTGTTGGGTTTTCCCCCTAAATAGCCTAACTACAAATAAAGACTCCCCAGGCAATGAGCAAGTTACATGGGATCACATAATTCAGTAGCATTGCAAAAAGGAGACAATATGATCTACTGGTTTAAGACAAAAGAGTCTTGTGGCACTTTTAAAGACTAACAGATTTATTAATCGCATGAGCTTTCGTGGGAGAAAATCCCACGAAAGCTCATGCGATTAAT
>ML686112.1:1109705-1175290 GCA_007922175.1 Pelusios castaneus
ACTTTTAAAGACTAACAGATTTATTAATCGCATGAGCTTTCGTGGGATTTTCTCCCACGAAAGCTCATGCGATTAATAAATCTGTTAGTCTTTAAAAGTGCCACAAGACTCTTTTGTCTTTCTACAATAGACTAACACGGCTACCCCTTTGGAATTTGACTACTGGTTTAAGGATAGCCTTGCTAGCTAACTGACTTCAGTTCAAATCCTGCCTTTGCCATAGGCAGTCTAGTAAAAAGGGTATTGAAATTGGAATCATAAGACATTGGCTTTATCTTTGGGTCTAATATTGTCCAGCTGTGAAACCTTAGGCAAGTCTCTTCACCTCCTGCACTTTATCTGTCCAGTCTACTGCCGCTGGAAGCTCTTTGGGAGCAGGGACTGTCTTACTATCTGGATGTACAGAACCATGATATTGGTCAGGGCTTACAGCTGAACTCTGAGTGATCCAAGCCCTCTGGACTTCAGGAGGAGTTTTCCATTTCCTACCAAAGCTCTGGCTGAGGCCTTTTAAGTACTAAGAAATAGGTGAGTAACATTCAGGGACATATATACTTCACCTAGCCATCAGCTGAAATACGACTGGTAGTAATTAGAGTTGTATGAATAAGTCACTACTGAGAAGTTATTCAAGGAATTTACTTCTTCCCCCCACTCCCACCCCCACCATTTGTGAATGGGCCATAGTAAGAGTGGTTTTCTTTATTTATCCATTCAATATCAGTTGCTGAATAGTTCCAGAGGGGTAGCTGTGTTAGTCTGTGTACAGCAAAAGACAAGAGTCCTGTGGCACCTTAAAGACCAACAAATTTCATACGGCATAAGCTTTCGTGGGCTGCAACCTACGTGCCTCCAGCTTCCACCCTGGTCATATTACACGATTCATTGTCTACAGCAAAGCCTTGCGATACAACCGGATTTGCTCCGATCCCTCAGACAGAGACAAATACCTACAGGACCTTTACCAAAAGTTCCTGAAGCTACAGCACCCATCTGGGGAAGTGAGAAAACAGATCGACAGAGCCAGATGGGTACCCAGAAGTCACCTTCTACAGAACAGACCCAGCAAAGAAAACAACAGAATACCTCTGACCAACACCTACAGCCCCCAGCTGAAATCCCTCCAACACATCAAAGATCTACAACCTCTCCTGGAAGATGATCCCACACTCTCCCAAGCCTTGGGAGGCAGGGCCATTCTTGCTTATAGACAGCCTCCCAATCTGAAGCAAATACTTAGCAGCAACTGGACACCATACTACAAAAACACTAACGCGGGTACCTATGCCTGCAACAAACCCCGTTGCCAACTCTGCCCACACATCAACTCTAGTGATACCATCACAGGTCCCAACCACATCAGCTACACTATCAGGAATTCATTCACCTGCACATCTGCTAATGTTATATATGCCATTATGTGCCAGCAATGCCCCTCAGCCATGTGCATCGGCCAAACCGGACTCTCCTTACAGAAGTGAATAAATGGACACAAATCAGACATAAAAAATGATAACATCTATACACTGGTAGAAGAACACTTCAGTCTCCCTGGACACTCAGTAACAGACTTGAAAGTTGCCATACTCCTGCAAAAAAACTTCAAAAGCAGACTCCAGCGTGAAACTGCAGAGCTGGAACTCATTTGCAAACTTGACAAAATCAGACTAGATCTGAACAGGGACTTTGAATGGTTATCACACTACAAAAAATAATTGTCAGTCTTCACACATTCTTACCTTCTATTCAACTGGTGTGAATAGGCCTCTCCTGCCCCACTGAATTGACTTTGTCAGCACGGGCCATTGTTATGCTACTCCTTCATCCTGGCATGTGTATATCTACCTCTCAACTGTTGTTTCCATTTCATGCATCTGATGAAGTGGGTTGGAGTCCACAAAAGCTAATGCTCTAAGAAATTTGTTAGTTTGTAAGGTGCCACAGCACTCTTGTTAGTTGCTGAATAGCTTCTGAAAACAATTCTTGGTCTGTAGTTTGCTTTTGATCAAAATCTGCTGCCAGTGCTGTATTTGATATTCAAATGTAAGCCATGCAATAGATTGCTAAAGTCACAGGGTATATAAATCACTGGTCTCCTGTTTGGATTAGTGTCATTCCTGGAAGCAAGTTGATAGTGGGAATGTTGAAAGTAAGCACATTATCATGAAATTTCCCCACCTATTCTCCAATTCCTATTTCTGTGACTATTCCTGAGTTAACTTATCATCTAAAGTTTTGTGGGGTGTGAATATAAAATGGTTGTGACACAATCCAAGCTAACGTGTTCACAAACTAGGACAGATATTTGAAAGCCATTTTTTTCCCTACATATCACAGCAGCCATAGCCAAGATCAGGCCCTATCATTGTACAGCACATAGTAAGAGACAGTCCTGGGCCCAAATACCTTGCAATCTCAAAAGATGGAAAGGTGAAGAAAATAAGCATTAATCACATTTTATAGAAGGGAAACTGAGTCACACAGCTAAAGTGACTTGCCCAATGAACTGAATCCAGGTTTTTTGAGTCTGAGCCCAGAATCTTAAATTTAATTATTAATTAACTTGTAACTGAAAGCTCCTGCTGTTGCAGAGGTGTGGCAGTTGGATCAAGTTATATCAGCTATGCAGTCTTCATAGAACCAATTAAATTGACATGTGTAAATTAGCTGTAGAGAAAGAGCTGTGATTGGTTGAGTTAACTGACAGCACAATAGTCTAGAACTCCAGACATGCCTACATAGCTGT
Organism: Pelusios castaneus; assembly: GCA_007922175.1. Lineage (NCBI taxonomy): Eukaryota > Metazoa > Chordata > Testudines > Pelomedusidae > Pelusios > Pelusios castaneus. The sequence continues at coordinate 1,112,452 of ML686112.1, forward strand.
ACATGACACAGGTGCAAATCATGAAGTCAAAATGGCCGAGAACTTAAAAAATGGATGGTAACAGACCATGAAACCCAGTAATGATTCAACCTGGTGATATTCTAAACAAAAATAGCTCTCAACCATTCTTTTACCTGTTTCCATCACTTCACATGGACACAGACATTTTAGGCTACAATGTGACAATCCTAGACTCTTACTATGTAGATTCTGCTCAATTTTTAATTCTTTACTGTTCACTTTTGTTTGAAGTATTTGTCAAATTCAAGTATTTGCCAGCAAAATAACTAAAGGTGCCCACTAGCCCACATTCTCCTGTTATAGAACTTCCTTCCACCTAAAGAGTTGTGTGGCATTCCTAATAGGTTACTACCAGAGGCATTAGAATTATATAAATTTGCTGATTATTTTCTTCATTCCTCATTCCTTTCAGCTTCCAAGGAAAGCTGAAAGGCATTGCTTCATATTTCCAATCGGTGACCCAGAAACCACTCCAAAATATATCTTTCCATTTGGTGAATTTTTAAAGCCACAGCAGATTCATTTTTGGTTGCCAAAGGCTGAAACTTTTTCAGATTTTCTTTTGAACAAAAATGTATTTTATTTGAAATGTCATTTTCTATCAAAAAAATGTAAATGGAATTTTTTAACCAGCTGTACTAATAATGAACTTAGGAATTTTTTTTAGACACTTATTTTTTAAAAGATTGGCCCTAGAAATCTGCCAGTGAAATCAAACACAGTTACAGGCAGGATTTTCAAAAGAACACAGCATTGCCCAAATTTTTACTCCCACTGACGTCAACCAGGGCTTTTCCATTGACTTCATTGGGAGCAGATTTAGGCCAATATGGTATGTTAAAATTCCCACCCTCTTTGGTATATAATTACTAGCAGACTATCCAAGGTTGCAATCTCCATTTTTTTAAAAGCGAAACAAAGGAGAAACGGCAATATTTCTCCAATACAATATTAATGCCAATAAATCATTCCAGCCTCAGATTTCATAAGAGACCTATTAAATAGGAATGTGAACTGCTGTGTGAGCTGTTAGAGGGTCTCATGAAATGTGTGATGTGAGCCCTTGCCTCCACTGAGCTCCAGACCAACAGCAATGAAAACCAGTGAAAAGAAATATACTAATACCTGGTTTGAGGCCCTTTGAAAAGGTCTCTGATTACCCATTCTTTAGACTTATTATGAAAGTATGTTCCTTTGTGAAAATGCACTATTACTGCTGTGACTATGCTATCAATATACAGTCACTCTGACATTAGATATAACATAATTTCCATTCCTCATGTATACCAAATACCTAGAGCACTTAACATTGAAAACATGTTTGTCCAAGCAACTGAAGAGGCATTTTCTGCTGAGACATGAAAATCACTTGCCTGGTCAAAAGACCTAGTGCAGTAAAACTAACATAATCTGATTTTCCTTGGCATTGAAAAAATTGATCCTAATTTGTATCAACCAGTGGCTTTGTTTCCCTTTGTTACTCAGGAGCAATGTCTTTGGGAAGTTATAAATGTCATATTGTCCTTGGATTGAATTTTCCATGCAAGATCATGATCTGTTCTGTCTATAGAGTGCTAACCATTCAAAAGTAAAGTGCTCCAGCAAAAAGCAATGTTTTTATCCCATTTAGCGATACAGGAGGGATTTACATGACCTCTAGAGGAGGACTTCACTTTACTGTTTAGAAGTTGTGTGCGGGATTAAACTATTACAAACCAAGTAAATGAATTAATTAAAAGAAATAGAAGGAGCAGCTGAGATAGAGGGATGGCATAATTCTATTATGTAAACCCTGTCTCTGGGTGGGCTGGCCAGAAAACAAGAAATGGTCATGAAACGGAACTGAAGCTTCAGAATCTGCTTTTGTTGCAATACAGATTGAAACTGACCTTTCAACACTTGCCATAAAAATGATTGAGGCAGACCAACCACCGCAGAATAATCAGCTGCCTGGTGGTCTAGCACTGACCTTAAAAAACAAGTTCAAATTCCTGTTCTAAGTCAGGGTCTCCAGTGTTTCAGGCCAGCTCCCTTACCACTAGGCAACACAGTGAGTCTTTACTGAATGATTTATAGTCAAGTCCCCAATGTGAAGCAGGGACTCAGAGTTCCTGGGTTGCGTATGTCCTACCTAACTCCTTTCTCATTGCCTATTCTGGGAAAAGCATCTGAAATTCCTTTCTGACAAATGTCAGAACTGGTATATTTCCATGAAATGGCATTGTCTAGTGGAAAAAAGCTTTGTCTACAAGAGATTGACCAGCTCTCGTCTATGGGATAGATTGCAGCAATTAGGCACAGCCATGCCTGATGTAAGCACCGCAGCAGAAGAAGGGCTGGTTGATGTATTTTCATCATTCATTTTTAAGTAGAGCTTCTTCAGGAAAACAACTTTTGGGGGGGGGGGGAAAAGAAATATTAATTTTAGTCAACATTTTCCAGTTTACTTTTTTATCTTCTGTTTTTTAGTGGAAAAACTGAATTTTTCAGCAAACATTTGCAGTTTTCATCTAAAATCCAGGTTTTTGTTTTCTAAAGTGATTTGTTAGTAGAAACTCTTGAATTTTTACTGAAGACATCTTCTGCAAATGGAACTTTTTAGCAATATATCTTGGATTTTTTTGTGTGTGTGTGTATGTGTTAGTCTCAGGTTCTGGCACCCAGTTATTAGTCAAAACTCTCTGATTTCAATTAAAATCAAATTTCTAATCCTCATTGCTGCAGAGAAAAGTTTTAAAAGGTGACCCTTTGATACTGCATTTCTAGGAAGCAAACACAAAGAACCTGACATATATTGCTTTCATAAATCTCATGGGTGCATCTATACTGGCAACTTAGATCAACTTAAGGACGCTTAAGTCGACCTACACAAAGCCACATCCACACTGGGCTTTTATTAAGTTGATCTAACTGCTTAAGTCGACTTAATAACACCACCTCTGAAGGTCGACTTAAGGCTTAAGTTGACTTAAAGCCAGTGTGGATGGCTATGTCTACTGTTAAGTCGACTTAACAAGGTTGACTTAAGTCGACTTAAAGTATAGCCACTCTGTTAAGTCGACTTAACTTTACAAGTGTAGACATAGCTATGGATTTTAAGTCAGTCTTCTGCTTTTCATGCCCAGGTTCTAGCCTGAGTCTATACTGCAGTTTTATAGCTCTAAAAGCTGACACCCCTCCATGAACCCAAATCAGCTGACTTGGCCAGCTGAGGTTCTTTTATCACAATGTAGATTAACCCTGTGTGGATGAAATCAGTCACCTGTCTGCTCGTTCTGATTCCAATCCAGCATGGCACTTAAGACCTATTCTTAAGTGACAGCCCATGGGCAGCCTGCTTTCAGCCAATGGGAACACTTACATGCTTACACAATGACCACTATCTTCGCAAACACCTAGGACTGAACGGGGGTTCTCCAGAGCTGAAAGCAGGAGCTGCTACAGCTGAGGGAATGAGCCAGGCTTGTTGGCTCAGAACTGTAGCAATTTGTATCTTTTGCAGAGCAGGCACACAGTGACCAGCGCATTACTTGTAGAATTTAGACGGTGAGTTGCAGGATAGGGCGGGGCTTGGCACCACAAATGCAATGAAAACATTTCTGCTGGCAACGGAAATATTCCAACCTGCTCCCGTGCCTAAACCCATATTGGACCAGTGTGGGAGGTGACTCACGCCATGCTTTGTAAAAGAGTATCTAGTCCCATTCCAATAAAAAAGCAGGCTCTCTTCTGTTCTAAGACAGGTCGACAGAGGAATGCTGGGGGTGAGGCACTCGAAAGTGGCCTAACTCAGCTCCCACCTAAATGAATGGAAAAGCATCAATGGGAGCAGAGTTAGACTGATGCTGAGTGGTGTGTAAGTTCCCATTACAAGTCTGAACTTCCTTGAAACACTTCAGAAGATTCCCTGCTTCTGGCCATGTTTGTAGCTACTGACTGTCCAAGGCACGGTACTGAAGCTATAGCAGAAAGGAATTCCACACATAAATCCAGCGTAGAGTCAAAAGACCTCTGAACAGACCCACCTTAAACCCATGCAGATCTCGAAAGAAGGAGTTTGGGGGATCAGAAGCCAGAAGTGGGAAAATCCCAGCCTTCCTCATCTGGAAGCACTGGTGAGAACTTCAGAAAGGGATGCATGTGGAAAGTTCCTCCCTTTTAGCCCCATTCCTGCAAGTTTTCCCATTGGAACAGGGAGGTTGGGTTTCAGAGAATCACAAGGTATCATTGAATCTTAGGACTGGAAGGGACCATGAGAAGTCATCTAGTCCAGTCACCTGCATTTATGGGAAGGGCAGCCCCTATCCTTTTCCACCCAGAGGTGATCTTCCTGTAATCCAGTCACCCCCAGAAGACATAGTAAAGTTCCACCCCTGAAATCACTAAAGTTGATTGGATAAAGCAAAACCAGCCATGCTCTCTGTCCTACTGATTTGTATTCTTTAGGCATCAGGAGTTTTTTTCCCTTCAACCTTTCTAAAATAGCGAGTTATCGGAAAAGATCTTTTATTTCAGCTGTTGAATAGGCGTTCTAAATACTAGGCTGAATTACAAACACAAACATGACCCCTGAAGGAATAGCTGGTGTAGCTGTAATTCTTCATGATATACCTTCTGCATACATCTATACCCACTCTTATCTCCAGTCCTCATCTGTTTCTCACTTCATTTTGCCTTCCCCCTCCACTTCAAGTGTCTCCTGGGGTGGAGGAGAGATCAATAGAGAGGTCAAAACTGAAACAAAGCCTCACATGCCAATGCATGCAGCTTGGGGCTGCCTGGCACCACTTCAGGGATTGAGATTTCCAAGATTCCTTTTGAATACACCTGATTGTCACCTGTCACTATAGCCACAGAGATGCCATTATTGTGTGTTGGTGTGATAGTTATGTTAGGAAATAGTTGTTGATAGATAGCAAGCAATCCGTTTCTGCTCTCTCGCCTTGGAGAATACTCCAATCTCCAAAATATACCAAAGAAGTGAAAAGATGACTTTACTCTTTGCAGACCCCCAAGGCAAGATGTGAAACACTGTAGAGACCTTGAAAATAATGGCAACCCCAAGCAGCCATTTATCTGATTTGTATTGTGCTGCATGCTTTCTCCTCTGTTCCTCCTGCCTGTGGTGAATGGAAATCTGCTAAAATTGAAAGTGATGACTTTAATCTGTAAGGGGTTTCCTGACCCTTCCGGCAAGCAAGGAGCTCAGTAGGGAAACATGCAGTGACTGGCATGCTGCAGGGAGCCAGCCAGGGGTTAAAATAAGGGGGAACGCACCAGAACACAGTTCCGGGGCCCACACATTTGAAGGGCCGAGTTCCGGGGCCCCTAAAAATAGAAAAATCCGGCAGAATGCATGTTCCACCCTGCCCTGGCTGCTGGCAGGTCCTAAGCCCCCTCATTGTTAATCACAATACTTATTGTGTTATTCAGTGTTTGCTAGTTTGTGACAATAATTGCTATAGACACAAACGCCATATAAAATTATAAATATTTTCATGGAGCAATAACCGATGCATGTGGTACTGAGAAGTGGTTGCAAATGCCTACCTGGGCTGGGGCCCGCACATGCATGAAGGGGGCCCAGACAATACAGGAAGGGGGCCCAGAGATTAGGAGGGTTCCGGTGCCCGTCAAATTATACTTTAACCACTGGAGCCAGCATACAGGAAGATGGTGTTGAGAGGCAAGCCCAATGCTGGGATGCGCCTCCAACTGTCTCTACAGTCCCCAAGCGGGACCCAGCACACAGTCTCTACGGCCCCCAGGCAGGACCCAGCACACACATTTGGGTTGAGAACAGGGTTAGGGAGTGTCTGCAGGTCGACTCAGCTCCACTGCATCTCAGCCCAGGCCCCTATGGGTGCGTCTACACTTGTAAATTAAGTTGACTTAAGTAGGCTTAAGTCAACTTAATTTACTCCATGTCTACACTAGGCTTTCCTTAATTCGACTTAAGCTGGTCCTTAAATCTAAGGAAAAACTAGTTCCAATTAATAACACCTCATTATAATTTGAAATAGTGTTTAAGTTGACTTTATTAAGTCGACTTAGCCAGTGTAGATGCCCTAAGTCGACCTGGTTGACCTAGGGCAGGGGAAGGGGGGGACAAGGGAGCCCTTGCTCCCTTCTCCTCAGACCCACGGCTTCCCTGGAAGAGGAGCCACGGTCTTGGGGAAAATTGCTCCCCAGCCAGGGCTCCAACCGGAGGGAATCTCCCACTGGAACCCTGGCTGGAGAGCCCAGGAGGAAGCCATGGGCAGCTCGTCCCAGCGAGAGCCAGCCGGTGCACGGCTCCGCCGGGACCGAGAAGACACGGGCGGCTTTCCCGGCTCCCTTTTCCCCGGGACCACTCAGATCCCAGGGAGAAAGGAGCGCGGGCTCCCTTCTGCCCGGGACAATGAGGTCCTGGGGGGAAGGGAGCCCCACGGTCCCTTCTCCAGACCGCGCTCCAGCTGACAGAGGAAACCCCAGGGTTTCCCGTCAGCTGTAGCACGGGGCTGTCAATTGCCAATTGGCATTGGCTGGACATCTTCCTCCTCATTAGGGTAGTCCCCAAGGAAAAGGTTGTAGAACCCCCTGATGTTGTCTGGAGGTGGCATATCCAGCAGCTCCTCGGGGCTGTCAGCAGACAGTAGCTGCTTCAGTTCAGGGCCTGGCTAGGATCCCTCTCTGTCCTCCACGGCCAGTAACTCCTTCAGGTCACAGGCTCCTAGAAAGGTTGCTGGCATCTGGGGGATTGGTGTTGCAGGGTGTGTTTCTAGGTCCCCGGCTGCAGGCAGCACTTCTCCAGGGGCTGGGTCCCAGGCTGCAGGTAGCCCTGGAGGAGTCGGAGGGATGTCCTTCCCATCCCAGAGCTCCAGCCTCACTGAGCGGTCAGGCCCTCCTTTTAATTTTCCTGGCCTGCCCCTTGACTTCCGGACTGATGGGTGGGCCAGGTCTGGTCCTGCCCCCTTGCGGCTCATTGGTTCTGCCCCCTGCCCCTTACTACAGATGGGTTGAATTCAAAATGGCAGGTGAAATTCAGTGTTGATAAATGTACATTGGAAAACATAATCCCAAATCTGAACATCCAAAATGAAAGTGTCTAAATTAGCTCTTACCACTCAAGATGAGGCGTTCTATGGACAATTAACAGAAGTTTCCAGATCATCGCAGGCCCTGGTTCTTATGGGTGACTTCAATTATCCTGACATCTGCTGGGAAGGTAATACAGCAGTGCACAGGCAATCCAGGAAGTTTTTGGAGAATATTGAGGACAACTTCCTAGTACAAATGCTGGAGGAACCAACTAGGGGCCTTGCACCTCTAGACCTATTGCTCACAAACAGAGAAGAATTGATCGGGGAAGTAGAAGTAAATGGCAACCTGGGCAGCAGCAACCATGAGATGGTAGAGTTCAGGATCCTGATCAATGGAAGGAAGGCAAGAAGCAGAACATACACCCTGGACTTCAGAAAAGCAGATTTTGGCTCCCTTAGGGAGCTGATGGGCAGGATCCCTTGGGAAGCTGATCTGAAGGGGAAAGGTGTCCAAGACAGCTGGCTGTATTTTAAAGAAACCCTGTTAAAGACACAGGAAGATAACATTCCGATGTGCAGAAAGAACAGCAAATGTGGACGGCGACCAGCGTGCTTAGCAGGGAGCTCTGCGGGGAGCTGAAACATAAAAGGGAAGCTTACAAGAAGTGGAAGCTTGGACAGATGACAAGGGAGGCGTATAAAGATATTCCTTGGGACTGCAGGGATAAAATCAGAAAGGCCAAAGGACAATTGGAGTTGCAGCTAGCAAGAGATGTGAAGGATAACAGAAAGGGGTTCTATAAGTATATCAGCAACAAGAAAAGGATCAGGGGTGGTGTAGGTCCCTTACTGAATGGGGCAGGCATCCTCGTGGTGGATGATGCGGAAAAGGCTGAAGTACTCAATGCTTTTTTTACTTCAGTCTTCACAGGGCGGGCCAGCTCCCAGGCTACTACACGGGGTAACGAGGAATGGAAAAAAAAGCAGCCCTCGGTGATGGAAAGTCAGGTTAGGGAACACTTAATGAAATTGGATGTGCACAAGTCCATGAGGCCTGATGAACTGTATCCGAGGGTGCTGAGGGAGTTGGTGGAAGTGACTGCAGGGCCGTTGGCCATTATCTTTGAGAACTCGTGGCGAACAGGGGAGGTCCCAGAGGATTGGAAAAAGGCAAATATAGTACCTATCTTCAAGAAAGGGAAAAAGGAGGATCTGGGGAACTACAGACCGGTCAGCCTCACCTCAATCTCTGGGAAAATCATGGAGCAGGTCCTCAAAGAATCCATCCTGAAACACTTGAAGGAAAATAGAGTGATCAGGAACAGTCAACATGGATTCACCAAGGGCAAATCGTGCCTGACCAACCTGATTTCCTTCTATGATAAGATGACTGGATTTGTGGATGCGGGAAGAGCCATTGATGTGGCATACCTTGACTTTAGCAAGGCTTTTGATATGATTTCCCACAGCGTTCTCGTCGGCAAGTTAAGGAAGTATGGGTTGGATGAGTGGACTGTAAGGTGGATCGAAAACTGGTTAGATCAACGGGCTCAGCGGGTAGGAATCAATGGCTCGATGTCTGGTTGGCAACCGGTAACGAGTGGAGTGCCCCAGGGGTCAGTCCTGGAGCCGGTTCTATTCAACATCTTCATTAATGATCTTGATGATGGAATAGACTGCGTGCTTAGTAAGTTCGCAGATGACACCAAGTTGGGGGGAATGGTAGATACTCTGGAGGGCAGGGACAGGATCCAGGGAAACTTGGACAAATTGGAACACTGGGTCGAAAGAAACCTCATGAGGTTCAACAAGGACAAGTGCAAAGTCCTACACTTAGGACAGAAAAATCCCATGCACTGCTACAGGCTGGGGACCGATCAGCTAAGTAGCAGTGCTGTAGAAAAGGATTTGGGGGTTATGGTGGACAGGAAGATGAATATGAGCCAACAGTGTGCCCTTGTTGCCAAAAAGGCCAATGGCATATTAGGCTTCATCAGTAGAAGTACTGCCAGCAGATCGGGGGATGTGATAATTCCCCTCTAGTCGACACTGGTCAGGCCGCATCTGGAATACTGTGTCCAGTTTTGGGCTCCCCACTACAGAAAGGATGTGGACAAATTAGAAAGAGTCCAGCAGAGGGCAACAAAAATGATTAGGGGGCTGGGGAACATGACTTATGAGAAAAGATTGAAGGAACTAGGCTTATTTAGTCTACAGCAGAGAAGACTGAGGGGAGATTTGATAGCAACCTTCAACTACTTGAAGAGGTGCTCCAAAGAGGAGGGAGCTAGGCTGTTCTCGATGGTAGCAGAGGACAGAACAAGGAGCATTGGTTTCAAATTACAGCTGGGGAGGTCAAGGTTGGATATTAGGAAAAGCTTTCTCACTAGGAGGGTGGTGAAGCATTGGAATGGGCTATCTAGGGAGGTGGTAGAATCTCCATCTTTGGAGATTTTTAAGGCCCGGTTAGACAAAACCCTGGCTGGGGTGATTTAGTGGGGTCCTGCTTTTTAGCAGGGGGTTGGACTAGATGACCTCGTGAGGTCCCTTCCTACCCTATTGTTCTATGATTCTATGAGTCTAAGAGAGAGGTCTTAGAGTCATTGTGAATAGTTCTCTGAAAACATCCACTTAATAGACAGTGACTGTCAAAAAAATGTTAGAAACTGTTAGGAAAGGAATATATAATATGACAGAAAATACCATAATGTTAGTCTATAAATCCATGGTCTGCCCTACACTTGCATATTGCATTTAATTCTGGTCACTTCATCTCCAAAAAAGAGACATTAGAATTGAAAAAAGTACAGAAAAGGCAACAAAAATGATTAGGGGCATGGACCAGGTTTCATGTAAGGAGAGATTAAAAAGACTGGGACTTTTCAACTTAAAAAAAAGATTACTAAGGGAAGTTATGATAGCGGTCTATGGAATCAGGTGTGGAGAAAGTGGAAGTTCTATTTACCCATTCATGTAACACAAGAGTCAGGGGCCACCCAATGAAATTAAAAAGCAGCAGATTTAAAACAAATATAAGGCAAATATAAGTACTTCTTCACATAGTTAATGCAAGGAACTCATTTCCAGAAGATGTTGTGAAGGCAAAAAGCATAACTGGGTTCAAAAAAGAATTGGGTTCCTGAAGGACAGGTCCATCAATGGCTATTAGCCAAGATGATCAGGGATGCAACTTTATGCTCTGGTTGTTCCTAAGTCTCTGATTGCCAGAAGTTGGGACTGGTTGATAGAGATGGATCATTCAATGATTGCATGCTCTGTTCATTTCCTCTGAAACGTCTGGCACTGACCACTGTTGGAGTCATTGCTCTGACCCAGCATGGCCCTTAAAAACATGTTCTTAAAAACAAATTCAGAAAAAACAAAACCCAACAATTCGTTTGCTGTGACACTTTCTAAACACGGTTTTTCAATTTTTCATTTTAAAATGACATGACATTTCAAACGTTCAGCTTAATAACGACGTTTACATTGAAAAAAATTTGTTTGAGCCAACCCCCCTCCCCTTGGTGTTTCAGAATTGCCAATAAAGTGAAAAATCAGTTATTCACACCATTCTACTTAGAAGTTTAAAGAAGGATTTAGGGTCCATTATTACAAATCTTGGTCTTGGAAGTTTCTTTGCAGGAACCCAGACCTTGAGCTCCATTATTTTCAAAGCTCCTGCCTGATGAAAGGACCTAGAAGGCTTACTACCATCTGAGGCCATACCTCTACAGATCCTTTTGAAGGGGAAAACAATGAAACTCCAAGAGTTTTTCTTCAGCTTCTCCTTACATGTCTTATTTAAAAGCAATCTCCATTACCCTCCTTTATTAGACTGTCGAACAGTCCAACTTTGTTTCTATAGTCTGTGGAAGAAATGGGCTAGAAGTTTCACATTTCTCAACTCAATAATTTGTAAATTTCTTCATTTTCAAGGACAGCTCTATTAAAAAAAGAAAAGTGCTGTACCCTCATTACTCCCAATTCCCATTTCCAATCTACACAGTTTAACAGAAAATAAAAAAGGAGCAGAAGAAACAAACAAACAAACAAAAAAGTGTAAAGGACATCTCGAAGAATTTATTGGCCAAATTTCTAGCCTATCACTTTAAAAAGAGAGAGTTCTGTGGCACCTTAAAGACTAATACATTTCTTCAGGCATAAGCTTTCGTGGGCTCCAGCCCACTTTGTCAGATGTTACTGTCATCTTCCTATCCCTTACAGCTCATCCTGGATTGAAATCAAGTTAATGTGTCTGAAAATCTAATCTGAACTCTTAAACACAGCTCTAATTTAATTATGTTCCATACTACGGTCGGATCTATCCTCTACCTGCCCACCCCCAAAATTTTCCAGCACGGTGTTATAGCTGCATGGTAAAAAGAGGTTCAATTTTTTGTTTATGGAAAAACATCCTCAAAAAGGCAAAATAACTATGTGGTTGTGGTTATTATGAATCTATCTTTGTACTGGCCATTGATATTTTCATCTGTTTTTTACAAAAGCTGGCCAAAGAATTTTATATTCCCAGTAGGTCAGACATGATTTTCATCTTTTTTTTTATGTTCTGAAATGAGAAAACTCTGTTCAACAGCTGACAAGGTGCATCAAACAAGAGAACTATAATTTCTTAATTTAAATGCTTGGCTAAAGCTAGGAGATACTTGAAACAGTGACTGTTTCATCTGGTAAGACTAGTGTTTTGATCAATGCATTATTTCCCAAGTATTCTGAATTATTTTTGTCTCATTGTGGATGACAACCAAAAAGCAAAGCAGGGGGCACCCAGGAAACATCCATCCAATGCTGCAATGTGTAGCATGTATTTTAATGCATCATAGACAGTCTTATTGCTCAGAGCATGTGGATGTCATAGGTCATAGAGCCCAGTCTCAACCAATGGTTAGCTGTTCAGTACATTGATTTATGTTTTGAATAGGCCTTACTTGCTGGGATTGAGAATGTCTTCAGGGAATTTGTACTTTTGTATAGGCATACGAAATATGTGATGGGGTGGTGGGTTATAAAGGTTTTATCTGGGATTTTTGAATCAGGTGTCCAATTCCCATTGAACATCAATGGGTTTTTGGTGCCTAATTCCTCTAATCCCTTTGGAAATCCCAGCCTGTATTAACACTGGGCAGCGATGCTTACAGATCAGACCAATAAATGAGTGCTCCTAAGATCAGGCTACCACATCACACCACAAAGGAACATGCAGCATGAATTTCACAGAAAAGCTAGCCAAAGGATGCTTTTGAGAGTTCTTTCTATTTCACTAACCTTTTCTAAATCACCACACCTGCAAACAGAGGCTCTTTCAGGACCAAAATCCATTTGTACAGCCCTCAGAAGCGATGAAAAATTCTAGCTTAAAGCAATTTAGAACTCTTTAAAAAATGACTTTCTCCACATGTAACAATACTGGATGTTTCAGGACTAGAAACAATCGCTGAGTTCTATTGGAATCCCAGGAATCTCCTCTGCCCATGGTATAAACATCACATTCCTCTCTGAAGGTTTGCAAAATATAGAACAGTCACTGGATCATGTTGCTCATGCTATGCCTTGGTTCAGAGAAACTTTGGGGAGAAATTGCCCATTTGGGATGAGTGTTTGCAGTGTGGAAGAGTTCCAGGAAGCTTAACTAGCAGGTTATTTTTTGTTCTAATGTATGTTCCCTCAAAGCAGTTTGGAATGTTAGAATAAGCTTTCCTGGAGATTGCTATGATGCAGGTAAGAGAGTTTAAAGATGTGTAATGAATGAAATTGCATTGCTTCAAAGTTAAATATTGCATGGATGTAGTTTCCATGGGATAGGAGGTAGGGCCATTTTCAGACTTGGGCCCCAGGTTAGGGATTAGTGGAAATGCAGCAGCTCTGAACTTCAGGTCGCTTCTTTAGATGCCCAAAAGAGAATTCAGTGTCTTATGATTTGGCATCTTGTTTGAAAATTCTAGCCTGTAGCTTTGATCGATACGTGTTTAAACTTTGAGATGAAGAGTTACAGCCAGACAATTACTGGCATCTCTAGTTTTGTGTTCCCAGCAAAGAGCCAGCTTTTCTGAGTTCAGTTTGCTCTACGTGTTCTAAAAATCGGATCCCTTTGAAGTGTTTCAGATTAGAATCCAAAAGCCACTATGTTTCAGATATTTAGAAAGATTGTGGGCTGATTTAGTGGCCTAAATCTTGTTTTCAAAAGGGTGTAAGCACTTGAGTTTGCGTTTTAGGCTTCTGAATCAGTTAGGTGTTCCAACATTGACTGGGTCTAAAGTCTTTTATCCCCATTCAAGGTCCTGGGTGACTGTAGGGTCAATTTAGCCATGTGCCTACCCCATTCAGTCTTTAAGGCCTAGTCTACAATAGGAAATTAAAACTACATTGCTCAGGGGGTGGAAAAATCCACTCTTATTATTGAAGAAATTAAACTCACCTAACTCTTGGTGTAGAGAGTGGTAGGTCAATGCAAGAAGTAGAACACCTATGCTGATGTGAGAGTGCCTCCTGTTGGCATAGATGGCATCTTCACTGAAGTGCTGCTGCAGAGTTTTAAGGATAGACAAGCCCTAAGAAACATATCAAGGCTTTAGCACGTCCCCAAAACAAGTCAAGAGTTCGTGGTTTTGGTGACACCCATTGCAGCCACTATCTGTAGACAGAGGTTAATTGATGAAGTATATTACTTACGGGATGCACAGATTCTTGGGACAGGCTCTCACACAGGTAAGCGCCACAAGCCTTTGCCATTAGAACTTCACCTCCATGAGTTGGTAAGAAAGGCTAGATGCTGAGAATGACTTCAAAGCCTCCAACATCTACAAAGTGGTGCCCAAGAAAAATAAAGCAATGGCCAGGTCTTGCTCATGGTAAGAGACATCAAAAGCCAATTGGACATAATTCCTAGCTGTCAGGCTTTATCCCTTAATGGGGGATGGGTGCCCAAACAAATACCCAGTCCATTAAATGCGGATGCTGGGGGAGCTCCCAAAACCCATAGGCAAAGACCACCACTAGCAATGAATTTTTGTTTATTCACTATGTATGTGACTTTTATTACTGAATACAGGTTACACAGATTACCAGATTAAGGCAGTGATTAGTAGTACAATAAACACCAAATATATCCACAGACACTCTAAACTACAATACCACTTATTGCATGAAAACGGATTCAGGGTTTTTCATCAATTATGGCTTTAAGCACATGATGTAGAGAATATTACAAAGCCCAATACACACAAACCAAAACAATCAAGAACACAAGTCAATATGTAAGACACAATCACACAGGATCCTTTGTACTATTGTATAGGGATCTCATTCACAACCGTTGGGTCACGGGGTTCACCTGCGCACCCTTGCGTTAAGACTCTTGCGGGCCTTGGGCGGCTGCACGCAGGGTAAATCCCAGACCTGGTCAACAGTAATCCCCCATTCACACTTTCCCTTCCCCAGCAGCAAAGTTATAGCAGCGACAGATGCCAAGCACAGAGGGCACCCGTTTATACAGTCACACAAGAAGGGGATCCAGTGGGTCACGAGGTTCACCTGTGCACCCTTGCTTTCAAATCCTTGGCAGGCCTTGGTGCAGCTATACACAGGATAAGTCTCAGACCTGGTCACTGGTTATGGATTCATTGCACACATTCTCTCTTATCACAACTTTGCTTTTATCCTCCTGATCAATTATAAACACAAAACACACAAGCAGAAGTACTGACACAATTATACCCAAAGTAAATCCTATACCTACCCCAATTCCTACTTCAACCCCAAACCCAAGATTGGTGCTGCTATTGTTCATTACCTGAGAGTCTCAGCATAAAGCCGGGCAAAACCTTAAACTTTTTTTGTTGCTTTGCTTGAGGTTGGGCGCTACTCTGAGCCTCTACTGTAGTTATCTTTCCTTTGTTGAAATTGGTGTTGGGTTGCTAATCGGAACCTTCTCTTGGCTAGCCAGGCCTCGGTGCTTTACATCTGGTCCTGTTGTCCACATCCTATGGAGAGCCAGTCGGGGAGTGCCTTAGGGGTGATCAGACCCGCGGACCTGTCCCAGTTACTAACTGGAACAAACTCTGCCTTGGGGGGGGGGGCCCCCCATAAGGCCTCCTTTTATTGCTCAAAACCGCAGTGGCGTGGTTTCTGCTGATTCATGCAGTCCAGCTGCCCTGCCTGAGTGTCAGGGACCTTTTAACCTTCCTCTTTTTCTGCGGTTAGCTAACCGGAGTGCTGGGGACCTTTTAACCTTCCCCTTTTTCCTGCGGTCGGCCGCCTGCGTCCTGTTTTGCGCTTTCATACATGTCAGATTTTATTGCCAAATTAACAGTTGTGGTTTTTCCCATCTTTAAACTTTTGACCCTTTGACCCTGGGGCCTATTTTGGACAACTTAGTCCTTTAGCACCCTGACACTAGCAACATGGAATTGGAGGGGGCTGCACTGTCAGGTGCTCCCATTAGCTGCACGAGCCTCAGATGGAGCACAGGTTTAGAGGGAAGAAAATTTTCTAGGGCCAGAGGGGACTGTGTGAAACCACCACGCCCCCACTTCTTCCTTCTGAGCCACACAGACACCACCCCCACCTAGAACCCAAAAGCTTATTTCCACCATTAATTCTAGTTCATATCACACAATGTGTATTCAAAATAAAGGTAAGCACACAATCAAGGACAATTAAGAATTAGTATGCAGAAACTATCCCTCAATATACTAATCTATAGCAATTTGTACTTCAGGCACTTCCTTACAACAATCCACAGGGTAAATAGCCACCCTCCCTCATTTCATAAGTGTACATGCGATTCATAACTACATTTGCATGGATATACAAGTGGCCTAAGAGGGGAGAGTACACAGGGTGGGTTCTGAGTTATTACAGAGAATTGTTTCTTGGGTAACTGGCTGTTGAGACTTGCCCATGTGCTCAGGGTTTAACTGATCGCCATATTTGGGGTCGGGAAGGAATTTTCCCCCAGGGCTGATTGGCCTGGACTCTGGGGTTTTTTCACCTTCCTCTGTAGCACAGGGCATGGCTCACCTACTGGTGAATTCTCTGTATCTTAAAAGTCCTTAAGTCATAGGTAGTGGCCTATTGCTAGAGTGGGTGGGTGAGGTCTTGAGGCCTGCATTTTGCAGGAGGTCAGACTAGATGATTGTACTGGTCCCTTCTGACCTTAAAGTCTATGAGTCTATGATTCAGCAGCCCCTCGCTATCGTAAGTACATTAAAGCGATGTTTCTTGTCTCAGGCTTCACAAAGATTACTAAGAACATAGCAATGCAGACAGCATTGACATTGGATCCAGATGGGTCTATAGACCTCCCAAATAGGATTTCAATCTACCAAAAGCATATTCAACCACCATTTGGCACCTCCGAAGAATGTTTAATTCATCCTTTGCTAGGGTAAGGTTCCATAAGCCAAAGAAAAGGGGGTATGCAGTATCCCCCTGAGTAACCATGGGGACAGTAACTCCATTCAGGACAGTCATTTGATGGGAATAGTGTTCTAGTCTGTCCATGAATGCAGGTACCTGATCAATGAAAATCCCTGGCATCATGAACTTTCTCAGTGCAGCCCATGTTGATGTTCAGAAACTGCCTTCTCTGGTCCACAAGGCCTTGGGTAGCAAAGAAGCTGTACCCTTTGGACTATATGTGCTCCCTGAGGAGGACAAACTATGGACACAAGTTCCATCAATGGCCCCTGCCAGTGTGGGGTAAACCATACATCTGAGTGTCTCAGAAATGTCTGCAACCACATCACTCTTGGTGTTAACTTTCCAACACTGAACTGACTGTCTGCACACCAGTCTGGGGTAGCTAGCTTCCAGACTGTCAAAACAACCCCCTTCTGAACTGGTCCAAGAGAAAGCATTTCCATGGTGAACCTATGGTTCAAATTCTGTAGAGGGCCCACAAGCAGGTTTAGAACCAAAGACAGAGAGATCTGTGGCTAGAGGAGAGTCATGGAGAGAAGCAAGGCAAAAGACTCTGGGGGCACAGCTTGAGGACAGGGTTTCAGCACAGGAGCAGGCACTTTTTTTTTCAGTTCTGGGATCAAGAATGATGTCTATAGGAGGAGAACAGAGCTCAAAGAGTGGGAGAGTAGTAACTTTTGCTCCATCACCCGCACCATGGCCTGAGTTCCCTGGAGCTACTCTGTGCTGCAGTCCAAAAGCAGCATGGAAGACTCCATGGCTACATATTGATTGATTGACATGGTCATCAGGCACCATGGCTAGCCGATGCTGGGCACCCAGTCAAATGCCTCGTAAAACAGGCATGATTTTGGTGAGTTGCCTGAGGTGCTATTCTGGTCCCTGATTTTCTGGTACTCACTCTTAAACCGCTTATACCACTCACTGCACCAGTGACTGATCTGGTAAATTTGCAAAACTGCCAGCTTCTTTGCTATTTGCCAGTGTGCATGGTCATTCCTTGCAGTGTTGCAGTGTTGCTGACCATGCACCTGAGAGCCACCAAAGATTAGGCTGTGTTCCTGTGACCAGTATGCTTTGCAAAATGCTTGCTCTGCTCAGTCTCCATTGCAATTACAGAAGGCTCTGATGGTGTATTTGCAGCTCAGTGGGCAGATAGCAGTGGAAGGGTTAATGCTGACTCACTGAGAAACTGCAATACACCAAGGGTGGTTGCTCTGTTTTCAAAAGCACAGATTTAAGATTCTTGGAATAGAGAGGACAAAGGAAATCAGCCCATGGGACGCTTCTTGGAGGATTCCCAGAACCTGTTCAATCAGGGCTCTCTACATCTCAGAGCCATAGGGCTCAAACCCTGGGTTATGTGTTGATGTGAACTCAGACATGGCAGACACCAGTTCCTAGGACAACACAATTTGTGTGGGAGGGAAGCCCAGTTAGACTTGAGCCTGAGCTCAGGCATACATGGGAGGGTAGGCATACCTAGAGAGGATGAGTATGTTGCCCAAGGTCATAGAAGAAGTTTGTAGCAGAGCACGGAAGTGACCCTGGATCTCTGGCATCATTGCCTCATGTCCCTAACCACTGAACCATCCTCTCTCATAAGCAGTTACTATTAAAATAAATATAACCTCAGATCATTGCTAGGCTGACAACATTTTGAGATCATCAAAAGATTTTCTATTTTGCAGATGCTAATTTGTTCTTCTATAGCCAAATTAGGAATCACTGGTTGTTTCAGTGTATACTTTTAGTCAAAGCAATTCCCTTTGCCCAGTCTCTAGCATTTGGAAGAACAGACATTTCAGAAGGTGAACAAAAGCAGAGAAATTGCATCTTTCATTCCTATAATCAACTGCATTTCACAGAGGGCCAATAAGTAACAAAGATAGCCTGACAGGCTATTCTTCTGGTTCATTGGTCAATATGTCTTAACAACTTATTGTATAGTTAAAATAGAAAAAAGATTTTCAGAATAAAGAAATGCTTATTTCCAAGCAAATCATACTACAGCAGGAAATGATCCTGCACAGATTATCCAGGAAACAGCTGCTGTTTAAATGGAGAATTCATTCATCTCACTCAGTCCAGGCAGGGACCTCTTTCTCCAGACCAAGTGTGTGATTGCTCAGGGGACTATGAGAGGGCATCAGAATAAACAATATGAAATTGTAAATAATGTAGTCCCCAAGCAGCATGCATTTTCAGCATCAGCCTCATTAACACAGACCAGGGCTGCTGGCCCGAGTGTAGCCGAGGCAGGGTGGAGAACAAAGAGGAAAGACCAGGAGCCTCCTCATTGCACATCCTAAAGTCTTGCTCCCACTCACAGCTGAATCCCCATGTCCCTCCTGCTTGGTGGCTCCCCTATAACCATGGCTGCCTTCACTAAGAGGTAAGGTGCAGCTGCATTCCCCAGGAGCAGATCAGTGAATGACATGTTGCTCTGAATACCCAGTTGCTCCTTTGCTCCCTCCTTGTGTAGGGACAAAGG
This sequence comes from Pelusios castaneus, assembly GCA_007922175.1. Lineage (NCBI taxonomy): Eukaryota > Metazoa > Chordata > Testudines > Pelomedusidae > Pelusios > Pelusios castaneus. The sequence continues at coordinate 1,131,430 of ML686112.1, forward strand.
GAAATACATTTCTTCATGGAGTATGCCCCTTACTACATGCCCAAGCCAGCTACTCTGGTGGGTGAGTGGGAGGTGAAGGCAGACATGGAGCTGCTCTCACCACCTACACACCCACTTGCTCCTAGCCAGGCATATCAGATGCATACCCCTTGATCTTCACCTTATTGATCTGAGGAGTAAGCTCTAAGGCTCAGATCATCAAGGGCATTTAGACATCTCGTTTACAATGATTTCAGTGGAAGTTAGATTATAAACCCCTTTGTGAATCTGGGCCCCACTAACTTCCGTGGGCTCTTACCACGTGCAGAACTGTAGAAAAAAGAATCAGACTCTGCATTTAGGATCCTAACTTAAGGATTCTACTACTATTGAAAATCTTATCCTAAAGGTTTCAGTAAACTCTCCTTCCCCAGTGTGGGTATGGGCAGGACTGATTGAAAACAGAAAATGCAAAGTGAACATGAGGCTATGTCCACGCTGATGGAAGGATTGTCAGATTGATTTATCTGGATCGATTGAGCAGTCAGTAAAGACACATTCAGTCGATCCGAAAGTTGGTCTAATAAAACCATCTTCTCAGGTAGCATAGCACTGCATTGATGGGAACACAATTCCCATTGGTGCAGCGCCGTGGAGATGGTGGGTAGAAGGGAGGTTATGAAGTCAACAGGAGTTATGCAAGCTGCTTTGCATAGCTTGCGTAACTCCCGAAGACCGCCACTGGATTTCACTGCCAGAAGAGATTTGGCTTAGTCAACAATAAGCCACTTTTCTAAGAACTCCTTCTGGAAAGTTATTAAAGCAGGATGCCTGATGTTTCCTGAAAACCATTCTGCTCAGCATAAAACAACACACAATAGGCCAGAACCATAGCTGGTGTAAAGCAGTACAGCTTTGTGAACTTCAAAGAAGTGAGCCAATATAGACTAGCTGGAGATCTGGTCCAATCTGTAGAACAGAATTGTCCCAGGGATATATACATTAATGCCTATCTATGTCACTTATGTGGCCACTCTCCTGTAGTATCTGAACACCCCACACTTTTGTCATATACAGCCCACCATCCCTCATAAGGTAGGGAGGTGCGATTATACCCATTTTGAAGATAGGAACCTGAAGCACAGTGACTAAATGACTTGTCCACCATCACACAGGGAGTGTGATGAAGCAGGCACTTGAATGCAGGTCTGAGGCTTCGACTAGTACTCTAGCTACTGGGAAATCCTTCATCTCCTAGAGAAAAGTTAACTTAGCCTGTCGGAGGAGGAGTGTAGTGTACGCCTACCTTCCTTGGGGAGAGAACATGCACCAAGAAAGGCTGCTAGACCCCTTTTGACCTTTACACCCAAGAATTAAAATGTGACAATTCAGGCTACTTTGGCACACAGCTAAAAGGTTGACAAAAGACTGACAGATTGTGTTGTATGCTCATGCGGCAGAATCGATCTATATGCAGATCGTGGGTTTTGACTGTAGATGTTAAGAGTGCACCATTCCTAACAGATGTATAATCCGATTAAATATGCAATGCAATGATATTGTCAAAACCCATTAATCATCCTTTCAGGCTACATTAGCAGAGGTTTTACTGACAGCTGCACTGATTATATTGTCCATGCAGGTAGCGTTGCTCTATAAAGTTACCAATAGGGTCCCACAGAGAAAGATCTATAGTATGCAAAACACGCTTAAAATGCACTATGCAAACATTTGTCAGAGACAGCCTATGTGTGACATAGATCAGCAGCCTTCACTGGGCTATTGTTCTAATTTTATTGTAATTCTATACTTCATAGGCCTGTATGCAGATGCACTGAAGCCAATCAAAGTGTATGGATCTAGAGATGATCCAAAAGCATGGCTGCATAGCCCATTAGTTCCATGAGTGACAACACCAGGACCTCCCAATAGAGGTCTAGCACAGGCCTTCTTCCACAAAAAGCTAACTAGCATGGCTCTAAGGCTATGTCTACACTTCTTAAGCTAAGTTGACTCTGTTAAATTGACTTAACAAGGTTGACTTAAAGTCAATCTTGTTAAGTCGACTTAGAGCGTATACACAGAACACTCCAGTCGACTGCCTGCATCCAACTTGGCGGGTGCTAGGTCAATGAAGGAGAGCCACAGTTAAGGAAGATCAGGCTGGGGAGAGTTGCGGCTGGGGAAGATGGGGCTGGGGAGAAAGGAGCCACAGCTTGGGAGAGATGGGCTTGGAGGAGATGGGGCTCAGGGGAAGGGGGACCTGTGGCTGGAGAGATGGGTTGCTGGCTCCCACTCAGCAGAGGAGCCCCAGGCATGGGGAAACCCCTGAGGCATCAGGGGAGGGGTTTTCATGTGTGTGGAGCCCTCAGGCCACAGGGGTCTCCCCGCAGCTGGGGCTCTTCTGCTGAGCAGGAGCCAGCAACACCAAGCAGCTGGAGCCTCGGGGCTGCAGGGGTTCCCCCGCGGCTGGGGTTCCTCTGCCGCAAGGGAGCCAGCAGCCCATCTCCCCAGCCACAGCTCTCTCTTTCCCTGAGTCCCGTCTCCCTCGAGCCGTGGCTCCCTTTTCCCCAGCCCCATCTCCCCCAAGCCGCGCTCCCTTCTCCCCAGCCCATCCCTTGGCCTGGAGGCCAATTAGGTCAACTTAGGTCATTAGGTCGACTTAGGGCGTTCACACCGGCTTTAACAAAGTTGACTTAACAAATTGATCTAAAGACTGGTAGTTATTAAGTTGACTTAATAAGTGCCCGGTGTGGACATGGCTTTGTGTAGGTCAACTTAAGCATCATTAAGTCGACCTAAATTGCAAATGTAGACATAGCCTAAGTGTCCGAGCACCTATTGAATGCAATTAGAATGGAGGGCCCCCAGCTCGTAACAGGAGTAGGTCTTAAAACACATGGACCAAGAGTTTCAAAAATAAAAGCCTGAAAAAATTAAGCTCCTACAGCCATGTTTAGGTGCCTAAATAAGAGTTGAGACTTTCAACAGTGTTGAGAATTCATTGAATCTGCTAGGTGTTCAGGGGATGTGAGACCTCTGAGAACTGACTGCCGAAGCCAGGAGGATAAGATGGGGTGGATCTCTCTAAAGTTACCTTGTTCTCTACACTGCCCTGGAAGCTGTGGTACTGGCCACTGCTACAGATACAATCCTGTCTGAGTGAATCACTGATCTAATGCAGATGGCAGTTTTTATCTAGGTGCCTAAATAAGGACTCGAGAAGAACCCACTTAAATGTACCCATTTTTTAAACCCTCGGCCAGACTGTAATTGAGACTGGCATTTTTTTAAAAAGTGCCTAAATGACTTAAGAGCACAAGTCCCACTGAAAGGCAGTGTTCTGGGAATTAAAATGTCACCCAACTCAGCGTTTGAATTCTGGAGGGATCATGAAGAGCTTCCAAAGATCTGCAGAATAACAAAGGATACACAAGACTTATGAGTAGCTGTTGATGTAGCAACAACTGTAAAGAGACACTGACAATTTAACCCCATCCCATTTCTTCCATAAAATGTTATATTTCCCATAGTTACAAACACTGCCTATGAGACTAACTGAAATAGATGTTTTTCCATTTATTGGCAGTTTGAATACTGTTACTTACTATTCTCAGAGGCCATTTACTGGTAGTAAGTCTGTTTCTTTGCTGATGAAAAGATGTCTAATTAGAGTAGGGCAAATTTTTTCCAACTGTAACTTTTTTCAGCAAAGTGTGCTTATTCCAAGACACCAAAAGGTTTTGTAAATTCAAACGTGCCTCTCGACTGTTCATTTTAGAAACAAAACACATTGGAAGATGCTCATGTTGTTCTGACATTTTCAAAGTGAAACATTTTGATTTGTTTGAAGTGACTTTTTCATTTTGAACTTTCTATTTATTAAAAACCCAAAGTGTTCAATGCTCAGTTCCGATGAATCATTTCAGATGGAATGAGGCACTTCATTTGACCAGAAATATATTTTTTTCAAATTTTCAATTCACTGCATCTTTGAATGATATTTTCAGAAAACCTAAAACTAATTTCTGAAAATATGGGAATCACCAGTGAACAAACAAATCCACCCCATCTGGTATTAGCCCACCTCCATTCTAAACATTAGATGATCAGAAAACTTTAATACTTAAGGGCATGTCTATATATAAGTTTGCATATTCATATCACAATCAAGCTGGGTCTGAAGAGGGACTTGGAATGGTTATCTCATTCCAAAAATAATTGTCCTTGTTCACACATTCTCACCTTCTAATCAACTGTTCTGAACGGGCCTCATCTACCCTAACTGAATTGACTTTGTTAGCATTTGCCCTCCCCATTGTAATTTTTCTCACCCTTGGAAGTGTATAGATACCTCCTAAGTGGGGTTTCCACTTCATACATCTGATGAAGAGGGTTGCAGCCCATGAAAGCTTATGCCCAAAGAAATTTGTTAGTCTTTAAGGTGCCACAGGACTTTCATTGTTACTAATAACTGTGATTCTTATGTTAGGAAAGTTCAAAGCTACCCACCCATTAGGAAAAGCATCCTTCATCTCTTCATCATGAATGAACTGGAGAACTGGGAGTACAGAGTCCTTCCTGTGTGACAAAATGCTGTCCAGTTTGACAGAGATCTTTATCATTGACATCCAAACATTCCCCACATGTCAGCATCCACAGAAGGCCTGTACAACTGTTCAAGAGTTTTCCTGTTCACCAGCAGCTTTACTAAGGCCATACAAAAATCCACAGGTCTTTTCATGGTGTTTCATTTGACTGAAGTATTGGACACATGGAAGCATGAACACTTCAACAGTGTCAATGAGGAAGGAAAAAACCTACCCCTCTCTTCCAAGCTTATCATCTCATCTCTGCCTTTGTAACCAAACTATTTGTCCTTCTAATGAATGAGTTTCCTTGTGTACAGGATCAACTCTTAAGTTTCTCACCATTTCTTTGGCAACAATAATAGAGTTATAGGACTGGAAGGGATGCAGTGAGATCATCCAGTCCAGTCCCCTGCACTCATGGTAGGGCCAAGCATTAACAAGATCATTCCTGACATGTGTTTGTCTAACCTGCTTTTTAAAATCTTCAACAATGGAGATTCCACAACCTCCCCAAGCAATTTATTCCAGTGCTTAATACCCTAACAGTTAGGACGTGTCTCCTAATGTCCAAACTAAACCACCCTTTCCTGCAATTTAAGCCTACTGCTTCTTGTCTTATCCTCAGAGATTAATGAGACCATTTTTTCTCCCTCCTCCTTCCAGCTCTCTTGAGCATAGTAACAGTTGCAATATCTATTGAATGAGTCTGTAATTGTGGCACTCAGAACCTCAAAGCAGCACCCTGGAACCTCCATATTCACCACTGTCATAATTCTGGTATGTTTCATACAAAGTATGCCTTGTGCGGTATCATTTAAAAAAACTTTGACTTGTTGAACATTAGTAGTCTTTTGAATTGCATGTGTTATGACTGTATGCGAAGTTATGCTCTGTGTATGTGTTTGTGCTCTTGAAACATGTGAAGCTGGAAACACAACCAGGTGCAACAGTGTAGTGCCCAGAGTGTCAATGGCTATGTCTACATTAGAAAAAGTTAGGTCAACTTTGTTAAGTCGACATAACGTCAAACTTATTAAGTCGTCTTAAAGTCGACCTTATTAAGTTGACTTAACAAAGTGGTGTCCATGGACGTGGACTTAGTTCACTTTGTTAAGTCGACCTAACTGCCCTTAGGTCGACTTAACAAAGTGGACTTAAATGTCCACACTGGGCTTAGGTCGACCTAAAGAAGGGTTAGGTTGACCTAAGGAGTTTTAACTCGACCTAATGGATGGTTCTTATTAAATCAACTTAAGCTTTCATTTAGTTGATTTAAGGAATTTCTTAAGTCAACTTAATGAAAGCCTGGTGTGGATGCGGCTTTGTTTAAGCCTCCTTAAGTTGACTTAATTTGCAAGTGTAGACATAGCCAATGGCTCACCAATGCCCATTATGGAAAGAATCCAGTATCTTAGGAACTGTCTACCATGAAGACTTCTCAGAGGGAGCATGTAGACAATGAATACTGTATTACCAGTGGGGCCTGACACCCACAACATAGCAAAAGATCTTTCCAGCAAACTGGAAGAAACTATTAAAGAGGAAGAGACACCATCACTTGGCCTTTCTCCTGTCTCCTTCCACAACTCAACATCTGGAAGAAATGTCTGGAGGACAAAGACTTTTAATTGGGGAAAGGTGGTCTTGGGCTAGAAGCTGTTTCAGCCTGGTTAGTGAGGAACAGAAACCTGTTTGTACCATCTGTTAGGGTGAGACACTGCTTGACTCAAATCCTGCTTAGTTTGTAGAACTTAAATAAAGGTAAGTGTGCAGTCTAAGGCCCTGTCTATACTGCCAGTAAAATTTGGCAGCAGCTGACAGGAGTTACGTAAACTACACAGAGTAGCTTGCGTTACTCCCAGTGATTTTGTAACTCCAGTTTAGCACTCTGTCTTCAGTGTGGTACACCAATGGGAAATGCATTCCCATTGATGCAACGCTATGCCACTTGGGGGGGAGGGGGCGGTTATTAAGTTGATTTCCTGGTTTCAGATCGACTGACTATCTTTACTGACCGCTCAATCAATCTAGAGGGGAAAAAAAATCAAGCTGACGGCGGCAAATTTTCCACTGTAGTGCAGACATATCTTAAGTGAACAACTCTTATCTCTCTCCCTGCTTCTTATGGACTCTAAGTGATTTTTTTTTGGGGGGGGAGTTAATAAATCTGTGTTAGAAAATAGATATTTAGGCCTGCTTGTAAAGACCTATGATTGTTTAATTATATTCTTATCACTTAGCTAATTATAGGGATATAGAAAACCCATAGAATTGCTTGCTCCTGGACTTTTGCTCTGTAAGTGAACCAAGAACTGAAGGGAGTGTGTGTGTGTGTGTGTGTGGAGGGGGGGGGGGGCACTAACAATCTGTTTTATGTTTTACCTAAAACAGTGTTTTGATTGAGGTGCTTGGGAAGTCTCAGCTCAGGTAACAAAGATTAGTGAGTGTCCTCTCCACATTGAGGGAGAGGCAAACTGGATAATGAATTTACATGGGCCAGGCTTCTGACCAGTACACAATGGTATAGTTCTGGGGTGCAAGACTGGGAAGCTAGGGGGAATTGGCAGGAGTCTTTCTATTGTTGGTTCACGAGTGGCTGGAGAAAGCATTTATATAACTCAGTGGGGTGTGCCCCTGCCTATGGTTGTCTATGTAAGTGTGGTGCTAGCCAGAGGTTTGCAGCTTGCCAACAGCATCATAGTGAGAAAGGGAGACCAGGTTGGTGGGACAGAGGGCTCAGTGGTCCCCAGTCCCAGTTGCACCCCTGGAAAATCCATCACAGTAGTGCCTTGCTTAGAATGTTTACTTGTAACAGGATATCATACTAAATCACAACTGAAACTCTCACTCAGTGATCTAGTTTGCCAGGCTTTGCCCCTTGTGTTGGATTCCAGCCTTGGATTTACTCAGCTGTGCCAGTTCCATTAGGATGTTGTAAACCTCCATCACTTAGGACCTCATTGGACTTTCACTGTCAGCGAGTGTCACTAAGTGTCTTTGCCATAAGCTTGGTAATATTGTCCATGAGGATCTTCAGTCTGATAGTTTATGCTGAAAACAGAGCATGTGTCCTTTGCAATACTCTAAAAAGAGACACTGAATCTAAAGAAGATGACACTACATCTGACACCACCAGACTGAAGGAATGGCAGTCACAAGACATTAAGAAAGCTCTTGGATTCAGCAGAAGCTTCCTTGCTTAATAACGGAAACAACATTCGGAGTCCTTCCTGGAGCCAGCCACTGCTCTGCTGAGGGTGCAGACCTCCCTCACCCTGCAGGCCGGCCAGCTTCTCTCTCAGAGTTCCTGAAGGTGACTGACCCCTTCCTCTGGCTGGCAGCCTATTTTATATAGCTCTGCCTAGCTGCAATTGGCTGTTTTCCCTTATGCCCTTCTGATTGGCTGCTACCCCAGGGCTCCATTAACCCCTTTGCTGCCAGGGTGGGCTATCTACCCCACTACACCTTGTAATATAGCTTCCTGGACCCTTATTTTCTCTTGGCTTGAGGATAGGATGAATAGTTGCTCATAGGCCTAGCGGACCCTACGAATATCAAAAGGAGGAATTCTCTAGTAATGCTTTGACAAGAGAGAGGGGGAAAGGGGAAAGTCTCTGATTGATGCAAAAGGGAGTGCTGGAAACTTTCAGCACATGCTTCAAGAAGTGTGGAGAGTCTTATAGTGGTGAGCACCAACTGCAAGAGTGAGAGAAACATTCAACCAGAAAGGAAACAGCCTTTGCTATGTGGATAGTGGAAGCATGTGTGTTGGGAAATGGGGGAGGAAAGCTGTGCACAAACAGTGGCATACCTGATTTTGGAGAATACAGACATTGCACAGCAAGCTTTGCTATAGTGAATGGTAAACAGATACCTTACTGCATCTACATGGAGCCCCTCTGAAAATCAGGGATCCACCCTGGAACAGAAGTTCCCCAGCACTGTCAGTTGCAGGGCTGGTTCTTCGATTATATACTTCATGGGAGGAGGGGGCTGTCTTGGTGTATGTTTGAACAGCACCTACCAAAGCAGGGCCACAATCTGGGTTGCGGCCTCTAGGTGCTACCACAAATTAAATCATTAATAGCCAGAAGAAAAGGAGGTTAGAACATTTGAAGTGAAGTTTATGGGGGGAAAAATAAGTCAGAGGTAGATGCAAGATACTAAAATACATATGAAATATCCTCAAATGGCTGTTGAGTGAGGGGAAGAAAGTAACAGGATGTTCCTGGGTATTTCAGAAAGGGTGCTGGAGGTGTTGATTTTTATTATTGATATAAGTATGAGCTATTACCAGAGTTGCATAAAATAAGCGCATCCACATCTGTTTGTTGTTAGTACATATGTGAGGACTACCCCAGAAAGACATAAGAATCATGTAAAGGCTGAATCAAGTTATTATGCATGGCAGGTGGCTTCCTTGGAGCCGCTCTTAACAGGAGGGGTGGAGAACAAAAGGGAAGTAGTCAGTCAGATAATAGGGTGGGTAGGATAGAGAAGTTGCTATAGAAGATCCTGGGTAGCATAGACACTTGGATGGACAGAGGTGCACCAATGGGGTAGTGGCATGAGCGATAGGAATAAGAAATCACATGCACAACAGGGCTTTAAATAGAAAAGGATCCTGGCCATTAATATCAGAATCTTATAATATGATGGGAGGCTGGGACAATAAACCCACTTATCTAAAAAATTGAGCAGAAGTGTGCTATATTTACACAATTTCTGCATCTGCAGGGACCAGATTTTTGTTGGGCAGGGGGAAGGTGATGTTGCTGAATATCTGGCCACTAAAATGACATTTACCTCCAACATATGGATGACTGCTTCCAAATGCAAACCTATGCCATTACTGCACCATGAGTTCCAAACAATGGGAGAGGAGGAGAGTGCAATGGAGATGCTGCCAACAAACCTCAAAGGGGATAAAGCTGAGCATTCATTTTGTGTTAAAAATAAACTGTTTAAGTTCTTGTATCCATGTTAAAAACATTTTGATTCCGATGACAGCTGAAAAAAAAATCACCATAGAAACTGCTCCACAACTTAGTGTAGCTTGAGGAATTTATGAAGGGCCCTTCCTATTAAATTCACTAAAAAGATGCTTTATAAAAATAAATTCAACTATAGCCATGGCAAGCAGCAGCCATAATCATTATTAATAGTAGAGCAGATTGAAAAAACTGGAACAATACATTTGCCTTTGGAAAAGGAGACTTTGTTGAACTTTTCTGGGGAGGAAAAAGATCCATTCTGGTGAATTTTACATTGGGGAAAATATTGAAACAAATTTCATTTTGGCTTGGATTGTCACTGCATCTGCATGAGCTGCCTCAGTGTCTCATGAGAGGTGTCGGTCGGGTCTTTGTACCACCATCCTCCCTTAAGGGCTCTGCTCTCTGGCTAGACCACATCTCCCATCAGGCACAATCACAACCCTCTACTGGATGGGGGAAAATTCTGCGTGCTACTAAATTCAGATTAATAAATTCAGGGCCCAACTTCTGCTCCTCATAGTATTGATTTAAATATTGAAGAGGAATATGCAGCTATGATCAAAAGGGTGAGTTCTCCCAAGTACTGGGCTGCTTTTAATTTCAGTTCAGTAAGATATATCAAACCTGAATTGCATGAGAGGGATGATGTTCACTAGCCAAGTATTTTTGAATACCTGTTTTACGCTTTTTTAAATGAAATATAGAACCTCTAAAAAATCAATATTAGTGCATCTCCTATCTGGGAGAAATGTAAGTGAGGCATTTATAATATTAATAAAGTCAGGTAATTGCATTTTGAAGAACCTGGAGACTTTAAACAGAGGTCTGCAAAAGAACTATTCAAAAGGAAGGGTAGTAATTCACCCTGGAGCTGAGAATGAGGTATATGCAGGTGTCAAAATATCTTATGGCAAAATAATAATCAAGCAATATTTCTGATGGTAAAAAACAAACAACTTTGCATTGATAGAAATCTGGAACTGCTCTGAAACTAGGAATTCAAATCAACACTGAAAGGATAAACCAGAATGGAGAGTGGTACTATGAACTTATGTGAAGAGATTCAGATCAGTGAATTTGACAAGGTTGCTTTTACAGCTAGTAAGCGCTTTTACCCCAACATGGAATAGAAACCTGATAATCACGCAACACAGGATGATAGCATGGTGTCATGGACTTGGACAAAACAGATTTTTCACATGTGCTGAAAACTCAGGACAGATTTTCAGAAATGTTAGTTTTCATGAGACACCTAAATGACATGGACTTTTCAACTCTGCTTAGCACACATTATAGATGTTAAGTACTTACCCCTTCTATAACTCTGGCTCCTTCAATTTACTCAGTGCCCAGGGGTGCGGCTACACTTACAAATTAAGTCAATTTAAGGAGGCTTAAGTCAACCTAAACAAAGCAGCATCCACACTGGGCTTTCCTTAAGCCAACTTAAGCATTTCATTAAATCGGCTTAGGGAAAGCTTAAGTCGACTTAATAACACCTTGTTTTACATCGACTTAACGCTTAAGTCAACCTTATTAAGCCGACTTAAGCCAGTGTGGACCCAGAGTAGCCCTAAATCGACCTCATTGGCTTCCAGACCTCCCTCCCAGGGTTCCGGGCACAGGAAGAGCCTGCCCTGGCCAACCACAGGGCAGGACACAGCCCTGCCCACCCTGCTCCTCAGAGCTGGCCAGGCCCACTGTCTGCAAGGATGGCAGAGCAGAGCAGCCAGCGCCGCAGGCAGGCCCCATCCTGGAGCAACCAGGAAATCCTGGACCTGCTGGTCTTTTGGGGGGGACGAAGCAGTGACCTCCTGGTTGCGGGGCAGCCAATGCAACTAGGAGGTATATTCCTCCATCTCCCAGGCCCTGGCTGACAAGGGCCACACCTGTGACACCCAGCAGGTCCGGGTGAAAATAAAGGACCTCCAACAGGGATACCAAAAAGCTTGGGAGGAGACGCTCTGAATAGGGGCAGCCCCCACCACCAGCGGCCATTATTACCAGCAGCTGAATATCTTTCTGGGGCAGTAGAGTGACAGCCTCCCAGCCCACACCATCGACTCCGCCGAACCACCCTCCCTCGATGATGACCTGGAGGATGGCTCAGTGGATAAGGCTGTGGTGCTGGAGCAAGGGGAGACCAGCACTCAGCAGCAGCAGCAGGGTACTTCGTGAGCCCTGGAGTCAGCTGCCAGCCCAGAGCTCATTCCTGCCCCAACGGCAGACCTAGCCTTGCAGGTGGAGGAAGAGCAGGTTCCCTCCGCTGAAGACGACCCAGGCGAGGGGACAGTGTGTCAGACACCTGCTGGACCTGCCGGTGAGTGCTTCCTCCCTCTCTCCCTCCTTCCCTGCAGGCAGGGCTGTGCATGCCTGTGGGACAGGGACTGCAGGGGGACATGGTCCAGGGACAGGCAGGGTCGGGGGGGGAGGGTGTGTGGAGGGCCTCCCACAGGGGTAGAGGGGCTGGGGGCTGTGTGGTGGGGGAGAGGGGGGAAGTTGGAGCTGAGTGGTGCAGTGGTGTGTCTGGAGATGGGGAGGGGGGACTGTAGGCAGGAGCACCAAGGCGGGACAGCATGCATCCAACACTGGTGACACGTGGCCTCAGGAGAGACCCCTGAGGCAGGGCTGTCTGCAGGTCACCACCGTGGGCACCGCACCCGACCTGGGCAGTAGAGCACACTGGTGTGTACCAAGGGGACAGGGATTGGGAAGCAGGGGGATGGTCAGAGGACAGCAGCTGCTGTCAGGCTGCACACCGCACAGGTAATGGGAGGAACTCTGTTCTTTGCTTCTCCCCAGCAGACCCTGCGCCCTTGACATGCGGCACTCCAGAGGCCTCATCAGCCCTGACCAGGAGGAGGAGGAGGGCAACGTGCTCACAGGATGAGCTCCTCGAGGACCTGATCCACGTCAGTGAGCGGACCGAGGCACGCCTGATGGCTCCAGAAAGTGGATCTCCTGTGTGGAGTGTTCCAGTCTAAGTTTGATTGTGGAGTGGAAATTGTTGAAATCTCTGTGGAAATCTTCATCCTTACATAGGTTCAGATGATGAAGATGTCATCAATGTAGAGTGAGTAAAAAAGAGGTGCTTTGGGATGAGATGGGAGGAAGCATTGTTCTAAGTCGGCCATGAAAATGTTGGCATATTGTGGGGCCATGCAAGTACCCATAGCAGTGCCACTGACTTGAAGGTATATAAACTATCTTCCTATCTGAAATGGTTGTGGATGAGTACAAATTTACAAAATTCAGCCACAAGGTTTGCTGTGGCATCATCTGGGATGGTTCTTCTAATGGCTTGTAATCTGTCTTTGTGTGGGATGAGCCTCTACGTCCATAGTGGCCAGGATGGTGTTTTCTGGAAGTTCACCAATGAACTGGATTTTTCTCAGAAAGTCTGTAGTGTCTCGAAGATAACTAGGAGTGTTGATAGCATAGGGTCTGAGGAGAGAGTCCACATAGCCAGATAAGCTTGCTGTAAGCGTGCCGATGCCTAAGATGATGGGGCCTTCAGGATTTCCTTTTTTTATGGATTTTTGGTAGCAGATAGAATACCCCTGGTTGAAGTTCTGGTGGTATCTGCCTTGATTTGTTCCTGTGCTGCTTCAGGGAGTTTCTTAAGTAGGTATTGTAGTTCCTTTTAGTAATTCTCAGTGCCTCAATTTTCCACCAGCTGTAGCATAGGGATAGTGGATATTGACCTTTGGCAAAGCGCTTTGGGATCTAAAGATAAGACTGAGGCATTATTACAAATCAAATACCTGCTTTGGCTCTCTGTAGTAAGGGTTTACATTGGGGTAACTGAATGATAGCTGGCAACCTATAGCTGATTAAAACAGGGCACATGCCCACTATGGACAGGGCCCAGTAGCTTGGAGCAAACAGAACCTGGAGGAGACAGACGTAACAGAAAATTTGAGCACCACTAAGTCATCAGAATTTTTCCTCACTAAGCACAACTGTTATCCCCATTTGTCAGTTTTTAATAGCATTAGTCTTAAACTGATTCCATGAGGAATTTCCTGAATGAGTGGATTTGTCACTTGAAAGTATCACAATTGAGTAGAATTTACTGTATTTTTCCCCAGCATAGAAAAAACATTTCCATGATAGGTTACGACAATGTAATCAAGGTATGGAAAATATAAGATTGGGGCAAGCCTTATCCAAAGCATATTTAAGTCAATAAAAAGATCACCACTGACTTCAATCGATTTTGGATCAGGAATCTTTTTATCAAGTTTGCTTTCACAGTACAGTGTCAAAAAATACTTATTTCTCACTATAAGCTATAGAAATAAGTCTGAGACTAGATTCTGAAAAGTAATGGGAAATTTACCCAATTCTTCAGGAGATAATCACTCTTCTTTGTGTTCTAACAAAAAAGTAAATCTTTATGTAACATGCTCTTTGTTCTTAATGTATTGAAGCAGAAATGTTATAAACCTTTTTGAAAGATGTTGAAGCAAAAAGTGGGTCAGCTCAAAGAGCACGAGTCATACATTAAGTGATCCAGAACAGATGAAGTGTTAAAATTATGGAAAGACCTTCAATCTAAATAGGCATTTCATTGTTATATATTTACTTCCCACACAGACGCATTTCAAAAATTGTGGAAGATTTAAGGTTATGAACCAAAAGCAATGGGGTACTAAGAGGATATTGCAATTGGCAATTAGCAGCACCATTTGACATCATAGAGAGGTGGGATCTCCTTATGCACATCTCTTGAATGGTACATTTGTTCACATTTTTTAGGTCTTTCTATAACAAAAAGAGGCTAACCAGCAAACTAGTTATTGTTACCACTAGGGGCCAGCCCATTCAATACCAGCACTAGGCACAGTGCCAGGCAGGCAATACTGAAAGGATGTGGTAAATGAGAATGTTTGATCAGATATACTAAAGCTGTCACTTTTCCTGCAGCAATATTTGAAAGGATGGAATGAGTGGACTCAAACATCCAGATGTGTGTCGGGAAGGGGACATTTCTTGAGTAGCATTTCCAGTTTTGTTGTATGGCAGTGAGTTGTGGGCCCTGAGGAATGCTGAAGAGTATCATTTTCCATTCTCAATGCAGAGCCACTGGGAAAACAAGAAGAAATTGAGAATATTAATAGTGGATCCCACCAATTGCTTTTATCAGCAGTGGATGGGTTATGGATGTTTCTTAGCATAGATACAGGAGGATGTAAGACCAATGAATCACAAAGCATGTTTACCAAGGAACGTTGCTACACAGAGATGATCACCTGCTCACCAAAAGCTTCAGCACCGCAATAAGATCCAAGGACAAAGAGACCATATTAAGGATCAGGAGAGCAATCTGGGTGGCACTCAGTCTTTCAGAAGGCTACATCCCTTGGGATATACGTTGATGAGGAGTGTTTCCAGCTGTTGGACAACAAATTGAGGCTCTGTTTACGTTAAAGAATTTACACACTGGTATGACTAATATGAAAGTCAGTGTTCAACTTCCAGCATGTGAGTGGTCCCAGGTATTTAAGCATTTTGCTGGTCCAGGGCTATGGTACTTAGCACCTGGCAGGATCAAGGCCAACATATGAAAGGTCTTACAGAACTGGACCTAATTTATTGCCAGTAATCACATGGGCCGGGATCCTACAAAGCTATGAACATGCATACTTTACACATATGCAGCTCCATTTTCTTCAGTGGGACTACTCATGTGTACTCTAATAGTTAAATGCATTCAGATGCTTTTGCAGGATCAAAGTTGAATTCTTGTTGTTTATACAACAATGCAGCAACAATGGACAGAGTTCTGTTGGATCATAGAATACGAGGTTCCTTCCAATCCTGAGGAGGTCATCTAATCCAACCCCCTTCTGAAAACAGGACCAACCCCAACATCTATTCCAGAACTTAACTACCCTTACAGATAGAACCTCCCCCTCTCTGATATCTAATCTAGATTTCCCTTGCTGTAATCGCTTCTTGTTTTCAATGTCTACTGAACATTGGACAATTGATTGCAGTCAACATATTTGAAGGCTGTTCTCAGATGCTCCCCTAGTCTTTTCTCAACCCTAAAGATGTCCAGGGGTTTTTAAGCTTTTCCATATAGGTCAAGTTTTCTAAACCTTTTATTATTTTTGTGGTTTTCCTCTGAAGATTTGTTCACATCTTTCCTAAAGTGTATCACCCAGAACAGGACACAAATACTCCAGCAGAGGCCTAACCAATGCCAAGTAGACCAGGACAGTTACCTCATGTGTCTTGCATATGACCTTCCTGTTAACACATACTTGTCCAACCTATGGCCCGCAGGCCAGACTCCAGCCTGCCAAGGGCTCTTATCTGGCCCGTTGTGCCACCTGGAAGCTGGGACTCCAGAGCATTTTTAAACGTGCTGCTGCAGCATGGCTGATCACATGGCCCAGGGTGGAAGAGCTGGCTGGATTCTGACAATTAGAGATCCATCCAGGTGAGGTAGGGGTGAGGGAGTAGCAGGGGGATCAGGACCCCTGTGCTGCAGAGCCAGGACCAGGGGATGTGTGGAGCTGGAGGGGAAAGGGACTGCGAGTGGGGAATGTGATCGGGACCAGAAGAGGTGTGCAGCTGGGAGGGGGAGGGATCTGGAAAGGGAAAGGTGATTGGCAGGCAGTGACGTGCCATGGGGGCAGGGGGTGGCAAGGAGGCTGGGAGGGGAGAGGAGAAGCTGATCGGGAACACGGAGGTGTGGAGCCAGAAAGGGAGGGATTGGGTGGGGAGGAAGGTGATCAGGGATCTGTGGAGCTGGTGGGGAAAAGGCCTGGGAGCGGGGAAGCCTGGAAGGAGATCAGGACCGGGGAAGGTATGCAGCCAGAGGGGAGGGGTCAGGAGCTGGAAAGGGGAAGGTGGTTAACTTCTCCCTTGCCCTGCTCCCCCTTCCTTGCCATGCTCCCCGTGTTCTCCACTGCCACCCCACACCTTGCCACCCATGCTCTGTCAAGCTCCCCACGCTCTTCCCTGCCACCCCATATGGCCACCCTTGCCATGCCATGCCTCCTTGCCACCTGTACACATTGATGCTTCCTGAAAAAAAATTAAGGGAAGCCCTTTTCAAATTCTCAAAATGTGGTTTTATTAACGAGTGAAAACGTGTGCACAGCTGTGAAAATGACACTTATCCATCCTCCCTAAAGTAATCTTTATAAATTATTTGGAACTAGGTATGAAATATGTTTCTGCTTTTATAGACCCAAATTGAGTTGGTAACCTGTTTTTATTTTTTGACTGTTTAATTTTAATTAATAAGATCAATTTCTATGCCTTATCTACCCAAAATTTGCTCACTGCCCCCTGAGGGAGAAAATAATTGCAATGTGGCCCCTCATACTAAAAGGTTGAATACCCCTGTATTAGTACATACTGAAATGATAGTTCCCCCTTTTATGCAACTGGATCACATTGATGTCTCATTCAATTCATGATTCACTATAACCTGTAGATCCTTTTTAGTATTACTACTACCTACCCAGTAACTCCCCCTTTTGTAGTTGTATATTTGATTTTATCTTCTTAGGTGAAGTTCTTTACACTCGTCTTTATTGAGTTTCATCTTGTTGAATTCAGACCTATTCTCCAATTTGTCAAGAAAGTTTTGAATTCTAAACCTGTCCTCAATTGCTTTCAATCCCTCCCAGTTTGGTGTTGTCTACACAAGTTTTATAAACATATTTTCTATGCCATTATCCCTGGTATTACAGTACAGACTAGACAGAACTGGCCTGATAGGATCCTACTAGATACACACTGTCGAATTGGAGGGAACATTGGAGGGATCATTACTTTGAATAGTATCTTGCAACCAGTTGTGCACCACCCTTATAGTAATTTCATATAGACTGCATTTCCCTAATTTGTGACACTGTCATGTGGTACTGTCAAAAACCTTACTTAAAGAGAAAAAGACATAGGTTTACTTTTCCCCTATCTATTAAGCCAGTAAACCTGTCAAAGCCAGAAATTAGATTGGTCTCACAAGATTTGGCTTTGACAAATCCATGCTGGCTATTCCATATAAGCTTATTATACTCTTGGTGCTTACAGTTTGTTTGATACCTGCAAAGATATTAGAATAAGTCATTAAAGGTAGGCGGACTGATCTATATTTCCCCAGATCCT
This sequence comes from Pelusios castaneus, assembly GCA_007922175.1. Taxonomy (NCBI): domain Eukaryota; kingdom Metazoa; phylum Chordata; order Testudines; family Pelomedusidae; genus Pelusios; species Pelusios castaneus. Next base: position 1,149,131 of record ML686112.1, read on the forward strand.
CTTACTATCCGATTTTTAAAAGGGGAAACAATGTTTGCCCTTTTCTGATCCCCTGGGGCTGCACCAATCTTGCATGAGTTCTAAAAGTAACTGCTTCAGCTAGTTCCATAAGTACCATAGAATGAATTTCTTCGGGCCCTGATGAATTGAATACATCCAAAATGTTCTTTAACCAGTTCTTTCCTTATTTTGGCTTTTGTTCGTTCCTCCTTGTTATAATTATGTTGAGTTTCTGGTCACCTTTAAGTGAAGACTGAAGGAAAACACCTCAACCCACCAGGCAAAATAGCCAGCCCACACTTTATCTTGCTCTTAAGGATGCTGGATCCAGGTAATGGTCAATGGATCTGCTACCTCAAAACAATGGCAAAAGTTCACTCTCAAAGCAGGTGATGGATGCATCGCCTGGTGAATTCAAGGGAGCCTTAGTTGCAGAATAGATGTAATGTGAGCCTGAAGGCAGAGGTGGGAAGTCTTCTGGCCTCTCCCCACCCAGACCCACTTGAATGGAAACCATAGCCACTACCACAGAGAGAGTTGCAGGATTTGAGCCACTGTACAGATGCAGTTTATTGGCAGACTTGAAAACTTCACATTAACGTAGCATTTAGAGGATTGTGTTAACCAAAATGATGAGACATTCAAGAGAAGATATTCCTAATTACCCCCCTCCCTGTCAACATGAATTGCCTTTTGTTATCTACAATTCCAATTTCAGTGCTCCACACAGAATCACTGCTAAGAATCAAACATTCCATGCTCCATAACCATATCTCGTATGAGAGAATTAAAAATTACATAAAAGCAAGGCAAGAGGTAGAACAAAATGCACGTCAAGTGCTGGCACTGGCAGCTGGAAAAAATCTGTTCCTGGAATAGTATGGCATAAGTAAATTACTCACAAAAGGAGAACATGGTTTGAATTTTCACTAAGCTGTGAACCACTGAAGTGCATTGCTTGGAGACAAGAGACTAGGCCCTCTGAGCATGTGACATTAGTCAAACATCATCTATCTCAGACACCACGCTGCCTCTTTCAACAGCATCAGTGCCACACCTCCAGATAAGCAGTGTCATTTATAATTAAAAGCCAGCTATCAAGCAGGCAGACACAGAATCACTGCTTCTGCAGCACTTCATCAAAGATTGGAAAAAAAGATCAGGTGATCCAGAGTGCATGCATTACGCTAGCTGTCAGGATGCTAATTGCCTCAAGCAGATGCCTATCTTAGAATGGGAACACCTTAATCTGCTGTGGCAAATGCTGTCAGCAATGCCACTTCAACTAGTTTGTGTTGTCTTGTTCGCCACATATCTGCTGATTTCCCATCTTCATGCCACTATCCACATCTCATCTACACATAAATTAGCTAGGGGACCTCTCTTAGCCTGCTTGAAATGAAAATCATCATTTGAAGGAGAAAATAGCTCTGAAATTAGCAAGGGGTTGATATTGCCTGTGCGCTTTCCTACAGCATAAAGATTCATAGATCAGAAGTTAGCTTTCTCTTATATTCAGAATGGCCAACAGACGAATCTTCCCATGAAAAGAGGGCATTAAGATCCCCAGTTTTTTAGATTTGCACTTAATTGTTTACACAATTGTTTGAACAAACAATGGACTTTATTTAAGAATAGAGGTCACTGAAACAGTTGAAATCAACATGTTACAGAATCCATGTCACTAGATCTGTATGAGGGGGCATGTTTAAATAACTAGATGAAGCCCTGGTCTCCACTGCCATGTGATTTCAGTGACAATTGAAGAAAGATATGCCAAGCACTTAAAATACCTTACATATTTCCCTCTGGTTGCCTACCTTTTACTTACCACAGTGTCCCCATAGCACTGATTCAATGGGAAATGCCTTCCTGTTGAACCAGTGCTACGCTTCTCGCTGGGTAGGTCTTACCCAACCAACCTCCAGCTCATTCTGAGTTTGATTGAATGGATCTTTATGGATGCTCAATCAAATTTAAATAATTGATTCTACACTGTTAGCACTGCCATGGAAGTGTAGCCTCGCCCTTAGAAGTATAGTGTCTGTATCAATCCTTATATGAGCTCTTAATCTAAGAATGTATTGACCCTAAGGCACAATGCATAGCACATGACAGGAGTGATTAATTCAATACAAACTTGGAATAAGGGATATTATTGAAATGAGGTCCTTGTAGGTGAAAAACGAGGCATTTAGTAGACCAATAGGTAGGTCACAAGTACAAAAGAAGAGCAGTTCTCCCACTTGTGAGATATGTGAGCCCCCTGAAAGGGTTAATTTAGGAAAGGTAGCTTCCAGACGCTGCTAGGAAGAATACCATGCCCTCAAGATAACAATACAGTGATCAAAAATCTGAACCTCAGAATATAGTTTTCATGGATAACTAAGTTATCTGGCTTTTCAACAAAAAAAATGATGGAGGGGGGAGAGAGGGAGGGACCAGAAATATTTTTGGGTTTTTTAAGAATTCAAAACATTGTTTCTTTTGAAAATTTTCAAAAATAAAATGTCATTTTCTGACCACCTCAAACGATCCCCGAATGAGTCCGTTCTGAGAATGTAATGTTTTGTGTGTGGATCACTGCTTAAAAGAAAAAATGCACTGTGGATGCTTCCCACTCTATTTGTTATTATCCTGATTACTTCCTGACAACCCCAACCACACAACTCAGTTGGGGGAAACTACTTTTCTATTTATGCAATTGCTGTATCATCAGAACGGGGTCTGAATGGGGGAGGGGGAGAAATCAGTGTTGCAGCATCTGGCTTTTCCTTGCTTCTCATTGGATGACCAAGATGTCCATTCACCAAACTGTTACCTCTTTGAATGTTGATATTACATAACCCCACCCTAACCTGAAAAGGAGGCTGATTAGAAGAGATATAAAAGTTAAACATTTCAGCCAACAGAATACTGGAGAGAGGGGGGTGGGGGGAAAGATTCAGAGAGGGAATTATGAGCATTGGGTTAGTTTGCCTGAGCTAAGCTCCTTGGGGGACTGTTGGAAAAAGAAACAGAAAGATAGAGGGTCTGTCAGATAAGGGCCACCTTCATATGCCCGTGCAGTTTATGGGAGCTGCATGTAAGTATGTAAGGGCAGAATCTGATTACACCAATAAAGATGGAAAAGCTTCAAGGCAAAAAATAAGAATAAATTTTATTTGTAACCAAGCCTGAGGTGTCCTCTAGAGAATTAAAAACACACTAGATTGGAAGTCATGGCCAACACTTAAAGTGCACTCCTAATCTGGAGAAGTGGCATTGTGCATATGCGGCCTGCTGCCTGAGTGACTCCAAATCAAGCCTGCTCACCTTAGAGACAAAACAGTGATTATTATTTGCATTGCAGTAGTACCTAAAAAGCCCCACCTGAGTGTAAGGTCCCTACTGTGCTAGTGCTGTAAAAACATCTAAGTGATAGCTCATCAGGGCAGGAGCTAAATAGACAAGCCAGAGAGAATGTGGGAGTGGAAACAGAAATGAAGTGACTTGCCATGGCTTGGTAGCTGAACCAGGACTAGAACTCATGTCTCTAAAAACCTAGTATAGGGGCTGCTCCTGTGGAGAACATTGGTTCTACCTTGCAAGACAAGCTCAACTTTCACCTTCTTGACCTATGAGGTCATGAGGTTTCAGATCAGGGACAAAAGTTGAGCTGTTACCCTTGAGTAACCCTGTTGTGCTCCTGGAGCCACACAGGTGAAGCTCATTGGAAGCTAGTAACCAAACTCTTCGATAAAGCATGGACCCCCCTACTTCTCAAACCACAAAATAGCATTGCTTGGACTCTAGTAGCAGAGCCAGCCAACAGAGGCGTATTGCTGGCAGTCATCATCATCCTCCTGGCCTGTGGCAGTCCCATTCGGACCATAAGCAGGTCCCAGGAGGAACACTAAAGAGCTCCGTACCAGGCCCACCTTCACCGGGGGACTTGGGTTTTTAGCACTCTGGTGGAAGCCAACCTCTCTTTCAGGGAGCATGTACTGAAGAACAGCTGCCTCTGGCCCCTCCCAGCCCAACGACTCAGGCAGGTGCAGCAGGCAGCAGCTGATTGTATTCAGAGAAGTTTTTGAGCCCTTCCTGGATCAGTGTCAGATTTCTACACCCCATACCTTCCCTCAAAGCACCAGAATAAACTTCAGCTTATTTCAGAATTGCAAAGCAAACTCAGCTAGCAAGAGGAGAGGGCAGCAAACCATGCTTCTGTCACTCACATGAGCAGTTAGAAGTGAATCGATCTGTTGGGGGAGAAGCAGCCATTTGTGCAAAGGTATTTGTTGGAATAGAACTGCACTTCAAAGTCAGGCCCCTTGCTGCAATTAGCTTTCAATTACTTTGTGCAGTCACCAACACTTCTGGACACTCACCTCCTGGGACTGGCAATAAGCTCAAACGCATTTCATATACAACATTAAGAAGCCCTCAGACAGCAAAAACATTACTCCCTGCTGACATGATCTGGATGTGAACCGACCACCATGTTTTGTCCCATTATAGCAGTGATCTCCAACCTTTTGCCAACAGATGGCGCAATGTTCATAGGTTTTTAACTGTGACTGCTGTTCAGAAGTAGATCGTGATCTACTGGTTGGAGACCACTGCATTGCAGATTCCCAGAGAAGAAACCAGTTTCATATTTGGAGAAAGCAGAGCAGTAGACTCTGCAAAGCACCATGAAATGGAAGGAGGAAAACCTGATAGTAAGTGGTCTTCTCTACTGCAATACATTCTTGGGGTCTGGGTCTTTCCAGGTGATCAGAAGGAAGAGGTTAGCAAGCAAAAGAGAATGAATTGGAGAATCAGAGGAGCTCTGAAGAGTGGAAAGATTCACTGGTTGCAAAAAATCTAGTTCTTCATTGTCCAGCTTCTGCCTCTGTTTATAAAGGTTATTTCTATTTGCTCAAGAAGAGGGGAACCGTATAGCTGACCACCATACAGGCTTTCCCCCTCCTTGGGTACATCTACACTGGAGCCTTAGGTCGACTTAAGGAAGGTTAAGTCAACTTACAGACTCCTGCGTCCACATTGGGCTTGTATTAAGTCGACATAAGCACTTCCTTAAGTCAATTTAATAACACCACCTCTTACCTCTTATTAAGTCAATTTAAGCCAGTATGGATGGGGAGTGCCCTTAAGTTGACCTAATTGGCCTCCAGACCCCCTCTCAGGGCTACCCACAATGCACCACTCCTCCATCAACCTAGCACCTGTCAGTGTGGACTCAGGCAGTCGACAGGCGTGTTCAGTTTGGACTCTCTAAGTCAACTTAACAAGGTCGACTTAAAGCCCAGAAAAGGAGGTGGATTGTCACAGAAGATTGAAGAAACACACCCAATGTGGGGACACAGGGGTCCTCTCACGTCAGGTAAATTCTAGAAACAGATCCCACAGACCATCCTTCTTCCCACTGGGGAAAATATGCAGCAGAAAGTGAAATCCATCCTTCTGTGAAAGCATAGGGGCTGGAGACATAACTTCTGGAATATTATTACTTGGAGTAACTTAGTAGGAAGACATGAAAAAAAATATTAAAGACACTTCTAGGCAGGGAGCATCTTTGTATAATATGTTTCTATAGCTCTATTCCCATTCTGCTAAATGTATTTAGATCCTACTCCAGTGCCAATCCTACTAAATACTGTAACCCTTTTGCCAGGTGGAGTCGGCAGCAACATGGGCCAGGTTCAGTATCCAGGGGTCCCTCTTAACAAGACAAGACAGAACCAGCTCAAACCTCCACCCAGTAACCTGGGAAAATTAACCAGCAACCCGAATGCTTCTAAAAGGCAATACTTTGCCACTCACAATCACTGCCACTATATACACCAGGAAAAACAGGAAAGGAACCTGGCATTAATTTAACAAAACACCACAACCATGAGTCAAACACTGACCATGAGCAAAATTTCCACCCTATTATATTAGAAGGTGTCCTTTGCCCCAGTTTCTCACCTTGCACCATAAAAGTCCAGCAAAAAAATGTCCTTTTTTTTACAACCCACTCACAGACACTGTTCTTGCTCTGTGAAGGTCCAGAGCTCAGAGGTGTTCACCTCCCACTCGGGTGGATGGGAGTGAGAAACATCAAGCAGTGCCTCCACTGCTGCTGCAACTGGCTCAGTTGCCATTTACTCCATGTCATTGGCTGTTATCATTGGTTGTACCACCGTGTGATGGATGCACACCCATGCACCCCTAGGGCATGATCTATGTAACTTTTCTCTCCAGTTTTGCAATGTAATTGTGTGATGTGATGCCAAATATGCTATACCAAGTTCCTTTGTGAATGCTCTTAACATGTTCTACATATTTGCCGTGATGCCATGTTTCCTACAGCAATATGTGTGTACAGATGTGAAGCATGTTACAGGGTTCAGATTCTCAGGACTTTCTCTAGCACAGTGACTGGAGGATTACATGACAAAGGGAATGCTAATGCCCTCCTTGGCTCAGGTTGAAGTGAAAAGAATGACACAGCGGCACAGAGGGGGAGGGACTGTTGGGAGTTTTAAATACAAAGACACAGACTGTTTAGGGAGAGAAGCTGCAGGCTTTCACGTGGAAGATGCCATCTTGCAACCAACTTCAAGCAAGATCTGGGCCCTGCTTTGTAATAGGCAGAGAATGGCTGTAAAACATTGAACAGCCGTAACACCTTGCGCATAATCTTGGACTAAGAGGTCAGTTTAGATAGAGATGTTAGATTAGTTTGAGGTTTATACTTTTTATTTGATAGTGGTCACTCCTGACTCATTGATAGTATGATTCTGCCTTGATTGGCCATTTTCTCACTTGAAATCATACTCTGATCAATAAGCTAGTATTTGCTTTATCTAAATCTGTGTGATCTTTAGAGGGTGTGGATGTGGAAGGCTGAGTACAATCCACTTCTTTGTTTAGCGGACGGATTTGAGACTAAGGTGATTGGCACTGGGTCCCAATCCCTCTAAAACAGTGGTTCCCAGTGTGGGATCTGGGGATGGAGGTGCTCGCTTGGAGATCGACGCCTGTGTGGCTAGTGGATTTACACCCATGGCTTGGAACCAATTACATGTTGGTGGCTGGTGTGGACTGACTCAGGAGTGAGCGGTCACCCAGCGGGACTTGGTGAATTGGGGTTCAGGAATCTGGTTCGAGGGGTTATAACAGCACATCAGACTGGATTTGAGGAGCAGCCTGTCACACACCGCTCACTCCACTTTGCCATCCCCTGCTCCATCACTGGTGACCACAGGCTTTCCACCTGTCCTGAGTGGGGGGCTGAGTCTGCCTCCAGGTCCTGGGTACTCTTACTGCAGCTCTGGCTTCCATCCTGGACAGGGAATGGAGCCTCATGAGAAGGAAGAAGAGCTGGGGTGAGGCCACCCCCACTCATCTACCAAGGTTCTGGCATGCCAGCCTGGTTGTTAAGGGGGGGAGTGGCACAATTGCAAAATGCCCCCCCCCCCCAATGTGAATTATCAAACATCCGAGGGTAGGTGGTTACATAAAGGAGGGGTGAGGTGTATTAGAGAAGGATGCAATATTATTTTAATTCAAGAGGAGGGAAGACAGAGAGAACCAGATAATAGTAATTCTTGGGTCTTAGATCCTAGAACTATGGAGATCACAAGTGAGGGTATTTGAAATGGTACTAAGGAAACCCTAAATATATTAGGGTGAAAAGTCATGGATAAGACCTTTCCCCAGTGGTACCTATAGGCTACCACAGCTGCAGTGTGAGTGTTCAATGCCATTCAGAAGGTAGTGTTTAAATCTCTTCAGGAATTTTGCAGACACCCCAAGACTGGGGATCTTATGAGACAGGTTACACACTGGCCACACATATTTCAGTTCTAGCCTGTAATATATTTTACTTCCAAATAATTGACCTGCAAGAGGCATTAACCACAGAGCAGGGATCATGTGCATGGTATGACCTGCTTTGTCACCTAAATATAGGCCGTGCTTTCTTTGTTTAAAAAACCAAAAATGGTGCCAGTACTCAGCCAGGGACCTGGGGCCACTGGTGGCAGCCGCAGGAGCCAGGGCCACATCGCTATGAAAAACAGGTGGCGGTACTCAGTACCCCTGAGTACCATCATAAATAAAGCGCTGAATATTGGTCAAGGGGAATGCTCCTCTTGGGAACGTCTCTGCCACTTGGGTGTCACCAACATGATGTAAGGGATCAAAAAAGTTATTTTAATAGCATTAGGAATCATAGGGGCCCTGATAGCACTAATAATGGGGCCTGTAGATCTGTCTTGGGTCACTCAGACAGTGGCTAATAGGTCTCTGCAACATCAAGTTATAGCCCTGCAGCATAAGGTATATACCCTGTAGCCCCAAGAGCTAGCAGAATAAGAAGTGTGTGTGTGGGGGGGGGTGAAGCATGTGGGCACAGGGACAAACGAGGTTGGCACAGGACAAATTCCTGGGCAGCCAGGGTTGAGCACAAATCATCCTCCATGGGACTCTTGGTTTGGGCTAAAAGGCCATACAAGCAATAAGCAATAAAACACAAGCAGCAATATCGTGCTGATCATACAGCAGCACACTGGACTTCTGGGGGAGAAGGAGGGACTTACTGATAGATATCATGGCAACAGGGTTATAACACAGGCAGACAATTCCTCCCCTCACTACTTCGACACAGAACAGAACATGATATGAAATGTGTGATCCCTTGATTCTCATGCTTGTTATTTAAAAAAAAAAAATTTTTTTTAAATGATATCCCCCTCTTCTCCCTCCCTTGCAAACAGCTTGTTAAGGAATTTGTAGTCATTTCTGTAGCAAAGATAATATGTTTCAAGGTAAAGCGCCTGCACTTAAAGTTGTAAATAACAGGGGCACATATCATAATATTTGTCCTACAGCCAAAAATATTCATCTTATAATCATTGGCTATGTCTACACTGGCAAATTAGTTTGAATTAAGGAAGCTTAATTTGGACTGTCTTAAGCCTTGGCCACAGTAGGCTTCCATTAGTTCGAATTAAGGGCTTCCTTAATTCGAACTAATAAATTCGATTATACCTTTCAAACTAACCCTTAATTTGAACAAGTTAGTTCAAATTAAGTCAATGTGGCCACGTTAGTTCGAACTAACTGCTTAGTTCGAACTAACTGGCACATTGACCTTAATGCAACTGACTAATTCGAACTAAGCAAGTGCCATGCATGGCACTTGCTTAGTTTGAACTAAAATTCCAGTGGGGCCATGCTAGTTCGAATTAAGTTAATTCAAACGAACAAAATTCGTTTGAATTAGTTAGTTCGAATTAACTAATTCAAACTAACTTTGGTAAGTGTAGACATAACCATTAATACTACTAAATAGGGTTTTAGGGGTGTTGTATATAAAAAGTTGTGAAGTAGTTAACTCAGGGCTAGCTCCATTGGTTGGAGGTGAAAGAAAATGAGTGGTCTAAATGTTGTAACTGAATAAATCATGCCTTATCACTCTACCCAGTTCTGTCTTTTACCATTTGGCCCTGCAACACTGCTTTGCTTTCAATACTGAAGTGATTTGTAACCTAAGATCAGACAAAAATGAATCACTTTGGCAACACAACTCTGTCAGATGGCTATCTAGAAAGAATAGGTATCATCCTGTAAATACCATCTGGCCTTGAAGCCTTCTCCCCCCAGCTCATCACTAGTTGCCAGTTGATAGCAAATTTAAAAAATACCTCTCCCACACCTCTTCGTCTTGCGCCACCCTTCTTCTTCCAGCGGTGCACTTCTTTCGCCTGCTGACCCCACCCCCCACCTAGGCAGCAGGGCCAGGAACATACAGGAGCCCTGTCCCCCCAGCTGGGCAGCAGGGCTGGAAAAAAAAGTCCCAGTACTCCATGCCCCTGCGTACCATCCAGTGCTTTTTTTGTAAAAGAAAAGGTGCTGGTACTCGTCCAGGGACCTGGGGCCACTGTCAACGGCAGGAGCTGGGACCGCATCACAGTGAAAAAAGGTGCTGGTACTCAGTACCCCTGAGTATCATCACAAAAAAAGCATTGCAATACATCACATGATGCTAAATTATTTAAAACACAGGGCAGGTCTATGCTGCCTGCCCTTTTTGGCAGCAGTCAAACGTGGATATTTACTTAAACCAACTTCCGTATCTACGTTCAGCTTCTCTACTCCCCGCACGCACACTGCACTGTTTCAAAGGGAGGGTTCTCCCTTTGAACCAGCGTTACCTGTTACCAGAGTGGTGTTGCGGGATCGACTTCCTGGTCAGTTGAGCGGGTCTTCACAGACACGATCAGTCAATCAAGAAGTTGGAACTGTCAGCAGCAAATCTGACATCATCAGTGAAGACCTGCCCACAGTTACACGTGGGACAATTGAACCATGAGAACTTGACCGTACCTTCAATTCAGCATGGAAGTAAGTCTGTCTTGTTTGTAAAAGCCCTTAAACACTAAGACCCAGACCCTCAAAAAGTATTTAGGCTCTTACCTTGCATGGACTTCAGTACAAGTTAGGAGCCTAAATACATCTGAGGATCTGGGCCTAAGCATATGCTTAAAGTCAAGCAGATGTTTAAATTCTTTCCTGAGTAGGATTGACTGCTTGGACTGCAGTCTGAGAAAGAAAATAAAATGGTTAGTTGCGGTATTAGTGCTGAACTACTTAACTAAATACTTACAGGACTCCCATCTCCCTCTGGATCAATATCATGATTCATGGTAGTGCCCATAAGCTGTTGGGGCTTGTACTTCTACATCCCCATAGCACTTCTAAAGAACTTCCCCTGAAAGCAAAGAGATCCTTTTGCACATAGTTCAGATAAAGGAAGCACCTCCTGACCTGAAGGAATCTGGAAGGAACATTCAGACAGGGCAAGGTGACTCCACCTCTTCTGGTTCCTGGCTGCTTTCCATAGGATAGTTCCAACTTGTTGGAAACAGGTCAACTCAATCATGAGTCACTAGACTAAATAAAGTTCAACTGGCAAATGGATAAAAACAGGTTTTCCTCTATGATGGTGCAAAGGCCTTTTCCTAGAGATCAAATCATTAGCAAACGGCTCACAAAGAGGAGAGGAGTTGGAACTGAAACAGAGAGTTTATAAGACACATGTCGGGTTTGAAATATTACCAAAGAGGATGTAAAATCATTACTACAATTTTTTTTGTAACAGTTGTTACCCCATTTGGGGGATATTGCTTGATAGAAATAGCAGATGCAGAAGGATTACAGGCTGTTTATTAGTTCCCTAATAACCCAAAGACGTAAATTTAGAAGCTAAGTTGTTCAGCTGTTCAAATTGAATAGGGAAATCCAACTGACAAAATATCCCCTAGCTGTTTTACTTTAATAACTCCATATGGGCAAATTATACACCTAACACCTTCAAAAACTGATTTCTCATCATACAGATGTTAAGATGTATTTCTCTTTGGTGAATCAAGACTAAAGCAAAGGAGAGTGACCATGTAACTAAAAAAACAGTTATTACTATGTACCTGGAAGATCTTGGTTTCTCTAATACAACCATATATGTAACCTGCATGTTTAAAAACTAGGAAGTCCATAGTAGAATTATGTCAGATGTTCTATACTGCAACCAACCAGTTTATCTGCATCCTGCCCCATGCAATCTGCCACACTAGAAGCAAACACATCATCAAAATATCCTTAACTCTGCCTCTTAATAACACCAGCTGATGATCTTCAGTTATTTGTTCCTTTCTTCACTAGATCCTTACTTTGAAGAATTGTTTACACAATTAAGGAATTATATGAATCTTCCACTGCCTTTAAAAGTTAGGGTTTTAGGATTAAGGCTCCTAAAATACTATAGAAAAGTATATCACTTCCATCTTGCTTCAGGGCTATGTTAAATTACACAGAGGCCATAGGTAACAAAGAGGGCCACTTTACCATATAGAGATTGCTGGAGCAGAGTGACATTCCAGCTACACTGAATATGGCCCTGCTGCCAAAAGCTAGGAGGTGAGGAGCCCAGTGTACCAGACTTCCCTAAATTACATCTTGACACTTTGCACAGTATAAGAACAGGTAATGGTCCAAAGATGAATGTACGTTCCTCATTAAATATTAGAAGCCAATGCTAATTATTCCTTTTCATATGGTACGGAGTTATTACTTTATATAACTGTTGCAGTTATTCTCACTGGAAAGAGTTTGTTTTTTCAAAAGAGTTCTTGATTAAGTCCTGGTATTTAAACACACCCCAGCTCTAATAACAGTGCATTATTATATATAGAAATAAGTTAAAGCATGAGGCAAATTCCATGAGACACGAGACTCATCCTATTGAGTAGAGCCAATATGTTATGTGCATATGGATTTAAAAAAAAAACAAAGTTAGTGGCTTAAAATATCTTGGTCTCAATAAAATACGATTCTATGGTTTAATCAGCTTCCCACTGAAATGACACATACAAAATGTGTCACATGCAAATTATAAATTCCACTTTTTGGGATTAACCAAAAAATATTTTTCCCATTTCTGCACAAGTGATTTGCACTTCATTTTACCTAGGGGCATCTGCAACCTTAACAAGTGTAGTCAGCTAAAAGGCATCCCCTGCTCATGTAAACAGACTATGACTATTGAAGAGAAAGCCATAGGGCATTATTACTTTTTTTTTTTTAAAGGAAGAAATTGAACTAACCAGGCATTCTGCAGTAGAGTTTTCTTTTTGACAAAAATTTTAAAAGAAGCATATTCCAAATCCAGTCAAACAAAAGCTGCAGTGGCAGGCAAACTTTCTAGAAGCACATCTTTTCACAATAGGCAAGTAGCAGGCAAAGCTATTTGGTCAATTTAATGGAGTTCCAGAGGGGTAGCCATGTTTGTTGGTTTTGCTATATACAGACTAAAGTCCCATGACACCTTAGAGACTAACAAATGTCTTCTGGCATAAGCTTTCATGGGCTACAACGCACTTCATCAGATGCTGCATCTGATGAAGTGGGTTGGAGCCCATAAAAGCTTATGCCCGAAAAAGCTTATGCTCATAAAAGCTTATACACTTGCTAAAATTAGCTTGAATTAGTTAGTTCGAACCAACTAGAAAAAGTTAGTTCGAACTAAGCAGGTGCCATTCATGGCACCTGCTTAGTTCGAATTAACGATCCCCATTCATTTCAATGGCCGATTAGATCGAACTAAGAAATTAGTTCGAATTAACATGGCCACATTGGTTAATTCGAACTAGATAGTTCAAATTAACCCTTTAGTTCAAATATCCTATTCGAACTTATTAGTTCGAATTAAGGAAGTCCTTAATTCGAACTAACTAAAGTCTAGTGTAGCCATGGCTTTAGATAGTTTGAATTAAGCCTCCTTAATTCGAACTAACTTGCCAGTGTAGACATAGCCTAAGGTGCCATGGGACTTTCGTTGTTTTTCCTCTTTACACATGTGCTCTTCATATACAGCTGGACAGCAATGATGCCACATCATACCTCAAGTGGTGATGCCACCATAGAAAACAGGCATAAATAAGGACACCATCAACATGTTAATAATTCAAAGGAATCACTTTAACATTAGTTTGCTGGTTTGAAGACTTATTTGAAGACAAACTTTGGATTTGTGATCTCAAAAGCAGCACAACAAATCTAGAGGGTAAAACAAAACCTAATAATAAATTTGATCAGGTTTCACTGAAATGTGGTAGCACTACTCACATTTCTAGTCATAGTCCTCTTGTTCATTATTATGATCTGAGAATGTGAAAACCTACCCATTATCATCAGTGCCTGATAACGTACACAGTTAGGTACAGGGAAGACTATGCTAATGACAGTGGTGCAGCAAACTCTACCAGATCAGGCACAAATAAGGTGCCATTGAAGAACCCAGGAAATAATTCATCATCCACCTTTTTCCAAATCCATGTGGCAATTGCAATCCAAAATCTGGTTTCCCAATGGGTGAAGATATCCAAATTTCTTACCAAGAAAGATTGTCTTTTAACATGCTTTCCAAAAGTACCTCACATGTGGGCACTTGGCCAGTGACTTGTCCTTTTTGATGGCTAGGTTGAGGTGAAAACACTTGAGGTCTTGATGGGTGTCCTTTTCTGCATCTCTCTCCTCCTCACCTCTTGTTACCAACTTCCTTGCTGCAGAAATTTCAGCCTGTCAGTCACTCTCTATCAACTGGGCAGGATCGCAGAAGCAACAAGATCCTTTTGTTTTGGACATTTCCCCCTCACTCCAGTACCAAAACAGGATGGCGCAGTCATATCCTGTTAATGTGTGTACAGCAGGAAGTATGTTGCAGAAATCAGTAGTGAGTACATCACAGATTGCATGCACATGTATGCATTAACCCTTCTCAGCTGTGCTGGTAAATTGCCTACTTCAATCCATGTTGCCTATGTGCTCCATTTTTTGAAATTATGGAACAACAAGGATCAAAATGTTTTGATCAGGTAACCTAATTACAAAAAGTTCTGTGGACAGAAGTCCATGAGCCACATTGGCACATTTCTCATGAAAGAACGTCCTCCTGTCAGCTTCCTCTTGAGTACTGTACAAGCCTTAATTTCTTCAGCACCTCCACTGGTGATGGACTCTACTACTTGGCCACTGGATGAGATGCCAGCAAGGAGGAGAGTTTGTGTGGGTTCGCTCCTGCCCTCAGGGGCATTTTGAATCACCTATTCATCAGGGAATTGTACGTGTGACTGCAAGTTGGAAGCCACATTTAGAAGCTTTTTTCAGGGAGGTATAGGGTGTCCACCAATCTCCTGATATTTCTTGTGTCCAACCTTGCAGCTCTGTATAGGATCAATTTCTGCCATTTTCACAGTTACTGGTGTCATATCTGTCAAAGAGACTGGATTACAGAATTTGCTTAATCAGATCCTTTTAGGACCTTCCTCAGGTCCTCAGCAGTAACATCAAACATGTCAAATATGTCACAAAAATGAAGGCTGAAGACAGCCCTGGCATCTGACGTACAGTGTGCTTTCTTTGTTGGTGCTTATGGATTGAGTCAGCTTGAGCTTCCAATGTGAACAGACCAGGCCAATCTTGGGTTCATCTTCTTGTTCCAGTAGCATGGAAGAGAAACAGAGCTCAGAACCTACTGGGAGATGGAGAACAATTGCCATGAAATCATCTCTATAAGGACAGGGCTCTGCAGAAAACAATTTCTGGGCTGACAGATGCTATTTTCTTTCCCTTGCCAGACTTAAGTTTGGTCTTCTTGGCCATGTTAGCAAATATTTTAATGCCAGATTTCTTGACTGGGCTGCAGCAATGCATGTCCTGTATGAATTAAATGCACTTCTCACAAATCTCTCCATTTGTTCTTCACCAACATCTCTTTTCAATCAAGATTCTTGTACATCTGAGGTTATTACAATCTACAAGCCTGCATGTCAGCACCTCCAGATGTGATTCAGGGCCAAATGGGTTTGTCATATGGTTGATGACCTGGTTGGTAAGAGCTGTAACATGCTCTTTATTTCCTCTTCAGTGCAGAGGCAAGGAGTTTTTTTGTGGACTTCATCTTCTTTATTTCTTGTTAACCACATCTCTCTCTCTCTCTCTCTCTCTCGTGACTTTTGCAGATTCATAACATGAAGCTGTGTCCTGTCAACTCTAACACTAATGCTGACCCATGCATAAGTGTCATTGAATTAGAAAATTAGCTTCTAGAATATGTCAAAGGCTAGTACTGCAGACATTGGGAATATTAAAACCCATCAGTAGAGTAGATGCTACAGTAAGCTTTTGTACATACAAATACAGAAGCATTACTTTCTGAATTCATATCCATTGATATTTACCTGCTATGCAGTACAATGTATGGATATGCAACCTACGGCTATTGGTGACAAACTTCAGTAAGATACCGTCCTGGTCAGCAAATGACAATTGAAGAATATAGGAAACTATTATCTCTTGATACATTGCATATTCTTCATTGTCACGGGGAAAACATTTCACATTCCTTTATTGCAAATTTTTGCCACATGTAAACAGCTTCATTATTTCAAAAGAATACTTGCCCATGCAAAAAATAAAAGCCGATAGAAATCTTAATACATTTTTGGTTTGGTGGCGTTGAGCAATAAACACCAAACTGAGGTGCTGAAATTAAGTCAAACAGCAGGAACTGTGGCCAGTTATGTTGCAGTGTTTTTGGAACTGTGCTGAAAAAGGACATTCACTTTGGGTACCATTGTTTCACCTCTCCTACAGGCTGATGGCCCCGCTCGACAGATCCACATCAGCCCTGATCTAAACATACCTTCTGAAACCTTAGCTTACGTGTCTGACATTGATGAGTGTAGAGTGGCTACATTAAACTCCAAAAACAACGGCCCTTTCTGAAGAATTGCCATGCATCTATAAGCAGTCGAGTAACATGATGCAAGCACACTGAAGCAAACATGCTCCTGTCAAGCTACTAGGACAATCAACAGGAGTTACACAAACGACTCAAAGTAAATCCTGTAGACTTCACAGCTTCCCTTTAGCGCGTGGTCTTCACTGTGCTGCACCAATGGGAAATGCGTTCCCACCAATACAGCGCTATGCCACTTGAAAGGGTGGTTTTATTGGATCAAATTCTGGATCGACTGAGCGTGTCTTTACTGACTACTCAGTCAATCTGGGGGAAAAAGAATCTGATGGTAACGAATTTGCTGCCAGCAGTATAGACACACTGTTAGTTTCAGAGATCCCCATACTATCCCTCCTGGTGGCCACGACAGTGGCTGTTCCTTATCCACAATTTCACCCAGCTGGTAACAGTGTCTGTGTCAAATTAAAGCCTTATTCAGATGGTCGATAATTGAAGGGCAAATTTACAGATAACCATGGATAATCTCCTACCCGAAAACCAAGGTGAGTACATGAAACTGTCTGGAAGCTTCTTCAGAACTGTGTGTGACGTGTTCTACTTTGAGCTTACTAGAGAAGGCAGCATTGCACAGTGAGTTGAAGCTAAAGGAGTATTGTAATAGTCTTAATTCCCATCTTCTATGAGGTCACTTAAGGAAACGTCCTTTCTTCCCATGATTAATGCCATTTTTTTAAAGTGAACACAACTATTCAAACCTCTGTTAGAATATAATAAATGGTCATACTATTCCTCAGCCACCTCCTCCCCTTCCCTTTTAGTTTTATGCCAAAGCTCAAAAAGACTTAGTCCAGGAAAACCACTAGTACATCTACCAATTTTCCAAAGAGTTTAGCTCCCACTTAGGCATGTGAAATGGCCAGATTTTGAAAAGGACTTAGCACCCAGTTCCCACTGACCAACGGAATACCTGGTGTGTGCTGAGACCCTTGGAAAATTTAACCCAGAGTCAATGGGTTAATCAAATGTCTTTGGGGAAAATAAGGGGAGGGGGTTAATGTATGACCAAGAGGCACAGAGAGATCTGGAGAGCAGCTATTGCTTTTAAGTGATGTACTGAACGTACAGAATATTAAGTCAGAATAACTATATATTGTCAGCAAAAGAGTAAAGGATTGTTTGGTCAGAAGGACTTCACATTCAAAAGAAACTCCAATAACTCCTAAAGTACTCAAGAAGTGGGACTGGCAACAAATCTTCGTTCAAAATGATGAATTAGAGTCCCAAAGTTGAGATTTAAAAACCAAAAATAAACACACAACAAGCTTCATGATCTTCAAGGCAACAAAAATTTCAGTTCTTTTTCTTTGCTTTCTTGTTTGAGCCTCTGGGGTGCATCTGCTTGAAGTTTAAGCTATTCTTCACAAACATGAAGGCTGGAAAGGGACTTGTTTTAAAAGGAAAGCAGCTATTCTCATGCAATCATATGACTCCAGTAGTTGGGGCTTTAAGAAAAAATGTCTCCCTATTAAGAGCAGAAATAGTGAAATTTCCCCCTTCCTCCCCCAATAAACTTCTGTCATTCTGATAAAAAAGGTTTTCCCTTAGAGATCATTTAGTTTGACGAAGATCCAGTGGGATCAAGACAAGGGTTTAACAAACACTGCCTATTTTCCTAGTGACTTGCCTGCCTCCCCAAGGGTGCATCTACACTTACAAGTTAGATTGACTTAAGAAGGCTTAAGTCGACCTAAACTACTCCGCGTCCACACTGGGCTTTCCTTAAGTCGACTTAAGCATTTCCTTAAATTGACTTAAGGAAAAGTTACATTGACTTAATAACACCTTATTAGGTCGACTTAAGCCAGTGTGGACGGGGATTAGCACCTAAATCGACCTTATTAAGACAACTTAAAATGTTAAGTCGACTTAATACGGTTGAAAAGGGGCTATGTCTACACTAGAGAAGTTAGGTTGACTTTTGTTAAGTCGACTTAATAAGGTCGACTTTAAATCAACTTAAAGTTGACCTTATTAAGTCAAGTTAATAAAGTCGACTTAACTTTTCTAGTGTAGACATAGCCCAATAGCCCAGCTGTTGAACTTCCTCAGGGCCAGGGACCCCAGGATCCATGGCTTCAAGGTAGGTGGCCTGCCCCAAAGCCCTAGGGCTGCATCTACACTGGTAAATTAAGTCGACTTAAGCTTGCTTAAGTCGACTTAATTTACCCTGCATCTACACTACACTTTCCTTAAGTCGACTTCAGCAGCTTGCTTAAGTTGACTTAAGGAAAATAAAGTCGACTTAATTAAAATTTTAATTAAGTCGACTTAAGGTGGGCCTTACTAACTCGACTTAGAGAGTCTACACTAGACTCTCTAAGTCGACTAGTTAGATCCAGGGAGAGCCAGCCCCGCATGGGGCTGGTTCTCCCCGAGGCAGCAAGCCCTGGAGCAGTCTCCAGTGTGGACGCAGAGTAAATTAAGTAGGCTTAAGTTGACTTAATTTACAAGTGTAGATGCACCTTAAGGTATCAATCACAGTATGGATGCTGGGAAAGTTGATTAAATTAAAAGGAAAGAAGAGGATAGAAAAGATCACTCACTTTATATCAAGAGACTGGTAAGAATGTAGAAAACAGTATTTTGTTAAAATACAAGATGCTGAGTGCTGATAACTTCACAGAGTGCCTTTAGGACAGGCCTGGGAGATGTTTACAAAGGATCTTGTTACATCATTTATGATTTTTGTGGAAGCACCAATAAAATGAAACATAAGGTTCATGTATCATTTTGCTGCTCTAGTACAATAGGGCCAAGTGACAGCAGATGTAAGCAAGTATGAGATGTTGACATTAATGGAGGGGGGAAAATTTTTCTAAAGTCCCTTTACAGGTGCACCTAAATCCCTTTAGTGCTAGTGAAAGTCTCCCCTTTTATGTGAAAATATTAGGCCTTCAATGGAGTTATGCCAATTTACATCAGCCGAGGGATCTGATCCATTGGATCAAGAGATTGAAAGATGATGCCCCTGAATGTCACATAATAATTTCTTCAAGCCGTCTCCATCAAGGGCAGATTAACCAGACTGGGAGCCCCAGAGCTGCCCCCCATCACAGGCCCCTCCACCTGACCACTAGGGCCCTTTCTCCTCCACCATGGAGGTCTGTTGTTGGGGGTGTGCTTTGGAGCCAAAGGGCGCTCCCACCCCAGCCCTGCTATGGCCAGTCTGGCTCTGGGGATGGGGACAGGGCCAGTTGGCATGCATTGTGGCCCCCACCCCTAGGACCATGGGCCCTGGAAGGTTGCACTGGAACAGCAGAGGTCACGCCAAGAGCCAGTCAGACCAGCCCCAGGTGGAGCAAACAGGTGATGGTCCACCCCACTCCGCCCCCGGGGGCAGACCAGCTAGCCCAGGGGTGGGGCAGGAGCACAGCTCTGCTTGCCCCCAGCTCTGGCAGGGCAGGAGTGCTCTCAGCACTCCAGCCCCACCAGTGCTGAGCAGGGTGAGGGGAAACTGAATAGGGGTTTTAGGGGCTGGAGCCTGGGGCCCCCTTTTTGGCCTGGGCCGAGGGCTTCAGCCCCTAAAGCCGCTGCTATAACCTGGCCCTGGTCTCCATTACTCATTCTGGGATTTAAATTTAATATGGATGCCATGATTTCTTCACACAACTGTGAAGTCAGCTGTGGACCTATTTGCTTTGTTTTGTCTTGGCTGACTTCTAATAGATAAGTGAATAAATGATTAGTGGGGAAGGAGGTTACATGGATCATGATTAATCCTTCATCATCTGGGCAGCAGTCTAGAGCAATGGCAATTCTGAAGCCCATACAGAGTCAACCTAGTTTTGACATTTTTCTATCAATCACAACAGTCTCTAGTTGTTGGAAATGCAGCTTTGAAAAGGGAGATGAGGAGCCCTACAGCTGAAGTGAGGAGACAGGGACAGAAAGGATCTGTGCCCACTGCAGTACACTCCCCTCTGGAGCTTGGAATGGAGCTCAAGATTTCTATGTTGCCACTCTTCAGCTGTCAGCAAGTGTCTGTGAATCCCACTAGCAAAGCTGCATCTTATCCCTCTTTGTGGCTGGCGCACATAAAGGGTGACAAAGTATTACTGTTGTCAGTTACTCCATTAACTTGAGTGACAGACATCCATCTTGAGCATCTAAAGACTCCAATTCTCCAGGTAAGCCACATGATGGAGTTTGTTTTTTTGCAGTGTACTGGTCTTAAGACAGCAAGTTACAGAGGGAACTAGGGTAGAAGCACCTTAAGGTTGCAAAGTCAAGCACTCCAAAGTTAGGAAGAGACAGAATTAAGGCTGCCCATCCAATCTGTTCCATACACAGCTCCCCTTGCCTTCAGTTACAGAAATGAGTTTTCAGCATTTCTGAAAATCAGACCCCATTTTAACCACCCCCCTCCCCACCCCCAATCTTTGATGTATTTTAGTTTAGACACTGCTGCAAATATAATTTTTACTCTTCAGGGAAGGGACAAATGCAAGCAAACATGATGCTTTACCACACTTTATGAGAATTGTTATCTTTACTAATGTATGTTGCTATCGGCCTGGGAGCTGCCCATCAACTGGTATACAGCAATTTATCTTTGTCACAGCAACATTTTGCCCCTCCTTCCTGCATGTGTTATATATTTGCCATGCAGGTTGGACATGACAATCAAACCTTTTAATCATGAGAGCTGTAGGAATTATGTGCACTTAAAAACTATATAACAAACCAGGATTCACTTAGTTTTATTCTGCTTATCATAATTCATCATCGATCCAAGACCCACCCCTAAAAAAGGGAAGAATGTCACAAGGATATATAATAAGATGCAGAATAGTTATGGTGCACCCAAGCTGGTCCCAACTCTATACCTTCAATGGGAGTAGAGTCAGAAATCAAGTACCTGTCTTCCTGCATGTGGCAGTGTGATACATTTATGAATTAAACAGGCCCTGTTACAGACTATAGAGTAGATCTAAGTACCATTTGTGCTTCCTCCTGAGCAGGCAAAGCTTCTTGTTGACTTGGAAAACAAGCATCTTCGGAGTGCACTCGCTAGTCACTAATCCACAGTTTACACTGCTCTACATTATTTAAACCTATGGATTATGCGATTAGGTCAATAATTCTGATGAAAAATCCTGCTCCTAAAAACTTATTGACAGGATAGCTTGAAGGAACCATTAAAGTTTATCATCAATAGATTGCGTTGAGATTTGACACTGGTGTCACCATGATGCTGTGCTTTGGACAGAAGAACAACAAAAACAGTAATAGCAGCAGGGACTAATTTTTCCTGCTTTAGAAGAGTTGCAGGTACAGGACACAAGGGACTAACCCAGTGACAAGAGCAAATAAAAGGTGGCTAGAATGTAACTCTCATTGTGCAAAGATATGACGCTGGAAGCACCCAGGTAGCTGCTACTCCTGAGAACACTGGCATTACTCAAAGGCTCCCTGTTGGATGGCACAGTGCTGCAGCGATCTCTTCACCTGACAGAGCCCACACTACTAACAAGCAGTTAAAAAAATAATCCACCACTAATGCAACTCTAGTAGGAAGGAGCTAATTTTGTAGAGTCATTTTTCCCCATTGTGGAGCCAGTGTGGGAAGTGGCCACATCCGGTTCATCTGTCTAAAGAGACAACAGGAGCAGGATTTCACCTAAGAAATCAGTGGCAAAATTCCCATTAATTTCTTTGGAGCCAAGATGTCACTCTACAGGGGCCAGTTTTGTTGGAAAGCTCCAGTTTTCCATAGAACAAAGTGGGAGCCCAGGCCCTTTTGAAAACTCTGGATTCTCTGGTTTTTAACGGAATCAATTTAAATACTTCTTTTATAACCACCTTATGTTTGCTCTATGTACAACCAGAAGATATATGGCTGTTTCCAGTAGAATCTGCTGGGTGTTATTAGCAACAAGCTCCAGCAGCACACGTGTTCAGGTGATAAACAGTGCCCCGAGTATGGAACTGGACACTCCACTTTTTTGCTAGGAGGGAAGATTACGCTTCTCAGCAGCATCTCTCAATCACCTTGTTCAGAACATTAGACCCTGTTCTTGAACTGAGCTCTGGGTAAGTAGATTGAGTAAGGTCAGTGTGGGCCCAGAGAACTCCCCCCCACATGGAAGTCATTGCAAGAGCAGGACTCCCACGGTTGCTCATCCTCTCCCTCCCAATCTCTGGGAACTATGTGCAGACTTGTCAGCTTCTGACTCATCAGTAACACTGGCACATTATAAATAGAGTAGCTGTGTCATTTGTCTGATTGGCAACCATGAAGTGTTGCCACAAAGGTGTCCTGGTGTCTTATTTTGAACATTTAAATTGCCTTGGCTGGAATTTTCAGAAGACAATGAAGGTGTTAGGACCCAATTCCCATTGAATTTCAGTCCTGGGTTTTCATAAACACTTTTAAAATCAGTACCAAGGCATCTATGCACCCAGTGATGCAGATAGGAAATTCTAGGTGCCTAAATAGCCTGGAAAGTCTGGGCCTAGTGGTTTTGAGTGGCCATCTTGAGACTGAAAAAAAAAAGGAGTCAGGCCCCTTTTAGGAGTCTAAAGTGGGCATCCCAAGTTACTACTAAGCACCTATGGAAGTTGGAATTCAATGGGAGTTAGTGGCTCACTTCTTTGATGACTCCCATCCCTTGTCTCTGCCAGGGGCACCCGTAAAGGTGAAAGAGCACAGCAAAGCAGCAGCAATGTATTGGCCTGCTTAGCCAGATTTTCTAAGAACAGTTCCTTGCATAGCA
Organism: Pelusios castaneus; assembly: GCA_007922175.1. Lineage (NCBI taxonomy): Eukaryota > Metazoa > Chordata > Testudines > Pelomedusidae > Pelusios > Pelusios castaneus. Next base: position 1,172,201 of record ML686112.1, read on the forward strand.
GGGAACAGCATATCATGCAGTGAACTGGGGAACTGACAGCAGAAGATCTACAGCTTCCCTACCCTTGCTTCACCCCATCCCCCAAATTTTGGAGGACACTAACCCATTTGTTCCTCAAAGCTTTCTGTGCCTGAATGTGAGAGCCTCTTAATAGCTACCTTTTCTAAAAGAGCCGCTTGGTACATCCCAGTGGGTCAAAGAGGACATTAACAAGGGGACTGGTGTGGGGAGGGGAGAGGACATCCACAGCACATCTGGTCCTGGGCCAGCAGGAATTCCATATGAGCTCTGCTGAGTTGCCATCAGTGTTTCTGCGGCTGACCCCTCTTCTGGGATTGTCAGACCATCACTACCAACGGGTCAATACATGTCCTGTGTTAATAGGCACCTTCCACACCTCCAAGGGTGAGATTGTGGCACTTGGGCTACTGAACTATAGGCAGGCAGTAGGCCTTTGCCTTCTGTGGTTTCTCCAGTCCTCCAGGGCCTTTCTGCTTCTGACACCACCACTCCTCTCACTCAGTCTGTTCCAGGAAGAAGCCGTGAGAGGTGGGGGTTAGAGGACCACCATAAGCAGGGGGCCTAGTGCTGGTCCAAGGTCCTTCACCCAATGATGACAACACCTCAGCAGCCACACTTAATCCATCACCCATTACTTTACTGACTGGCTGCCCAGGATCCCAGAGTGTGCATACAGGCAAGTGCAGTAGAGAGGAACTGAGGGTTCTGCCCAGGGAGAGGACCATTGAGGAGTTGAAGAGCAAAACTACAATTTAACCCTCCCCTACAGATGGTGTTGAGCCATGCAGCCCTTTAATTAAAAACAAACCCCCAACAATGGTCAAATGATGAGCCCCTCAGAACTTGATGGCTGTGGAAGTAGCATATAATACTTCCTTTGACCCAGCTTGTGTCTTAGACTCAGTGCTTCATCCACCATGTCTCACTATGTCTGTATAGCACCCTTCACAATCTTGGTTGTGGCCCAGGGCCACAATGGTAACAGCTAATAAATAGAAGTCCATGGGAGTTTACTCTGAGTAAGAATATAGAATCTGGCCCATAATTGCCTATTCATAGAATTAAAAGTCTGGTTTTTAAAAACTGTTCTAAGCCGAGATGAAGCAGGAGTGTTCTATTAGATAAAATATTTGTAGTGGGAATCAACAGCTCCCAGGACAGCTACAAGATGAGGGAAGCTGTAGGTTTTCAGCCTGCCTACTACAGCTGTAGATCTAAAGCAAAATTAATATATTGATTTGTTTTCATTAGCGTAGCCAGCTGTAGGCTACTGTTTGAAATGCGGCCATGCTGGGATAGTTATGGAGTGTAGTTTTCAATCACACAGGGAAAGGCTTTTCAGAAGTGATTTTGGCTGTTTGGACTTCTAACCCGAGACCTTTAAAAAAAAAAAAAAAGTCTGACTTTAAGGGTGGTGTTTCAGCACTGCCTGAAGAATCAGGTCCCTTAGCAGGAAAGGGACCCCTGACTTTATGTCTGCCTCTGTTTCCTCACCTGTAAAATGGGGATAATAGCATTTCCCTACCTTACAGTTTAGTGAGGACTCAATAGTATGGTAACAGGGCCCATGTTAGCATTCTAGAAGTGGGGCTGCAGTACATAGTGATGGGGAGATTCCAGCACCTGGGCACAGATCACTGCAACACAAGCCCCCCCCCCCCAACTCCCCAACAACTGAACCCAAAGAAATATCCTGAGCCACTTGCCCCTGCTGTCTTTGGTGCAGGGCCTGATCCCTGTGCACTGAGCACAGCCAGGTGGGGACCTGCTGGGGCGACAGGCAAGGGGATACTAGCTGGACAATCACATTGTGGATGAGGCTACATCTCAGGCTCCTAGCTGCTCATTAGTGTTGGGCCATCAATGAGACATAAACTTCTTTGTACATGTTGATTGATGGAAGCCTGCACAAGGCACCAACAGGGTTAGGTGGCTGCTCAACAGCTGTTTTGAGAGTGTCAGTAGCAGCTAAAAAGACTTAGGGGCTGTTCAAACATTATGACTGGGCTCAACAAAATTGGATCCCAGATAGGTGCCAGCATTTTTATTCTTGGTTGCCAGGGGGTGCTCTTCCACTGCATTTCCATAGCAGAGCTAGGAGCCAGGCTACAAATCCATCACCATGGCAACCTGGCATCTGTGATTTGTCAAGCCCTGCATTATGGGACACTTTGGGGGTGATTTTCAAGAACCACCAACCTCTTTTAACAGTGAAACACAACAGTAAGGACCCACCCACTCCCTTTATGTAATTTATAGACAGTCCCTTAGGTGCTGAAGTACACCATTTGTGATCCTACTAGCTCTGTGTCCCTGCCTGGTGTACCCTGCAGGGCCAGAGCCCTGGAGACATTTGACAAGTTCCAAAGAGGTAGCCATGTTAGTCTAGGTCAGTCAAACAAACAAGGAGTCCTGTGGCACTTTTAGGCTGCGTCTACACTTGTAAATTAAGTTGACTTAAGCTTACTTCAGTCGACTTAATATACTCTGCGTCTACACTACAGTTTTCTTAAGTTGACTTAAGCAGCTTGCTTAAGTCGACTTAAGGAAAATAAAGTCAACTTAATGAAAATTAAGTCGACTTTATTAAACCTAGAATTACTTCGACTTAAGGCTTAATTTGACTTTTTAAAGTCAAATTAAGCCAGTGTAGACGTGGGGTAGCCCTAAGTCGACTTAGGGCAGGGCAGAGCCCTGTGTGACGCTGTCTGGATTTAGGGAACCATTTATGATATTATTTTCTAATAATATCTCATAACTGCTATAATCTATAGGAACTATGTCATGTTTGGTATCAATAGAAAGGTAGTAATTTGCTGGGAATGATTATATAGTTTATGTCTAGGAATTGTATTTGGATTAGAAGTTAGGAATATGGTTGTTATATCTATACTTTAACTTGTGTGATTCTGGGGAAACACCTCAGACAGGATGTCTACAACCATTGTCTCCTTAATAGCTCATCAGGTTTCTCCCTGGGCCCATTGTACCTGGGAGCTTCCTTAACATTAAGGAGACAATGGTTGTAGACATCCTGTCTGGGGTGTTTCCCCAGAACCACACAAGTTA
>ML686112.1:1175690-1193405 GCA_007922175.1 Pelusios castaneus
CCTGCCACCACCCAAAGCCCCGGGGCTGAGCTAGGGGGCTGGCCCAATCCGACTGCTCTCGCCGGTTTGAGCCACCCCCCTAGTACAGCTGCAGGGCTTCAGGTGGCAGCGGGAGCTCCCACCACCACCTGAACCACTGCAGCTGGAGCCCGGGGAGTGGCGGGGCTCCAACAGCCACCGACAGTGGAGCCCCTCCACCCACCAGGCTCCAGGGAGCTCAGGTGGCCACGGCGGGGTTCTTAAGCCCCCGCCGGGGCCGGGCGTAGGGTTCGGCTGGGGTGGGGGTCTGAAGCTCCCCGGCGGGGCTCAGATGCCTGGCAGCTGGAGCCCAACCAGGGGAGCTGGAGCCCCTGCAGCCCGGCTCAGCTGTGAAGCCGGGCTTGGCTGAGCCGCGGCTCAGCCGCTGCTCAGCTGGCCGGCAGCAGCTGAACCCCAGCACATCTGAGCCCCAGCAGGACTGGGGCTCAAGGCAGCAGCCCTGCCAGCCTTTGGGCTGGCAGGGCAGTGCATGGTGGGATAGGTACCCACCATGCACTGCTCCTTCTAGCTAAAATTGAAAGGAGCGTGTGAACGCTCCTTTCGCTAGCAGGAGTGCAGTGTGGATGCAGTAAAGTGTTATAATTATAACACTTGCTTGTCCCACAATAAAAGTTATTGCGGGACAAGTCTGTAGTGTGTACATGGCCTCTAAGTATAGATATAACAACCATATTCCTAACTTCAAATCCAAATAGAATTCCTATACATAAACTATATAATCATTCCCAGCAAATTACTACCTTTCTATTGATACCAAACATGACATAGTTCCTGTGGATTATAGCATTTATGAGATATTAATAGAAAATAATATCATAAATGGTTCCCTAAATCTGGACAGCGTCACACCCTGCCCACATGCCCTGCCAGGGTCCCTGTCCCCCTTTGCCCCATTGTACACAAGGGGTGCCCCTCCGCCACCGTGGACCTGCCCAAGGTCCCCCCCTAGTCCCTAGAAGTTGACCTAGGTGTCCAGTGTGGACGCTCTTGATCGACTTAGTAATTTCCCCCCTAAGTCGACTTTAAATTTAAGTGTGGCCATGCTAAGTCGACTTAAATTTACAAGTGTAGACATAGCCTTAAATACTAACAAATTTATCTATCACATAAGCTTTCGTGGGAGAACATCGCACTTCATCAGACGCTTTGAAGATGGGGAACTTACAGAATGGGTGGAAATCAAATGCAGGGAAATGTATGACACAGGATCCTATCAGGCTGTAACAGTAAATCAGAATAGATGTTGGGATTCAAACACTGGGGAACAGCATATAGAGGAAAGTGAGGTCAAATCAGCTGTTGTAATGAGAATAAAATCCATAGTCCCTATTTAACTCTGAATCAATGGAGTCGAATTTACATAAAACAGAAGAGACTGACTAGAGCATTTAATGACTAGCACCAACTCCAACATTCGGAAGGAGGTGGTTAATTGAGGTTATAGTGAAGAAAAATATTAACAGTTTCCATGGTCTTTAAAAACTGGTTGTGGTTAGAATGATGGGAGGGAACTGATTGTACCCATATTTTTAAAAGTGCCACTAGATTCCTTGTTTTGGTTTTTGTTGGAAAACCCTGCCATCTTTCAGAATGCATCTTCTATGGTAGTGTCAATATTAGTTATGGGGTGTATTAGAGTTAGGTGAGAAGGGAAAGAAACTGCTGTTTTATTCTAATGAAAGTCTTTCTGAACTGGGCTGGACATAAAGTGCAATTTTTTAATTAGACTATCAACATCATTCATTCTTACGGTATCACTTAGAAGATCTAGACAATATAGCAGACCCATCATGATAATCACAGCCAACACACATAGTAAGAGATGGTCCTTCGTCCAAAGAGTTTAGAGGCTAACTATATTAAGGGTTAGAAAGGAAACAGGCATGGGGAAATCTGTGGCAGAGCCAAGCATAGATCCTCAGACAGATGGGTGTCAATTGACTCCATAGAAGGCAGGATTAGTTACGCCAGCTGAGGACCAGTACTAAAGATTTAGGTCAGTGTCCCATGCACTCAACCCACTTTCTCTGAAGTATGTCTACACTTTGAACAGGTATATTTGCCAGCTCAAGACTTGCCCTGGTTCCAACTGAGGTAGCACAGTTTAAAAAAAAAAAAATTAAAAGAGCATAGTCACTGTGGCACAAGTGGTAGGAGGGTCTAGATATGTCCTGAGGCAGCTATCCTCTCCCACCGCTTGTGTTGCCTTGTCTATAGTCTATTTTTTAGCATGCTACTTTGATCAGAACTAGCATAGGTGATCTCCTGGAGCTGGAAATTCCTAACCCGCCAGCCCCATATAAAGCGTATACACAACCATAGCTGGTTAACAGTTTCCTGCTCAGTAATGATTAATTAACAGAACTGTACTTAGGATAGAGCAATTGGATAAAAAGATAGCTTCATCAGCTGGCAGAACATATAGGCTATGTACACACGATCAGATTAAAGCGCAACATGGCAATCGCGCTATAAAAAACACGTGACCTTTATTGCGGGATAGCACGTACACACATCGCTCCTTGTAACGCAACAGAATTCTTTGCAATATCGTGGTGTAGCGCAATGAATTCTGCGCACCTATCCCACAGTTCAATTTTCCCTCAATCTGCGCTTGGAATCACGGGATGAAGGAAAGGAACGCAAAGCGCCATGGGTAAAATCTCAGTTTCCCGGCGTGCACTGTGTTCCCCTTGTATCTTCCTTGTTGCCAATAGCAACTCGCGCCTATTTTCAACAGTGCAGTGACGCACTACTTACGAGCAATCACAACAGCGACAGCATGGATCCTGCTCTGATCTCCACTGTCGCCTTCAGCATTCTAAATACATCTCGGCTGGTTGCTCAGTACTCAATGAGCTCCGAGTCAGATGAGGACGCTGAGGAGCAGAGGCTGATCGATGCCATGCAGAGCAACAGCACCGCGTTGCTCAGTTCCTTCATCGATCATCTGCACACGGTGCAACGCCATTTCTGGTCATGAGAGACAAGCACCGAATGGTGGGATCGCATTGTTATGCAGCTGTGGGATGATGAGCAGTGGATACGGAACTTTCGAATGTGGAAAGCAACCTTTTTGGAACTGTGTTCAGAGTTGGCCCCTGCCCTGCGATGTAAAGACACCAACATGAGGTCAGCCCTAACCATGGAGAAGCGTGTTGCAATTGCTGTCTGAAAGATGGCGACTCCTGACTGCTACCGGTCGGTTGCAAACCAGTTTGGAGTCGGGAGGTCCACCGTCGGATTAGCCCTCTCACAAGTCTACCGAGCCATCAATCGCGTTCTGCTGCAGAGGACGGTGACGTTGGGCAATGTTCGTGAAATTGTGGATGGCTTTGCTGCCATGGGATTCCCTAACTGCGGGGGATCCATAGACGGCACACACATCCCTATTTTGGCTCCAGACCATCTCGCGACCGAGTATATCAACAGGAAGGGCTACTTGTCCATGGTGCTGCAAGCACTCGTGGATCACAAGGGGCGTTTTATGGACATCAATGCTGGGTGGTCGGGAAAGGTGCATGATGCCCGCATTTTCAGGAACACTGGTCTGTACCGGAAGCTGCAAGGGGGTACCTTCTTCCCAGATCAAAAAATTACTGTGGGGGATGTGGAGATGCCCATAGTCATCCTCGGAGACCCAGAATACCCACTGATGCCATGGCTCATGAAGCCGTACACCGGGAACCTAGATCGCAGCAAGGAGCAGTTGAATTACAGATTGAGCCGCTACAGAATGACTGTGGAGTGTGCCTTCGGCCGTTTAAAAGGGCGCTGGCGATGTTTGTATGGGAGGCTGGACTCTGTGGAGGACAACATCCCTGCTGTGATTGCGTCATGCTGTGACCTTCATAACATTTGTGAAAGTAGGGGAGAAAAGTTTTCCCCGGGGTGGGCTACGGAGGCACAGCGCCTCGAGGAAGCATACGAACAGCCAGCCACTAGGAGTATTAGGGGGCCCCAAGGAGAAGCTGCTCACATAAGGGAGGCACTCAGGGACCATTTCAATGATGCCCTCCCCTAGTTAACTTCCAGGACGCATCAGGTGCACCTTATGAGATTTTCAATGTGTAAAAATAAAGCCACTCTTCAAATTATTTGTCACTGTTTTTATTAAAACCTAAAGGGGGGGGGGTTACAGGTGGGTGTAGCTGCGGGTCTCTAAAAAGTAGCTCTGGGGGGGACTGGATGTTGCAGTGTACCAGGGGGACAGGTGGCCTTCAAAGAAATTCTTTGAAGGACTACGGGCTGTGGGAGGCAGAAACGCCTGAACTGTATGGAGTGGAGCCCGTACCTTAATCGCCTGGGTCTGCAAAGCAATCATGGTCTTGAACAGTTCTGTTTGCTCCTTCATCACGCTTATCAGTTCGTCCCTGTGTTTCTGCCTCCTCTGTTGGGATTCCTCTCTCCAGGCTTGATTCTCCCTCGGGGACTCCTGTGCTGTTTTCAGCAGGTCCTGAAACATATCCTCCCTGTGTCTTCGAGGACGCCGCCGAATGTTTCTCATGAGGTCAGCTGGGGTAGACACTGGCCTTGTGAAGGTCGAATCTAAAAAAAAAAAAAAATAATAAAGCTGTTGTTAACACAGAGTCTAGATAACCAATGTAACCTTCCAGTAGCACATTCCACTGGAAGGTGCAGGGCAGTCAACATCCTGAAGCGGACAAGGTACGTCCTAATAGAAGGCTTTCTGGGGGCTAACATTCTGCACAGGGCATACGGATGGAACCCGATATCTCTCTCCTCAGAGTGCCCCTGCCAGCTAGAATACATATCCTACATGCCACCGGTTGCAAACCAGGACCATATGCTGCTGCACTGTGTGCTGCCATGGTTCCCAGGGCTGTGCTTCGCAGCTGGCGAGGCAGAGTATCCATCTTTGGGAGCGTAGACACAAACGCTCTCCCATCTAACCTGAGTAGTAGGCTCTGGAGGTACATCGAGGAAACCTTTACTGACCTAAATACAGATGATTTTTTGACAATCACTGCTTGTGTTGATGCACTTCTAATGAATGCAGACTAAAGAGCGTGCACAGCGGGGACTGAGACAGCAAGCACCCCCACCCCGGACAATGATATTTTAGCAGGGGCCATAGCTCCACAAAAGAGAAACTTACCTGAACCCCCCTCTGCCGCCTCAGAGGACATGCTGCAATTCATGTCTTGGGTGGACGTCTCAGCGGGGGTGCAGAAGAGCTCCTGGCTACACGCTGTTGCGCTTTCCTCCAGGTCATCCTCCATCTCCACCTCCTCATCGATCACGTCCTCATCCTGCTCAGGTCTGGCATTCACTGGATGAGGGGGGGGCCGATGTGTCCACGGGACTCTTGGCAGTGGATGTGGGGTCCCCACTGAGGATGGCTTCAATCTCCTTATAGTACCTGCATGTAGCAGGCGCTGAACCCGAACGGCAGTTTGCTTCCTTCGCTCGGTGATAGGTTATTCTTAGCTCCATCACCTTTGATCTGCACTGCACAGTGTCTCTATCATAACCTCTCTCTGACATGGCCCGAGAAATTATGCCAAATGTATCATAATTTCGCCTGCTGCCGCGTAGCTGTGCCTGCACAGCGGACTCTCCCCAGATGCTGATCAGGTCCAGCACCTCTGCCGCGCTCCAAAGGGGTGCGCGTCTTTCACGACGGGCCGCCATTGCTACTGATGATCGGAGCTGCACTCCACTCCACAAGGAAGAGAACAGGAAGTGAAACAGGCGAGAAATTCGAAAATCCCGGGAATCTGATCAGGGCGGGGACTGTTTCATCATGGCCACAGAGCGGGTGGGGGGAAGACCAGAGAGGACATCTTTGGAATGCTGGGACACTTCCGGAGGCCAATCATTGCACGGTATGTGTACACACGAGTGGAAAGGTGCAACAGCTGTTCCGCATTAACTGCTACCACCCTCGTCGAGGTGGTTTTTGTATTGCGCTACAACAAGGCAGTTAACGTGCAACAGCCCTATTGCACGTGTGTACGCTGTTGTTGGTATCGCGCGGTAATGATTGTTAATGTGCGATAAAGTGATCGTGTGTACAAGGCCATAGTTTGGACTTGCACAACTTCCATCTCATCCTCAGTAAGCAATTCTGGTAGTTTTATCTAGTTCTCATTACTTTTCTGGCACTGAATAAAATTGCTCTAGAATTGCTCTAGAAGAGCAATGAAGGTAATGAGACTATAAAGGCACTCATAGCTGGCACCTGAGTGACTACCTCTTGGTGTAAAGTGAGCACATCACAGCTATTGGCCTCACATTCAAAATCCTGATTCCGTGCACCAACATGACTCAGTTGCATAACAGTGCAGTGTATTTTCCACTTTGTCAACTGTCCAGCACATTTTTAGTAGTGGTAAATAGTAATGCCTGTATTTTTATTAGCTAATTGTTACATGGTGGCATCTGTCATCAACTTCAGATAAATGCACCACCACTATAGCATCTGTTCCATCTCACACACTGAACTAGAAAGGAACAAATATGTTCTATTTTAAAATAGAAGATCCCAGTCTTTCAAAAGGAGAGCTGCATAATTAAGAGGCTCACAGCTCTCTCTCTCACACACTTATTTTTGGGCCAGGTCTTTAAAATGGGGCTATTTTATAGACATCCAAGAATATAGATTTTTTAATGCAAGTAGGGACTGTTCTGGCCAACTGGTTCTGTGTTATGCAGGAAATCAGACCTCACACAACACCAAGCCCCCATCACAGAAATCAAAGGATGTCACATTTTATAATGCAATTTTTAAAACTGCATTCAGAGAAGGGTCAAGTTTTATTCATCCTATTTGAATAAAAGGCATTATTATGAAGGAATAGCACAAGGAAATAGAAACAATCAACAGAGTGCAGGAGCTTGAGAAACCAATGGCAAACAAGTTTAATTTGTTAACAAAGAAGATAGTTAATGGTAGGGTGACCAGAAAGCAACTGTGAAAAATAGAGATGGGGTGGGGAATAAAAGGTGCCAACATAAGAAAAAGCTCTGTGTATCAGGACATCTGGTCACCCTAGTTCAGAGGCAACAAGACTGAAATAGGAGCTCAGTGTTACTACAAATTAAGAGTGACCTAATGAGTGGTACATTTTTGTTGCATCAGAAGTAACCAGTCAGGACAAAAGAAACTTCAGTGAAGAGCAGAGTCCCAGGGTCTTAGCTGCAGAGACAGCCCATGTCCTGAAGAACAGGTTCAATAGACAGATGGTACATTATCCTTAGTTTACAGATGGAGAACTGAACCACTGGGAGATTGAAAAACCTGCTCAGGATCACAAAGGGAGCCTGTGGAAGAGTAAGGAACTGAATCCAGATCTCCTAATCGCAGGGCAGTGAAAGAGTAGTACAAGGACGAGGCAAAGAAGTTGGATAATTACATAGAATTTGCTTCTTTAGGGGACACATTTTCTGATAAGTCCCTACTGGCTCCCATTGTTCTCAGTGGAAGTCCGGCTGCTCTGTTTAGATGCCTGCTCGACATAGGCTATTAACCACGCTCATCTGAGCACCTGCAGGAAGCAACGTGACTAACACATTTGTTCTCAGCCTTTCCCTGGGTGAGCAGTAGAGTGTTTTAGAGTATTTGTCAAGTACATGTGTTGCTACCTGTTCATGTATGAGACAGCTAAGACAAAGAAATGGACCTTGCCCTGACAGCAGGTTGTCGTGAGGTTTGGGAAAGTTCTTTGCTCCTCTGAGGATTCATTTCAGTCATGAGCCAGCATGAAGAAAAGCTTTCTTACATGCGAGTGGAGCCTTTTTAAAGAACCTGATGCTTAGATGGCCCGACGACCAGCTTTCTGTGGGAATAAAGTGTATCTCTATGTTGGTCCAACAGTGATACTTTGTTGCCTGTAGATTTCCCCCCTCAAAATTAACAATGGTTTGGTGTTTTGCTTGGTTCTCTTTTTATGTTTGCCTGCTTCTAGCAAACAACAAAACAAAACAAAAAACTGACCTTTTAAAATGGCACGTGCAGCCCCACACACACTTCTTGAAAGAGGTTCAGAAGCTTGAAAAGTCAATAACCATTTTAAATGTGAGAGGCAAGATGTCATTTCTTGGAATTATTTACCAAGACACAGCCTACTTCTGGTCAACACTGCTGTGACTAAATGCAGGCCTGATAGGATAGCAAAACTGCAGCAGTGGCATTGTTTGGATAGTTAAGCCCCACCCTGTATGCAGAAGTTGTGAGAGGTAAGAACATCTCCATTCATCTGAGGTAGGTGTTAACCCTGAAGCTAACTGAGGCTATGTACATACGATCAGATTAAAGCGCAACAAGGCAATCGTGCTATTAAAAACACATGACCTTTATTGCGGGAGAATGCGTACACACGTCGCTCCTTGCAACGCAACACAGCTCTTTGCAATATTGCGGTGCAGTGCGATGAATTCTGGGCACCTAGTTCAATTTTCACCATAGTTCAATTTTCCCTGAATCGGTGCTTGGAATCCTGGGATGAAGAAAAGGAACGCAAAGCGCATGGGAAAACAGTTTCCCGTGGTGCACTGTGTTCCCCTTATGTCTTCCTCATTGCCAATAGCAGCTCACGCCTATTTTCAACAGTGCAGTGACGCACTACTTGCGAGCAATCACAACAGCGACAGCATGGATCCTGCTCTGATCTCCACTGTCACCTTCAGCATTCTAAATACATCTCGGCTGGTTGCTCAGTACTCAATGAGCTCCGAGTCAGACGAGGACGCTGAAGAGCAGGGGCTGATCGATGCCATGCAGAGCAACAGCACCGCGTTGCTCAGTTCCTTCACCGATCATCTGCACATGGTGCAACACCATTTCTGGTCATGAGAGACAAGCACCGAGTGGTGGGATCGCATTATTATGCAGCTGTGGGATGACAGTGGGTACAGAACTTTCGAACGTGGAAAGCAACCTTTCTAGAACTGTGTTCAGAGTTGGCCATTGCCCTGCGATGTAAAGACACCAACATGAGGTCAGCCCTAACCGTGGAGAAGTGTGTTGCAATTGCTGTCTGGAAGATGGCGACTCCTGACTGCTACCGGTCGGTTGCAAACCAGTTTGGAGTCGGGAGGTCCACCATCGGATTAGCCCTCTCACAAGTCTGCCGAGCCATCAATCGCATTCTGCTGTAGAGGACGGTGACGTTGGGTAATGTTCGTGAGATTGTGGACGGCTTTGCTGCCATGGGATTCCCTAACTGCGGGGGAGCCATAGACGGCACACACATCCCTATTTTGGGATCTCGCGACCGAGTACATCAACAGGACCATCTCGCGACCAAGTACATCAACAGGAAGGGCTACTTGTCCATGGTGCTGCAAGCACTCATGGATCACAAGGGGCGTTTTACGGACATCAATGCTGGGTGGTCGGGAAAGGTGCATGATGCCCGCATTTTCAGGAACACTGGTCTGTACCGGAAGCTGCAAGGGGTACCTTCTTCCCAGATCAAAAAATTACTGTGGGAGATGTGGAGATGCCCATAGTCATCCTCAGAGACCCAGAATACCCACTGATGCCATGGCTCATGAAGCCGTACACCGGGAACCTAGATCGCAGCAAGGAGCGGTTCAGTTACAGATTGAGCCGCTGCAGAATGACTGTGGAGTGTGCCTTCGGCCGTTTAAAAGGGTGCTGGCGATGTTTGTATGGGAGGCTGGACTCGGCAGAGGACAACATCCCTGCTGTAATTGCGGCGTGCTGTGTCCTTCATAACAATTGTGAAAATAGGGGAGAAAAGTTTTCCCAGACTGGGCTATGGAGGCAGAGCGCCTCGGGGCAGCATACGAACAGCCAGCCACTAGGAGTACTGGGGGGCCCAACAAGGAGCGGCTCGCATAAAGGAGGCACTCAGGGATCATTTCAATGATGCCCTCCCATAGTTCACTTCAAGGATGCATCAAGTGTACCTTATGAGATTTTCACTGTGTACAAATAAAGCCACTTTTCAAAATTTGTGTTACTGTTTTTATTAAGAGATGAAGGGGGAGGGGGGAGGTTGGTGGGAGGTGTTACAGGTGGGTGTAGCTGTTGGTCTCTAAAAAGTACCTCTGTGAGGGACTGGATGTTGCAGTATACCAGGGGGGCGGGTGGCCTTCAAAGAAATGCTTTGAAGTACTACGGGGTATGGGAAGCAGACACGGCTGAACTGTCTGGAGTGGCACCTGTACATTAATCGCCTGGGTCTGCAAAGCAATCATGCTCTTGAGCAGTTTTGTTTGCTCCTTCATGACACTTATCAGTTCATCCCTGTGTTTCTGCCCCCTCTGTTGGGATTCCTCTCTCCAGGCTCGATTCTCCCGCGCGGTTGCCTCTGTTGCTTTAATCAGCTCTTGAAACATATCGTCCCTGTTTCTTCGAGCATGCCTTCAAATGTTTCTCATGTGGTCAGCTGGGGTAGACACCGGCCTTGTGAAGGTCGAATCTAATAAAAAAAAATAATTATAAAGCTATTGTTAACACATAGCCTAGATAACCAATGTAACCTTCCAGTAGCACATTCCACTGGAAGGTACAGGGCGGTCAACGTCCTATGGTTAACTGAAGTGGATAAGGTATGTCCTAATAGTTACATTACTGTGGGCTAACATTTTGCACAGGGCATACAGATGGAACCCAATATCTCTCCCCTCAGAGTGCCCCTGCTAGCTAGAATACATATCCTACATGCCACCAGACGCAAGCCAGAACCGTGCGCTGCCGGATTGTGTGCTGCCATGGTTCCCAGTGCTGTGCTTTGCAGCTGGCGAGGCCAAGTGTCCTTATACGGGAGCGGAGACACATACGCTCTCCCATCTAACCCGAGTAGGAGGCTCTGGAGGTACATCGAGGAAACCTTTAGTGAGCTAAACGCAGATGATTTTTTGACAATCACTGCTTGTATTGATGCACTTCTAATGAATGCAGAGTAAAGAGCGTGCACAGTGGGGACCGATACAGCAAGCACCTCTGCCCCAGACGATGATATTTTAGCAGGAGCCATAGCTCCACGAAAGAGAAACTTACCTGAACCCCCCTCTGCCGCCTCAGAGGACACACTGCAATTCATGTCTTGGGTGGACGTCTCAGTGGGGGTGCAGAAGAGCTCCTGGCTACAAGCTGTTGTGCTCTCCTCCAGGTCATCCTCCATCTCCACCTCCTCATCGATCACGTCCTCATCCTGCTCGGCTCTGGCATTCATTGGATGAGGGGAGGCCGATGTGTCCACAGGACTCGTTCCAGTGGTTGTGCGGTCACCACTGAGGATGGCTTCGATCTCCTTGTAGTACCTGCATGTAGCAGGCGCTGAACCCGAACGGCGGTTTGCCTCCTTCGCTCGGTGATAGCTCATTCTTAGCTCCTTCACCTTCAATTTGCACTGACAGTGTCTCTATCATAACCTCTCTCTGACATGGCCCAAGAAATTATGCCATATGTATCGTAATTTCACCTGCTGCCGCGTAGCTGCACCCGCACAGCAGACTCTCCCCAGATGCTGATCAGGTCCAGCACCTCTGCCGTGCTCCAAAGGGGTGCGCATCTTCCACGTTGGGCCGCCATTGCTAGTGAAGATCAGAGTTGCACTCCACTCCATGAGCAAGAGAACAGGAAATGACAGCAGAGGAGAAATTCAAAAATTCCGGGAATCGAAATAGGGTAGGGACTGTTTCGTTCGGCCACAGAGAGCGGGTGGGGGGAAGACCAGAGAGGACAACTTTGGAATGCTGGGACACTTCCAGAGGCTAATCATTGCGTGGTAAGCGTACACATGAGTTGAAAGGTGCAACAGCTGTTCCACGTTAACTGCTACCACCCTCGTTGAGGTGGTTTTTCTGTTGCTCTACAATAGGGCTGTTGACACACAACAGCCCTATTGCACATGTGTACGCTGTTGTTGTTATCACGTGGTAATGACCATTAATGCGCGATAAAGTGATAGTCAACAGAGTCTTGTGGCACTTTTAAAGACTAACAGATTTATTAATCGCATGAGCTTTCGTGGGAGAAAATCCCACTTCGTCAGACGCTTATAGACTTATATACAATAGACTAACACGGCTACCCCTTTGGAATTTGATAAAGTGATAGTGTATACATGGCCTGAGGATAGTCTGTCACTGTTAGCTATTTCACAGCTACTAAAACAGCCCCAAACCAATTCCTACATCTTTCCACCAGAAACCCTAAACACCCCCATACACATCTACATCCTTCAGTTCTACAATACAACTATGCATGGTCATGAACACCTGTGACACTCTGAAAGTTAAGTTTAAGGATAGCAGAAAACTGAGTTTCCTGTCTAAAAACCAAAGCCCTAGAACAGATTGTGTCATTTACTTGCAGAATTTGTATAATAAAGTATAATTTTCCCACTTATCTAATGCTGCCTCTACCAAACTTGTCTGTTGCAGTGAATGCCACAGACTTTAGGTTAAGTTGACTGTAGGCTAGGGTCTTTTCTAGTAATGATTTTTAAAAAACCCCAACCCCTATGATGTGAGTTTCTTTTCCCATGAGAGGGGCGGGTGATTCATATCCTGCTTTCCCCACAGCTTCCTTTTTTTCCTTCTCAGTTATACTGCTTCAGCCACCATCCTCCTAGCTTCTTCTATAGTTTATGCCCCCTGCCATAAGCACACAAAAATTGTGCTTCCCTTTCTGCATTGGTTTCCATTCAGCTGTAGCCTACTTAAGACCTTGCCCCAGTAATTGCCTTGACAGTTAAATCCAAGTCCTAGCTACATTAAGCATCCAGGTTTCTAAAGAGATATTTGGTTTATTGTTCACCAAGGAATGCTGCTACACTACAGCAATCCTATGATCACCAAAAGCTTCCCTGGCACCCAAGGATGACTTCTGACAGACTAACATAATATTCTGCCAGGCCATCTTAAGGCCCTAGCTCAATATTGACTTGGGTGGCATTCAATCTGCAGGAAGGCTACTACCCTTTGGTGTTTGCCAAGTCATCCTTTCATAAGAGGACACTTATTTTGATAAGTGTCCCCACACTGAGTGATGCCAGTAGAACTCTGGTGGTAAAATTATGCTGATATAGGAATGCGGTTTAATGTTCCCAATATAGACAAAATAGAAAGGCCTAGAGGGTGTTCCTCTGCTTGACCTGAACCATAAGCACAATAGCTTCCCAAGGAGACTTAAGGCTTTCAACTACAGATACTCAGGTTTGACAATTTGAGCTACTAGCAGGATGCCACTGAGATCAGCAATGAAATAGTAAACAATGACAAATTGTCATTAGATTTCAGATAACCACCCCCACCTGGAAATCGAATGGAAGGATTCAGACCTCCCAGGCAGCTGTTGTTGGAGGCTGTTTACACACTCAGGATCATAATACTGTATTGATTTACTTCTGGCAAGTTTACAACAATAAGAACTAAATACTGAAGATGAAATTCTGGTCCCCTTCATGAAAATAGCAATAGTCCCATTGTTTCTGTGACCCAGATTTCACCTTAGTATTTAAAGCAAAGCTTAGACAATGCAGCAGTAGGGTGAACTATTCTAGAGGGGGAAGCCCATACCACTTTAAGTTTCCAGAAAAAGTAACTTGAGCCCTTCATTTTAAAAAATCTTCCATACATCCCCTTGGCAGGTTAGACAACAGAGTCCTGTGGCACTTTTAAAGACTAACAGATTTATTTATCGCATGAGCTTTCATGGGAGAAAATCCCACTTCGTCAGACGCTTTGAAGGGTCTGACGAAGTGGGATTTTCTCCCATGAAAGCTCATGCAATAAATAAATCTGTCAGTCTTTAAAAGTGCCACAGGACTCTGTTGTCTTTCTACAATAGACTAACACGGCTACCCCTTTGGAATTTGGCAGGTTAAGTTAGCTACCTCTGTCATTGGGGGTAAATGTCAAGTCTCTTCTTCAGTTTCATTAATTAAATACAATGATCTGTATAGCATACTATGTTTTTCTAATAATGGTTAACCATTCTGATCATTAAAAAGGCCATTTAAAAAAGGGTTATTCCTTCAGTTTTTGGAAGTGCGCAGAACAGAGCAGTGACAAAAATATTTATGGCATCTAGTCAATAGGTTTTAAAATTATCAGCCCATTTACATGTTGTTTGAAAAATTGAATTTACATTTTAAACAAGTTTCTCAGTGCAAAGGATCTGTACAATTCAGTGGACCCAAAGAGGATTTAACAGTTTAAAAAGGTTTTTATCTGGTTCAGTATTTATTTAAAGTGTCATTACATCACAATCACACTCTGGGTAGAATGTCTATGATGTGCCCTAGCCCAGAGATCCATTACAAATTCACATTACAAAATATCCCACTCAAGGCTACGTCTGTAATCTGTTGCTGCATCTTCCTCCATTAACTGTGTATGAATGCGCCCCCATCTTCTTCACCTCTTGATTGAATTAAATTGTAATCACCCACTCTTCTGTTTAGCTGGGGGCAGAATTGTGAAAGGCAGGAAACACAGGATCAGCCAGAGCTGAAAGGTGCATGTTGCATAGATACTAGAGAGTACAGAAAGGAGGACTGAAGAGAATTGATATGAAGGAAGATGAATTTGAGAGATCTCAGCAGACAGCAAGACTGAGAAGAGAGGTTTGGATGGCAAAGAAACGCCAGAGAGAAACCACTGGAGGGGAGTGCAACCATATAGATTTTTATAATCCGGATCATGTGCTTTACATTTCACTGTGGTCTAATGTACATGTAGTATTTCACTGATGTCAAATGGCCAATATTAATATTATTTCTCTAAGACCTGGAAAGTCCTATGCAAAGTCTAAATCAAAAGAGCAGGGAGTGGGTGCTTTTCAGTACCTGTCTCCCTTCCAAACCTTGTTTCTGTCATTTGATACCCAAGGAGATTAATATCACTCAAGGGAAAAATTTAAAAAAAAAAAAAAGAGGACACCTGACATTTCTCATTTGATCATGGAACGCTTCTGTGCCTAAATTTATTTCTAGGTGCAGTTTGACCCAGGACATTTGCCCCAGATGTCAGCTGGTTAAATAACCTGAAACAACTGCGGGTAACAATGCATAGACAAAACCTAAATACTTTGTTTCTAAAGCACTTTCTTCATGAGTAGACATTGGAGTCACACAAGATAAACACTTACGTGTTTGAAAAGCTGGGCCTAGCTAATGGTGTAATCTGAGCACTTTAGAGGAAGGAGAAAATTAAACATAAAACTGTCTTCAAAATTCAGGAGCAATTAACCAATGGAAGTGACTCGAAGGCTATCTCTGTAGAGCAAAGAGGAATGTGTTAGCAAATGCTTTTCAATTTCAGCTGCAAGTATTTGAAGTATGGAATAACTGAAAATCACATGGTTTAGTTAAACAAACAAGACCTCCTGTGGCACCTTAAAAACTAACGAATTTATTTGGGCATAAGCTTTCATGGGTTAGAACTCACTTCACGTGGTTTAGTTAAGAAACCACTTTAGGATGAAGGATAGGTGAGTATCAGATATAATGCGCTGAATGTCCTGGGAGAGATCCCACCAAAGTGCTAACCACAAAACATGAGCCATAGAGGCTAGTGAGCCTGGAGTAGCAGCTGGTGGTTTCAGTTAACCAAGCTGAGGTATCCAAACAGCTCTTCGGCTTACTGTCCTCTGTAGAACTGGTTCAAAAGGAACCATAGCTCTGGACATTGACAGCAGAGATGTCATAGTGAACTCATGATTGCATCAGCATCTCAAAAGGAAGTACACATAATGAGTGAAAGATCAGACTCACTGCAGACTGACAGCAATAGCCACAACTGAAGTACATCAAAAGCTTGAGCTATATACAGTGTAGAAAGGATTACTGGAAAAAAGAGCAGAAAACCAAGACATTGTCCTGCACTTTATGGCACTGGCCTACAATTTCTTAAAGCTGGTTTGAATTCTCAGCTCTGTCACAGATTTCATGTATGACTTTTGGAAAGTCATCACATGTCCCTCCCTCACAGGGATGTGTGGAAAAATACACTGAAAACCATGAGATGCTCAGATACTATAGTGCCTGGGCCAGACCGATACCTTAAAATGATAAACTCCAGCGTAACCACATTAATACATGGGATCAAACACATTTAACTTTCACACTATCTCCCATACTGCCCTTTACGCATAAGGAGTTCTCCAAATCCACCTCATTGTCTAACTGAAAACTCTTCTGCTGTTATGCCTAGAAAAATCTCACCAATAGTTAAGCAGCTGGTGTTGTGAGAGAGCTGTTTATCATAGTGACAAGCAAATCCTTGTTACTTTGTGCTCATTACATGTTTGCTGTCTCCACCAGTGGTCACCTACTTTCATACTTGGATTGAGAGAAATCTAGATTGAAAAAAATGGATGCTACTATGTGCCAAGCTTATTAGGGTAAGGACAGTGTGATACATTCAGGGCCAGCCCTAGGGTTTTTGGCACCCTAGGCAAACTATGACTTTTGCACCCCTGTCAGAGGGTGATACTTTCATTTATAAAAGAGATAACATATTAATTTTTTTTAAATAGAGAAAAAAAAATCACTTCCATCTAATCTGTCACCCCTTAAAGTCTGACACCCTCGGTGACTGCCTAGTTCACCTATATGGTCGGGCTGGCCCTGGATACATGTCTACAGTGTCTAGCACTCCAGGGACACTGAACTTGAAACACTACCATAACACAATCAAACAGCAATAGCATATTTGCCAATATGAGATAAAGCTGCCAACACCAAGTTGTCTTAGGAAAAATTACCACCAGGATCAAGTGATGGTGACAAAGATGTTCCATAGCAAAATGTGCCAGGCTGAAATGTCACTTCCTTTAAAGCATTCTCATGGGAACAGTCATTTTTTCAAGCAGTGGGCCAAGTTTTCAGGAGAGCTTGGCTCTCAAAGACCTTAAATGAAGTGGCCAAGTTTTCAGAGTGTTTCAGTACCCACCAACTCCCATTGCAAATTCTATCAGCTCATGTTCTCATGAGAACGCTAATTTCCCCATCTGTACATTTACCATAGGGCTTCTCATTTCTGTTCACGAGTATTGCTTAGTTGTAGCCTCTCACAGTGAGTATCAAATATACTGCAATGATTCCAAAGGGGTAGCCGTGTTAGTCTATTGTAGAAAGACAACAGAGTCTTGCGGCACTTTTAAAGACTAACAGATTTATTAATCGCATGAGCTTTCGTGGGAGAAAATCCCACTTCGTCAGACGCTTTGAAGATAGGAAAGTTACAGAGTGGGAGGAAATTAAATGCAGGGGAGTGTATGACATAGCATCAGGTCAGGCTGTAACAGCAAATCAAAGTAGGTGTTAGGATTCAAAACACTGGGGAACAGCACATAGAGGAGGGGGGAGGTCAATTCACTTGATGTAATGCGAGAAAAATCCATAGTCCCTGTTCAACCCCAAGGCAACTGAGTCAAATTTGCATATAAGTTCGAGCTCTGCAGACTCTCTTTGAAGCTGTGATTTGTTATTCATCTGTGTCAACACAGCTATTAACAAGTCGTTAAGGGAGTGAGCAGGGAGATTGAAGTGTTCCCCTACAGGTTTTTCAGTATTGCAGTTTCTGATGTCAGATTTGTGTCCATTGATTCTTTGGCGCAGAGACTGTCCTGTCTGTCCAATATATAAGGCAGAGGGGCATTTCCGGCACATGATGGCATAAATCACATTGGTGGATGAGCAGGTGAACGAACCCTTGATGGAGTAGGTG
>ML686112.1:1203293-1220759 GCA_007922175.1 Pelusios castaneus
CCCTCTGCTCCGTGCCCATAATCTCCCTCCATGTCCCCTCTCTGCCCTGTGCCCATAGTCCCCTCCATGTCCCCCTTTCCCCCGTGTCCATAATCGTCCCTATGCCCTTCTCTGCCCCATACCAGAATCCGCCTGCCCCCTCTGCCAGAATCCGCCTCTCCACCCCAGCCCCTTTGCTCCGGGCCCATAATTCCCCCATCCACCCCCGGCCCCTCTGCTCCGTGCGGAATCCCCCCCATCCTTCCTCCCGCTCCTTTGCCCAGTGGTCCGCACGCTGCCCTGCCCCCTCCCAGCCGTGCCCGTGCCCCTCTTTCCGGCCCGCAGCTCTGCCTGCCCACTCCCGCAGTCTCGCTCCTCTTCTCGGCAGCTGGTCCCGCTCCCAGGACCTGCCCCGCGGAGCCGCCGTGCCTCGCTCGGTGCTGCGGGTAACGCGGGGGGTCCCTCGGAGCTTCCCGGCTCGGGGCTGCGGACTGCCGCTGACACCTGGCTCGGGTGGCCAGGGCTGTGCCTGGGCCGGGGGATGGATGCAAGTCTGGGGTGGTGTGTCCGTGCTCTGGGGCTCCCGGGAGCTGGCTGGGGTTTGGATTCCATGCTGTGTGTTAGGTTGTGTGTTTGCTTCGTGTTGTTCTGTGTGGGTCTTTTGTGTTGGGGCTGTGTATTGTTTGTGTTGTGCTGTGCCTGCGTTTGGATTGGACTGTGCTGTGTGTATGTTTTGTGTCGGGCTGTATGAATATTTTGTGTTGAGTTCATGCCCTGTGTATTTGGGTTGGGTTTGCATAGTTGTGTTGTATATATGTTTTGTGCTGCGTTGTGTGGGTTGTATGTTTTCTGTCAGACGCTTAAAATTTCTCTTCTGTGTCTCATCTCAATTGCCCCACTTTGAGAGCCCAGGAATTAGCCCCGAATAAAGCTCTGAGACCCCATCACCTAAACAGAACTACCAGGAGCAACCAATAAAACAAAAATCCAAACCCAACTAAAACACCTGCCCTAGGGGGGAGAGGTTGGGAATAGGAAATACATTTCTCCCCCAAAGATATTTATTTATGGTGCATTTGAAATGCTGTCCAAAGGTTTGGGTTTTTTTACTTTTTTTAAAAAATGGTACTTTGTGCAAGAAAAAAAAAATCAGGAACAAGAGAACATAACAGTTGTTACCCTGTAATACTGCGACAAGCAGAATGGATACTTATACAGATTATTGCTGACAATTTAAAAGTTTCATCTGTTTAAATTCAATATGGAAAGACATATGACAAGGTTTTTGGTTTTGCTGGTATGCTTCCCAGTTTTTCTGATGCGTTTTTTTTTTTTTTTTTGAGACAAGGTATACAATATGAGGCTTTTTATTATTTTTTCTGGATCCACATACAAGTTGTCATACACAAACTTTAAGACTTAAGAATCTGCTTCCTAAGGGAATGCCGTGAATTCATATCAGAAAGCCAAGCTTATTATGCACAGTGATTTATTAGTGAAATTCCTCCAAAGGGGGAGGAGTGGGAAAGGCACACCAAGGTTTCAAAGCTGTGGCCTGAGGTAAATAGCTTGTCATAATATATTTTAGAAAATGAGACTAATGCAAATCACAGAAAAAATATATAGAGGAAGGGACAAATGCATTCTCTTGGCTGTGAAGTTACTGAATATTCAGCATTAGAGAATGCATAGATTAGGGGAAGCAGGACATTTCCTTAGATTTCTCTTTTACAAATAAATCATTCTGGATCCAAGTCTGCAAACACATCTGTGCTGTGAATAGTTTCATTGGGACTACTATATAGGAATGGACTCTAAACTGGGAGTATTTTGTTCTGTTCTGTTTTACCATGATTTGTACTGATCTGTTAATAAACAGAGACAGACAGACACTTTGGACCTGAAGTCTTACTCACACGTGGGCCTTACTCATGTGAGCATGTTCGACTGGAGTCAAAGGGACTGCTGCAATGAGTAAGGGCCACTTGTGAACAATTGCAGGATTGGGCCTCTATTGGATAATAGTATACTGGAATCTTTTTAAATGAAATAACTGTCTGGTTTACTCATATCTTTAGAGAAAGATGAGACAGGAGAATATGATAACTATTGACAGCTGATAGATAGCTTGACTTTATACTCTCACTCTTACCCCTCTTTTATTCATGATCTCTAACTTTTATCCTTTTAATAAGCCCAAGGCAGAAAGTGAGGTCTGAAGGTGGACTTGGACTCATTCAGTAACAGCCACTTTTTACCATTTGTAGATTTATTTGTAAACAAGCATTATCTGACAAGTGCTTTTCACAGCATGGTTTCTTGGCCAATTACTGCTGAACAGTTCTGCTTTGAAAATGATTCACCCTGCAATGAATCAAGCTTAATTCATTAGAGCCTAGTGCATTGCTAAAGTCCTTGTACCATATGCAGCTGACACTTGTCAACAGTTTGGTTTTGGAAAGTACAGCCTTTCTTCTCTTAGCTTTCAAGGTGTGTTCTAGGGGAAAGAGCCTCAGATGATGTGAATTGCCCTAGCTCAGTTGACTTCAATAGAGATTTGAGAGTTTACACTAGCTGAGGAAACACAGTTTAGTTGGAGCCAGCTGAGAGGTGGAGGGGGTCAGTCATCTTGAAAACTGGAGAATAAAGAAGTTTGTAAAGTTTTCTGTTTATTTTTTGTTCCCATTGTAATTCTGTTTCTGCTGTGCTTTGCTTTGCTTTGGTCAGTAAAGAGCTTGTCCCACTTGGCCATGTAAGCCTTATAGTTTTTATTTTCCAGTAAAAATTGTGAGAGTTGTATTTATATCTATATTATGAATCAGATGTTGGTACTGAGTAATCTTAAACTGAACTCCTGTTTTAACTGCTGTGGTATTGTTGGGTAGGAGATGTGAAATCCGTGTCATGCACTGTGGTTTCTGGTTTGACAGAGATGGAAGGCCTTATGAAAAAGAATGTTTAAAATACGGATTTGGGAGGATAAAAGTAGACACCTGGTTTAAAAATTTGGTCACAGTTTCTGTGATAAGAAGGAAACCATTTTAGTATCAGTCATACTATATCTTAATCTATAACATGGTAAAGGAAGAGGACTCAATACAGCGTCATACTTGAGTCATTGCTTAACTCCTACTATTGACCTCTTTCGTAAATTTTACTGGTTAGAATCAGATTATTGTATTTCAGGGATTTTTTTTTCTCCTAATAATACACATTCAGAAATTCAACTCTACTGAGAATATTCAAAGGCCAGTATTTCATACACAGTCCTTTACATTAAATGCATTACCCGTGACATATCCTTAGAGAAATGACTTCCCCTGAGTTACGTTCATGCATGTTTTATTTTTATTGACTGACTGAACATACTGCATTTAGGTTTTCTTTAACACAGAAAAGAATATTGATAGCAATTAATCAGAAATATGTTGCCGGCAGCTGTAAGACAACAATGTTAACACAGTAAGTTGCTACATGAATGAGATACTATGATGATAGGCACAACATATGAACCCAAATAGACATTCCACTGAGGACTGTATCTTCTCTCTCCCCCCGCTTCCCCCTTTGGCAGTAACTTGAACCATTACTGGCATTAGGGATTGCATTGTATTAGACTTTTTTTCTTGCACGTCTTTTAATGTTAAAAGTGCACATATTCTGTCATAAGCATTACATTTTTTGGAAGTGACTTTTAAAAACGTTTTATGTAAAGTTTAGAATGAAAGAAGGCATTTTTTAAAAGGAATGATTTGGTTAACATTTTCTGTAAATTTCGATTGATTTACCGGTCTCATCTGGAAATAACCCAGATGACATGAAGGTGTTTTATGGGCAGATTTTTAAAAGATTTATATTTATTTTCTGATTGTTTTTAATAATATATAAACAACTACCTTATTTGCATAATTTCCATTAAAAATAAATTAGAACTACTCAGCAGAAATAAACGCTGACCAGACAATACCAATGACTACTAAGTAGGTTGCTAAATGAAAAGAAAAAGGAAAAAAAAAAACATGTCTTTGAAATAATGACAATGTGGTTTAAAGAGACAAAGGCAGAAAAGTCAAGATTAAGGCTGCTCTTCATCCTTAACTCATGTCTCTCTTTTATTTCAGTAATTTAAGAACAGAGTGATACTCTTTGTTAACTTAGAATTTCCAGGGTTTAGTATGCTTAAACTAATTATAGTTTGGGGGGTTTATCTGGCTGGATTTATTTAATTGATTCATTTACGGTTTAATTTTATTTATTTATTTATTTATTTATTTAAAGGGACAGAGGGAACAAGGCAGAGTTAGAGGAAGGTTATAAAATGCAGATTGTTTACCCGGAGATTAGAATGGTTCTAGCTGTTCTAATATCTTAATGATATTTTATATGGTAGTGGCATAATCCCCACTGTCCTGACCTACTAGGTGAATACATGTTTGGGTAAGTTATCAAAACTAGTTAGAAATGTCTTTTAAGGAGCTTAAAAAACAAAACAAAAAAACCTGACATCTGTATTATATACCTATCTTTGATGCTATTCCAATCTAGTGGGTAAAAAAAGTATGTAGCCCCAGGTTTCTTAGAAAGACATTACTTAACATAGCCAGTACAGCTTCAGCTTCATAAATCACATATTAAAGCAGGATTTACATTCTTCTAACAATGCTATAGATTGGGAAACTATGCAAGCTGGCAATATTTTAATGTGCATTATGTCAAAATAGATATCTAACTTTGGAGCGAGTCTAATCTATTAATAAAGTACAATTACAAGCTTTTAAAAAGTTATATACTCTTCAGTGGATCGAATTGGCAAATTCTCTTGACTTCTTCCCACAGTAACAATTTTTAGGCCCAATCCTGCACGTTTACTTACCAGAATAAACTTTACTCCTGCGAGTAATCTTGTTGACTTCAGTGGGACCGCTGATGTAAGGAGGAGTCAGATGAATAGGGTTTTCAGAATCAGGTCCTTAAACACATTTCTGTCAGTTTTAACTTTTTCTTTTCATATTATTTGATGCAATTAAACCCTGTTTGGTAAAAAAATCAAATGCCAGTTTTTCTTTTAAATCACACCTGTATTGGCTTTAGATATATAAAAAACATTTGAAACATAGGTTTTAAGTATGACTTTTAAAATGAGGCAATTTATGCATGATGTATTATGTATTTTTAAAAATATATAACAATTGACCTCCAGACTGTATCTAAGCCAAGTTGCACCATTATCACAATAATTATAACTATATATTAGACAAAGCATCTTATAATAGAAACACTGACAGATCTTCATTCTATACTATCATAAACGTTGACACCATAATTTGATGTATAAAGCTGCTATTTGCAAATCAAGCTACAGTTGGATAAACTGACAGGTATTCCCAGTGGGAAATTGCACAGTTAGTATGGTTGGCTGTCAGTTTTCCCCTGCCCCATATTATGTAACATTTAAAACCATAATATATGATTCATCTGCATGCCTTCTATTTCCTTTGTGTGGTGCAAATAATAAAATGAAATTTTAGGTCAGCCAAAGAAGTGTTTCTGTAATTATATTTTGTGCTGATTGCAAGATGCTTTAAAAATATTTTTATTCTTTGAAACAAGAACAAATTTCAACAAGTGTTCAAGAAAACACAAAACTGGATCAGTTTATTTCATGTCATGTCATGTTAATTTTTAATGTGCAACCAAATAAACTTCTGCAAGTAAAACACAAAGCTGCTGTCCAGTGTTGATATAATTCCTGTATACAATGTGTTTCTGTGGCATTAGTTGATGAATTAAATCATAGGACCTCATTCTCTTCTCACAGCAGTTTTCCACCAGTGTAACTCCAGTGGCTTTAGAATTAACTCCACTGAAGCCCGAATCCTGCAATGAGGTTTTCTAGCACAGAGCCCTGCATCAGAGTAATTGGGAGTCAATAAAGGCACAGGCAGGTGTCTATGCTAGTGTACCATATGGCAGGATTGGGAGAGAAGTGAGTGGAGAATTAGGCCTGTCTGAGTCTATATATGTGGTTTTTTAATTGAAACTTGGAGAGATTTACTTCTTTTCTTAAAGTTCAAGACATTTGAGACCTGATTCCCTTCTTTACACCAGAGGGGTAGCCGTGTTAGTCTGTATATAGCAAAAGCACCTTAAAGTCTAACAAATTTCTTCAAGCATAAATTTTCTTGGATTGCAACCCAGTTCATCGGGTGCATCTGATGAAGCGGGTTGCAGTCCACAAAAGCTTATGCTGGAAGAAATTTGTTAGTTTTTAAGGTTCCACAGCACTTTTGTTGTTTCTTCGTTATACCAGTGTAAATTCGTTTACCTTCTGAATTATATGTTGTCAAGATAGAAACTTGCACCAGTTTAATTCAACTAGTTTCGTTAAATTGATGTAACTCCCTGTGTTGACATCCTTTCTTAGGATTAAGAGTAGTTTAGCTTGGTTTAGTTTAGATTTGCCCTGGTTGGTTTAATCCACACCAAACTCTTAAACCTAAATAAGACTGTCTACACAGGGGTTTCCAGAATCAGTTTGAATTCACATGTCTAGCTCAATTGGTGCAACTCTCCACTTATATGAGGCCTGACTTAGCAGATCATCCCTGTACAGCAAATCATTTAAGCACATGATTAGTTAGTCACTGCTTGAGTGCCTTCACTGAATAGGCTTCAAGGAGTAGCCATGTTAGACTAGTTCAGCAAAACAAACAAGGAGTCTGTGGCACTTTTGAAGACTAACAAATTTATTTATCTCATGAGCTTTCATGAGAGAAGATCCCACTTCGTCAGACTTTAAAAGTGCCACAGGCCTCCTTATTTGTTTCACGGAATACAGAGGGTGTTAACTTAAACATGTGACTCAGGCCTTGTACACACGATCACTTTATCACGCATTAACAATCATTACTGCGCGATACCAACAACAGCGTACAGACGTGCAATAGGGCTGTTGCGCGTTAACTGCCTTGTTGTAGCATAATACAAAAACCACCTCGACGAGTGTGGTAGCAGTTAACGCGGAACAGCTGTTGCACCTTTCCACTCGTGTGTACGCTTACCACGCAATGATTGGCCTCCGGAAGTGTCCCAGCATTCCAAAGTCGTCCTCTCTAGTCTTCACCCCACCCGGTCTGTGGCTGTGATGAAACAATCCCCGCCCTGATCAGATTCCCGGGATTTTCAAATTTCTTGTCTGTTTCACTTCCTGTTCACTCCACTCCGCGAGGAAGAGCAGCTGCGATCATCAGTAGCAATGGCGGCCCATCGTGGAAGACGCGCACCCCTTTGGAGCACGGCAGAGGTGCTGGACCTGATCAGCATCTGGGGAGAGGCCGCTGTGCAGGCGCAGCTACGCGGCAGCAGGCGAAATTATGATACATTTGGCATAATTTCTTGGGCCATGTCAGAGAGAGGTTATGATAGAGACACTGTGCAGTGCAGATCAAAGGTGAAGGAGCTAAGAATAACCTGTCACCGAGCGAAGGAGGCAAACCGCCGTTCGGGATCAGCGCCTGCTACATGCAGGTACTATAAGGAGATCAAAGCCATCCTCAGTGGGGACCCCACAACCACTGCCAAGAGTCCC
Organism: Pelusios castaneus; assembly: GCA_007922175.1. Classification (NCBI taxonomy): domain Eukaryota; kingdom Metazoa; phylum Chordata; order Testudines; family Pelomedusidae; genus Pelusios; species Pelusios castaneus. Next base: position 1,210,861 of record ML686112.1, read on the forward strand.
ATGGACACATCGGCCCCCCCCTCATCCAGTGAATGCCAGACCTGAGCAGGATGAGGACGTGATCGATGAGGAGGAGGAGATGAAAGATGACCTGGAGGAAAGTGCAACAGCATGTAGCCAGGAGCTCTTCTGCACCCCCGCTGAGACGTCCACCCAAGACATGAATTGCAGCGTGTCCTCTGAGGCGGCAGAGGGGGATTCCAGTAAGTTTCTCTTTCATGCAGCTATGGCTCCTGCTAAAATATCATTATCCGGGGTGGGGGTGATTGCTGTCTCAGTCCCCGCTGTGCACGCTCTTTAGTCTGCATTCATTAGAAGTGCATCAACACAAGCAGTGATTGTCAAAAAATCATCTGTATTTAGGTCAGTAAAGGTTTCCTCGATGTACCTCCAGAGCCTACTACTCAGGTTAGATGGGAGAGCGTTTGTGTCTACGCTCCCAAAGACGGATACTTTGCCTCGCCAGGTGCAAAGCACAGCCCTGGGAACCATGGCAGCACACAGTGCAGCAGCATACGGTCCTGGCTTGCAACCGGTGGCATGTAGGATATGTATTCTAGCTGGAAGGGGCACTCTGAGGAGAGAGAAATCAGGTTCCATCTGTGTGCCCTGTGCAGAATGTTAGCCCCCAGTAAGCTTTCTATTAGGACGTACCTTGTCCGCTTCAGCGAAGCATAGGATGTTGACTGCCCTGCACCTTCCAGTGGAACGTGCTACTGGAAGGTTACATTGGTTATCTAGGCTCTGTGTTAACAACAGCTTTATTATTATTATTATTATTTAGATTCGACCTTCACAAGGCTGGTGTCTACCCCAGCTGACCGCATGAGAAACATTCGGCAGCATGCTCGAAGAAACAGGGAGGATATGTTTCAGGACCTGCTGAAAACAGCACAGGAATCCGCAAGGGAGAATAGAGCCTGGAGAGAGGAATCCCAACAGAGGAGGCAAAAACACAGGGATGAACTGATAAGAGTGATGAAGGAGCAAACAGAACTGCTCAAGAGCATGATTGCTTTGCAGACCCAGGCGATTAATGTACGGGCTCCACTCCATACAGTTCAGGCGTGTCTGTCTCCCACACCCCGTAGTCCTTCAAAGAATTTCTTTGAAGGCCACCCGTCCCCCTGGTACACTGCAACATCCAGTCCCCCCCCCCCCAGAGCTACTTTTTAGAGACCCGCAGCTACACTCACCTGTAAACCCTCCCCCTTTAGGTTTTAATAAAAACAGTGACAAATAATTTGAAGAATGTCTTTATTTGTACACATTGAAAATCTCATAAGGTGCACCTGATGCGTCCTGGAAGTTAACTAGGGGAGGGCATCATTGAAATGGTCCCTGAGTGCCTCCCTTGTGCGAGCAGCTTCTCCTTGGGCCCCCCTTATACTCCTAGTGGCTGGCTGTTCGTATGCTTCCTCGAGGCGCTGTGCCTCCATAGCCCACCCCGGGGAAAACTTTTCTCCCCTACTTTCACAAATGTTATGAAGGACACAGCACGACGCAATCACAGCACAGATGTTTTCCTCCGCCAAGTCCAGCCTCCCATACAAACATCACCAGCGCCCTTTTAAATGGCCGAAGGCACACTCTACAGTCATTCTGCAGCGGCTCAATCTGTAATTGAACCGCTCCTTGCTGCGATCTAGGTTCCCGGTGTACGGCTGCATGAGCTATGGCATCAGTGGGTATGCTGGGTCTCCGAGGATGACTATGGGCATCTACACATCCCCCACTGTAATTTTTTGATCAGGGAAGAAGGTACCCCCTTGCAGCTGCCGGTACAGACCAGTGTTCCTGAAAATGTGGGCATCATGCACCTTTCCCGACCACCCAGCATTGATGTCCGTAAAACGCCCCTTGTGATCCATGAGTGCTTGCAGCACCATGGAGAAGTAGCCCTTCCTGTTGATGTACTCGGTCGCGAGATGGTCTGGAGCCAAAATAGGGATGTGTGTGCCGTCTATGGCTCCCCCACAGTTAGGGAATCCCATGCAGCAAAGCCGTCCACAATTTCACGAACATTGCCCAAGGTCACCATCCTCCGTAGCAGAATGCGATTGATGGCTCGGCAGACTTGTGAGAAGGCTAATCCGACGGTGGACCTCCTGACTCCAAACTGGTTTGCAACCGACCGGTAGCAGTCAGGAGTCGCCATCTTCCAGACAGCAATCGCTACACGCTGCTCCACGGTTAGGGCTGACCTCATGTTGGTGTCTTTATGTCGCAGGGCAGGGGCCAACTCTGAACACAGTTCCAAAAAGGTTGCTTTCCGCATTCGAAAGTTCTGTACCCACTGCTCGTCATCCCACAGCTGCATAACAATGTGATCCCACCACTCGGTGCTCGTCTTTCGCGACCAGAAACGGCGTTGCACCGTGTGCAGATGATCGGTGAAGGAGCTGAGCAACGCGGTGTTGTTGCTCTGCATGGCATCGATCAGCCCCTGCTCCTCAGCGTCCTTGTCTGACTCAGAGCTCATTGTGTACTGAGCAACCAGCCGAGATATATTTAGAATGCTGAAGGCAACAGTGGAGATCAGAGCAGGATCCATGCTGTCGCTGTTGTGATTGCTCGCAAGTAGTGCGTCACTGCACTGTTTAAAATAGGCGTGAGTTGCTATTGGCAACGAGGAAGACACAAGGGGAACACAGTGCACGCCGGGAAACTGATATTTTACCCATGGTGCTTTGCGTTCCTTTCCTTCATCCCATGATTCCAAGCACAGATTGAGGGAAAATTGAACTGTGGGATAGGTGCCCAGAATTCATTGCGCTACACCGCGATATTGCAAAGAATTCTGTTGCGTTACAAGGAGCAACGTGTGTACACGCTATCCCGCAATAAAGGTCACGTATTTTTTATAGCACGATTGCCATGTTGCGCTTTAATCTGATTGTGTGTACATAGCCTTAGTGGTTCACTGAAATTGAGACTCACCTTGGAAGGAGAGGAAAACCAGCCTTTCTTGAAATTGTATTTCTTTTGTTCCTCATTTATAAAACCTAAAATAAATTTTCTTCTGAATAAGGCAAAGGAAAAGTAGAATGTAAAGGCTCTGGGCACATGTTTTCTTAGAGTTGAGTTCTGAACATTTTCTTAACTATACTATAGTGCGATATCTCAGCATAAGAGTGCTGTTTTCTGTTCCTTTTTAATCAATGCTTCATCTTTGTCATCTTTATCAGTTTGCTTGGAAGTATTAGATTTTTATTGGTAAGTGTCAATAAATGTCAATTTCATCACACATGCACAAACTAATGAAAAAGTATTTCTATCAATAATTGAAATTTACAGGTAGGCAAAGTAGGAAAAATGCTTCAGAGTTGGCTGTAAGGATGTTTACTTTGTTTATTTTGATATGTGATACTGATGATTGGTGTTTTAAAGGCTATGAAGCTTTAACATTTTGAATCTCAACATCTGTCATTAAATAATTGTCTCACCCCACATATAAATTGCCTGCAAGTGTAAATATTTACATATATAAAAATAGAAAAAAATGCTAAAAAATAAATTATACAATTAAATACTATTAAATAAAATGTTATCCAGTGAAATTATATCTAAAAAATAAAGTTCCGCCAAGCTTGCTTTTTGGGTAAACAAGAAATTCACAAACCTGACAAGTTCCTGTGCTTATCCCAAATTCATTTTTTTTAAATATTTTTTTAATCCAAGTGCAGCTTTCTCACTGGCAATCCGTGCCTGATCCTGGTTTAGTGAGAGTAGAAGTTGACTCGTGTACGAGAATATGACCATCGAGGCTTTGTGTGGACTCTCGTTACTTTTTTCTTCTCAACAATGAAATGTTAATTTGTTAGAATTAGCCTCATGCTACTCTTCTTTAGTTAGTTATGTCTGTTTTTCTTGTAAAACTGGATACAAAATTTGACTGTCAATGTATATGTAAGAGAAACACGCAAAAATACAAGTCTCATTGAATTCAGCTAGGAAGAGTTGAAGAGGTGTAGGTGTTCTTGGTTTGCTGGTAACACTCTTGTCCTCATCCTGCTCTTCTGTTTATTTGATCAGATGAACAATTGAATGGCAAGCTTAGCAGAAGAGAAAGCATTTGGCTTTTCAGTAGATTTCACAAGCTTTTGTATTGACAGACTTGAGGGCTGGCCTTCGGTAACCAGGGTATCTTGTTCTCCTGGCTGTTGGGTTTTCTTTTACTAACTCTTGATGTAGCCATTTGTTTCCCATATGTGCAGGGCCAGTTTTTAGTGAAATAGCTGTGTGATGTAAGCCAGAAATTAGCAGCCCTGTTTGGCTTTTTTGTTTGTTTGTTTGTTTGTTTGTTTTTTAAGTCACAGCTGAGTACAGTCACTGATCTGAAGTAATTATGTTGACCCCTTTATTTCAGAATCTGAGCACCCTGCAATCTGTTAGAGTATTTAGCCTCACAGTAGCCGTGTGGGGTGGGGGCAGTGCTGTTGTTCCCATTGTACAGACAGAGAACTGACGTACAGAGAGAATAAACGACTTGTCCAAGGTCACACATGGAGCCTGTAGCAGAGCAGGGAATTGAAGCCATGTTTCTTGAGTTCCAGGCTAGTCCCCAACCACTAGGCTTTCCTTACTTTCTATAAGTCTAAATATTTAAATTCTCAAGCGTCTAGAGTTCTGCACCAGACACGTACCTGTAAAGCTATCTTTATCTGGTGATCTCACTGGGTTTGATGTTGCATACTAATCTTTAATGAGTTACGTAGTAAGTCCAGAATCCAGCCAAACTATGACTGCGTTGTAACCCTTGCTGGCACACACTGACAGTACATTGCGTAGATCTGGGCACTGGAGTATTTGGCTCTATTTAGGGAATGCTCTGGTGGCTGTAGCTGCTACTTCTCTTGGCAGCTAACATGGGGGTGTGACGTAGGCATAGCTGATCCAGGGCTGCCAGAACATCCCCTTGGTGCCCTCATGCTGCTTGAATTACACCAGGAACAGAACCAGATCCATGGTAGTCCCAGAATTGTGTGTGTGTGTTGGGGGCATGGAACATAAAAAGGTCTTAGATCCACCTTCCTGCTTTCTCACTGGGCCTTTGCCTAGGTCCCATAATCTGGTCTTTGCACCTTGTTTTTCCTTGGAAAAAATGAGTTGTTTGAAGTCTGCATTCATTTCATGCCAACCTGCAGCAAGGCCCTCTGCAGCCAGGCTGATTTCTCATCTATGCTGCATGCTACATTGCAATAAAACACCTGGTGCTGCCCTGTGTCAACTGATTTGATCTGGGGCTCTAAAGCAGCAGCATAGAAGTTCAGACTTGTGCTATTCCTAAGAGAAAAATTGTCCAAATGATATAATATTCACTGGGATCAATTTTCTTCTATGTTGCATAGGCAAAATGGGTAAAATTATTTAGCTTTTTTTTACAGGCCATCAGTTTTACTTATGAACAATCAAACAGCTCATGCTTTGTTATGATTACTTGCTTTTCCTGTGTTGTTGTTGTGTTTTTCCCTACTTATAGTGTATTTTCAGAAGGTAAGGGGAGAAAAATATTTTTGTTTTTCCACCAATCTCACAAGAAAGAAAAGGTATAAGCTGTCAAACATCAGAAAAGCCAATAAATCATCTTAACCTGTCTTTGCTCCCAAGAGTCATCCAAATGTAATGTCAGTTACTTTTTTCTACTTGAATGGATTCAAAGACAGCAAAATGGTCATTATTGTGGATTGGAAGGCTCTGTTGATGGTGGATAGGCAGGACAGTTGAAATCTTGTGAGTCTACTGAAAATGAGAGCTGTCAGGGTAATTTGACAGTTATAGTTATGTCTGTGCTTTGTCTCTTTATTTCTGTCCCATTTAATAGAATGAGTAGCATAATCTGATATTCTCATTCTAGGAAAAAAATGCCTGAAAAGGATATCTTATGGGTGGACCTATCCTTAGTTGTCTTTCCACCACCTCCACCCCCTTTGGGATCACAGGTATTTTAAAAGCAGAAATGGAATTTCTTTTTTTAGCTATGAAGGCCCCGATTCAGGAAGGCACCCAACTGTGTGCTGAACTTTAATCATGTCATGAAATTCCATTGTCTTCACTCGGTTTTAAGCTCATATTTATAATCGGTTTCTGAACAGGGATGTTCTTCCGATTCAGGGCCTGAAATTTATATTCAGCTCTCTGCTGTGGAATTCCCAGGGTTTCTTGTGGATACAGAGATGTCTGTGGCATTGAAGGACATCTACCACTGCTGGTAGTCAGAACCCTGATGTACACTGGGCTACTCAGTGCATCTGCTGCCATATTCACCACTGTGTGTCATCCAGGCCAGCTCTGAGCAGGAGTAGCTGAAATAGCTGGCAGTGGCAAAAATGCTGATCCTCTGCCATGTTTTCATCAGTGTTATCAGTGGTGGAGCTACACCAGTGGCAGGAGAATTCCCCCAAAGCTTAGTGCCAATTGTGACTTCTAAGATGTACTGACATGTCAGTACAATGTGGAATTGCCATTTTGAACTTCCCGGGTAAAACTGGTCTTTTGAACCTATTTTAGTGAAAAATGGCTTTTTTTTTTAGATTAAATGGACATTTTACTTAGGAAATATCTGTAAAAAGTTTCAAGGGTTTTCATAGAAAAAACAAATGTTTTTGTTTTCAAACTCTTCAGGTTTTTTTCCCCCAAAGAAAATCCAGAACATCTCAGAGAAAACTATAAATGAAAATTTTAGTTATTATCTAAATTGTTCATGAGCTAAAGAATGTAAAATTCTTGACTATTTCATTTTATAGAAATTACAGAAATAATATTATGGGAAGAACAGACTACTCAGTCCTTGGGCTTGAAATTGGATCCATGTAGGCGGATGCAGCCCCCTACTTTTGTCAGTGGGACTATACACTGATGCATGGATCGGAGGATGTAATAGGGGCCTTTTAATCTGACTCTCTGATCAGGGCTGTATATAAACAGACAAACCCACACACAACTTGGAGAAACTTTAACAGAATGGGTAGCAGCGTACCCATACTTAGCAATAAGCTTGAACAGGAGTTATCGGCTTCAATGCAGAAATTATTGGGTGAAATTCTGTGATCTGTGTTCTGGTCATAGTCATAGACATGCCCCAGAAGTCATCAAAACCAACTGCCTACACTGAGACAGGACCACGTAAACCTAGGCTGCCGCTGGCAGGCATTTGTCCAACCTATCATCTCCAGTGATGGGGATTCCACAACCTTCCTTGGAAGTCTATTGCAGAATTTAACTATCCTCACCGTTTGTAAGTTTCAAAAACTAAATCTCGTTGCAGATTAAACTCATTATGTCTTGTCCGACTTTCAGTGGACATGGAGCTCAACTGATCACAATCCTCTTTTATAACAGTCATTAACATATTTAAAGACTATTTTCAGGTCCCTCCTCAGTCTTCCCACCTACCTAATAGAATTCATCCAGACTGCATTTCAGTAGTTTGCTTATGAAAATGGCATGTGGCACTGTATTGAAAGCCTTCCTAATAGCAAGACCTATCACATCTACCACTTCTCCCCATCCACTAGGCCAGTAACTCTGTCAAAGAATGACATTAGGTTGATTTGATATGATTTATTCTTGACAAATCCATGCTGGGTATTACTTATAACTTCATTAGCCCCTAGGTGCTTACAAATTGATTGTTTAATAATTTATTCCAATATCTTTCTAGGTACCAAAGTTAGATTGGCTGGTCTGTAATTCCCTAGATCCTCTTTGTTCCATTTTTAAAAAGACAGATATTGAGTTTGCTCTTCTTTGGTCCTCTGGGACCTCACCCAGCCTCCATGAGTTCTCAAACATAATTGCTAATAGTTCTGGGATTGCTTCAACCAGTTCCTTAAATATCCTAGGATGAATTTCATCAGGCCCTGCTAAGTTGAATACATCTAATTTATTTAAATATTCCTTATGGTCCTTACTGGCCTTAAAATCTATGATGCAAACTCTAGCACTTTATATAAAGAATATTGTAGAAAACCTATATCAGATACGAGTCATCATCATAAAATATCAATCTGTAGTTATATCTTTTTGTAGGTTCATTAAATTGTGTGTATTTTCTTCCTCTATTGGGTTATAAATAATAGGTGCTGTACATAATTTATATGTCTCTGGGGTTGGTCTCCACTAGCAGATAAATAGATATTTCCCAATTTTTGCATGGTGTTTTTTTAGTCTCAACTCAAGGCAAATAATAAAAAACATCTGCTCCATAATGGCTTTGATTTCTTTTGGGAATTTATTCTTTCATTTGTTTTTTATTTTCTGGATTATTTTTAACTGTCACTTACATTTAGGAGCACTTTTGGATTTCCAACTTTGTAGAAATATTTACCACAACAGGGAAAACAGCAGGAAAATGAATAGTAGCAGTGGTGCAATAAAATTGATAGAGATTGGTGAGGAAGAAAAAGTTTCATGATGATGATGGTCCTTGCTGGTCAGAATGTCTTGATAGTGCAGTGAACTCCCATCTGAGGCAGGTGGAACTGTGGTATAGCTCTGGTTCCTTGCTGTTCACTGTATCATGCATCACATGCTTTGCAAATATCCTTCCTCTTTCTCCCCCTTGGGCTCAGGGGGTGCATCTACACTTGTAAATTAAGTCAACTTAAGCAGGTTTAAGTCAACTTAATTTACTCTGTGCCTACACTTGAGTTTCCTTAATGCGATTTAAGTAGTTCCTTACGTCGAATTAAGGAAAAGTTAGTTCGAATTAGTAAACCCTCGTTTTACTCCGAACTAACCCTTAATTCAAACAAGTTAGTTCCAATTAACTAGTTTGAATTAAGTCAATGTGGCCATATTAGTTTGAACTAAATGGCACATTGACCTTAATGCAACTGATTAATTCGAACTAAGCAAGTGCCATGCATGACACTTGCTTAGTTCGAACTAGCACTATAGTGGGGCCATGCTAGTTCGAATTAAGTTAAAACTAAAATTAGTTCAAATTAGTTAGTTCAAATTAACTAATTCAAACTAACTTTGGTAAGTGTAGACATAGCCAGGAAGCCAAGCAAAGAGAATGGAATACTTACTGGCTGAGTCACAGGGTGGTATGGTGTCTGTTGGTGCTGGTGGCTTTGGTGCCTGGAGAAATTGCTGTTGGGGGATAAAATGTTGGTTCTTGAAAAGAAAACTTAGGGATCTGACAACTGTGTCTATCAAATTAAGCTGTTCGTGAACATCATCTTTTCAGTTGCTTGGAAACATAAACAATGATGGAAGAGTATAATCCCACTCAAAGGAGGGTTCAAAGGAAAGCGTTGTCATTTAACTTGGTATCTTCCTTTTTATTTTTGACTCTGGGACCTCACTCAGGGCTCGGTGCTGTAAAGTGTTGAGCACTGTGGCCTCAATCCAGCAAAGTGCTTGACCACATGCTTAATTTCGTGCTTGTGAACATTCCTGTTGACTTCTGTGAGATTTCTCATGGGTTTCAGCTGAAGCATTAGCTTATGTGTTCTGCTGGATTAGAGTCAGAGTGGTGAGCACCATGTAGGACTTAGCTAGACATGGAGGAGGTGAAGCTAGATCAGAGTGCTTTGAAAGGAGGCTGAGGCCTTGTACACACGATCAGTTTATCTCGCAGTAAAGCTCGTTACTGCGCGATAGCAACAACAGGGTACACACGTGCAACACAGCTGTTGCGCGTTAACTGCCTTGTTGTCGCGCAATCCAACAACCACTCGGACGAGAGTGGTAACAGCTGTTGCGGATCATCTGTTGCGCGTTTGAGCTCGTGTGTATGCTTAACGCGTAATGATTGGCCTCCGGAAATGTCCCAGAGTGCCAATCAAGGCCACTCTGGGACATGGGAGCTGTCAACTATGTCAATTTCACTGCTCCAGCTGAGCAGTGAAATTGACATATGGGCTCCGCTTCAGCTGATTGCCCCCCGA
>ML686112.1:1221159-1244958 GCA_007922175.1 Pelusios castaneus
GGCAGTGCATGGTGGGACAGGTGCCCACCATGCACTGCTCTTCTTTCGCAAAGGAGCATTCACAGGGTGAATGCTCCTTTGCGAAAGAAAGTGCACGTGTGTACACGAGAAAGCGCTATATTTATAGCGCTTTACTTGTCCCGCAATAACTTATTGCGGGACAAGTATTCTCGTGTGTACATAGCCTGAGAATCCTTTCAAGGGAGACTTAATATGGGAAAAACAGAGAGGAAGCGGAGTGTAAGAAAATCAGTTTCCAGTTGAGTATCCCACTGTTATAGTTAAAGCTTTACTGTACAGAGTGTGCGTAGCATACTAGAGGAAAGAAAAAAGGGGTAAGCTGACGGAAGAATTTCTTGGCAAATCATGGATTGATGCTTAGACAGCAGATTAGTTATAGAAGACTTAAATATGCTCCTCCATCTCTCTAATGAGGGCCTGTCACCATGGTATCAGTGCTTTGTCTCACTTTGTCCCGATCCGTGTATTGGTGTGAGCTGGTACACTATTCTACATCCTCTTTGTCTGTGAAATGCATCCTCAAAATCCACTTTCTCTGAGTGTCTCTACAATGATGGCCCATGCTCCTCTATCAAAATAATTAGACCATTAAATATTAACTATACATTAAAAAGCAGAGCTTACACTGCAGGTGGTAGCCACTGACTTCATTGGCAGCAGCGTTAAGTCAATCTGAATACTCTTAAAAATCCAGCCCTACAAAAAATGTAACCTCATAACTGTATTTGGCATAAGTCTCATCATCTTGCCCTAACTCAGCCTTCTTGTCTTCTGTCCTATCTTTCCGTATCATTGCAAACTCTTCAGGGTAATGACTGTCTTTAAATTGCCAGTCACGCTTTGTGCCCCCTCTTGAACAATACATGCATTGCAATATCTATAACAGAGGGCGTGGCAGGAGGATCTGTGGGTGGTATTTTCAAAAGCGTCAGCATGGTGTAAGTAGTAGAACACTGGACTGGGACTCAAAATTCTGTGATTCTATTCCTGGATCTGGCGCTGACCTGCTGGGTGACCTCAGGCCCGTCACATCATGGGCCTGTCACTTCATCAACCTGTGTCTCAGTTTCCCCATGTGAAAAGTGGGGCTAATGATAGGGTCTAAATTAGCTGTTACCATTCAAAGAAGATCTTGGAGTCATAGTTCTTTGTAAACATTGCTTAATGTACAGAAGCAGTTGGAAAAGCTAACAATGTTAGGAACCATTAGGAGAGAGAAAAATATAATTCCACTACATAAATCCATGCTATGTTCCCCTCCCCTTGGGCTACTGCATGCAGTTCTGGTTTCCCCATCTCAAAAAAGATATATTGGAACTGGAAAAACTACAGAGAAGGACAATACAAATAATTAGAGATATGGAACAGCCTCCATTAAAAAGTCTGAGCCTGTTTATTGTACAGAAGGGGTGACTAAAGGGCTATATGTTAGAGATTTATAAAATCATGACTGGAAAAAGAGAATAAGGACGTATTATTTACTCCTTCTTATAACATGAGACTTGAGGGACCCAAATGAAATAAATATAGAGCAGGTTTTAAACAAACCTAAAGAAGAACTTCACACAACACACAGTCAACCTATGAAAGTCATTTCCAGGGCATGTTGTGAAGGCCAAAAGTATAAGTGGGCTGAAAAAAAAAAAAGGAAGATAGATCCATCGATGGCTATTAGCCAAGATGGTCATAGGTGCCATCCCATGCTCAGTATGTCCATAAAGCTCTGGTTGCCAGAAACTGAGATCAGGTGACAGGAAAGGTCACTTGATAGGGGGTGGATCACTTCATATTTACCTGTTTTATTAATTCCTTGTGAAGCATCTGGCGCAGGCCACTGTTGGAAGACAAGTATTGGGTTAGATGGACTATTGGTCTGAAACAGTATGGCTGTTGTTATGATACTGGCCTCCTTTGCAAAACACTTTGAGATGTATTGATGAAAAAATACTGGATAGGAGCTGAGTGTTACTAAGTGCTCAGTTCTGGTCTAATTCTATTCCCAGTCAGTCAGTGGTTAAACTCCCATTGATGTCGTTAGGTGCCAAGTTTGACTGTTGAAAAATCCCACCTTGCGTCTCTTCTGTCTGTGCTTGTCTCCGGCACTGGTCCCTACATTATCATGTTGAAAGAAATGGGAGATGCCAGTCCATGTGATGATTGAAGTCTGCGGAGTAGAACACCTGGTCCAATTTCCATCTATGGAATATGCATATAAAAAGTGCTGTTAATTAACCAGTTTGTGTTCAGGGCAAAACTTTGTATGGCTTCTTGTTGTATCCAAATTGGATCACTCATCCCTAGTAAATAGAACCTATCTGAGAATATGTAGTTGAGCAGATGCAAACCTCCCTCTGTGTGTTGTCCTGAAAAATAACAGGCTCTGGTGTGAGTTTAGACTTAATCATCATTTATCCTACCCTGAAGGCATGAAAGCTAATAATTCTATAGATCCTGTGCAGTTTGGTATGTTTCTTTCGATTGAGCATTACAAATAATTAGGGCTTGCGGGAGGGGTTTGTGTATGGCAAGGGTGAGAAGTTTTGCATTTATTTGCTCTTCCATGTTCCCTGTTTTTAAGTTTGTTGGCAAAAAATATCTGAGAGTAAGTGTGTGCCTTTGGGCAGTGTGGGTTTCTTGCTTGTTCTCTGAGACACTCAGCACATTCTTCTAGTTGATATTGAGGAGCAACAGTATGAATAAATCACTCCTACTTAGATGCTTTTAGGCTTATGGATGATCTAGCACATCTGCACATCAGGTATTTGTGATGGTCGCTAATGATTTAGGGGATTCTATCAGCAGAACCAACTCCCCCATTGCCCAAAAGCTACAGGGCACAAACATAGGCATTGTATTTTTGAACACTGAATTAGAGCATAGGACTCTAATTCAGGAAATCCTCTGGGCACTATTTCTGCACATGGTTAACTTTAGGTATCTAATTAAATGTGCAATGAAGTCCTGTTGACTTTAGTGGGAAAGTTTAGCACATGATCAACTGTTGCCCTTAACAGGGATGAATTTAAGTATGTTTTTAGAAACATTTTTAAACAGGGGGCCTAATTTGGGATCATGCCTTCCATGTAGCATGACCACCTGTCCCGAGCTGGGTGGGACAGTTCCAAAAGGCAGACTTCAAGTCCCGATAGTGGTCTGAATGACTCTTGCACATTTGTCTGGGGTTCCCCATGGCACAGCTCCATTGGGGGGGGAGGAGGTGGGCATTAGCCCCACCCTTGCCATGATGCCCTGCCCCAGTTTTTTCCCTTCCCCACACGCCCACACCCCATGGCCAAACTGAGAATCTCCAGCTGCCCAGGGGGTGGGGATATAGACTTCTTTTGGGCTCTTGACCCCTCACCCTGGGCAGCGGGAGAATCAAAGCATCCCCACAGTGGTCTGGGCTCCGTGGATGACACTTACCACAGTTGAACCTCACCTTCCAGTGTGGCCAGGGGTAGGGCCTCAGGGGGAAGAGGAACAGGGAGAAAGGCCATGGTGGAAGAGAAGAAGCCGGCTGAGGGGGCAGTGCTACTGTATATTTCCTGCTTTTGCCTTTTGAAAAGATCGTCACCCTACTCCCATGCAAACTCCTCAGTTAGATTTTAATTGGTTCTGAGGAAGTCCTGGTTAAATGATCATTGCTGGCTGTCATGAATGACATGTAGGATGTGCCCAAATTGAGGTGTGGAGTGAAGTGTGTAATGTGCTGGTTAGTAGGTATGCTAATGATGATGACGTTCGTGGGATTGAATGTCATACGTGCTCCAGTGTGTGCTATGAGACAAGCCCAAGGAAAGGACTGCTGTAGCTAAAGGAGAGTTCCCTTTAATTAAAGCAGGAGCAGCATCTGTTTTGTTGGAGCAAAAGGATGAGTGCTCAGTCCTGACAATGATTATGAAAAAGAGTAGTAAGAGGGTTTGATGCTTATTTGGGAAGGCAAACTTGATTGAAAATGGCCACAAGGCAAAAACAAGTGCATATTTTTCACATTTGCATGGAGTAGTTCTACTCGGTGTTTACATAACCCATCTTATTTACAGTATTTTTGCCTTTTCTAGCAATGTAGAATGATTATAGGTTTTCATAGGTTGGTGGCCTATTGCTGGAGTAGGTGGGTGAGGTCTTGAGGCCTGCATTTTGCAGGAGGTCAGGCTAGATGATCATACTGGTCCCTTCTGACCTTAAAGTCTATGAGTCTATTATTGTTAAAAAAATATTCTTTGAAGTAGATGAGCATAGCACTGTATTTTGGAAGATACTCAGTGGAAGTGATGCCACTATTATATAGGCAACTCTCTTCATGAAGGTTTTATCTTCCACAGTTTTTCTGCTGATTTATACAAAGCTCTGGTGGAGGTTCTTCCCCATGGCTGACACTTTCATACTGGGTAAAAGAGCCAAAGCACCATAAAGGAGCCCTAAAATACTGGGTGTGGTCATGGTTTGATCCCACCCAGTGTTAGCACTGCAGAAGATTGCTATAAAGCCATCTTAGTTTGCGGACCTCATCATAAAACTTAGTGTAGAAAATTGCCAGGTCTGGGGGCCAGAGCTAGCTCAGTGGCTGAGATTGGGGCAGTTCCCACAGCAAGGAGAGCCTGTGTAATTTAGACAGGACCTCAAACTGTTTATGTTCAGCCAGGGCTTCTTCATCCCCTGAAGTAACTCAGAATCAGGAGGCACAAAGATGGCTTAAAGCCCCCATAGCTCCTGATTGTTTGTTCTGCACTGAGCAGAGTCTTGCCATCTAGGCTCAATCATTTCAGCTGAATCATGGACCAAATTCTGGAGATTTTGCTCATTTCTTACTTCAGTGGGAGTTCTGTCTGAGGAAGGACTGAGTAGGGTTTTAGTATTTGATTCCATTCATTGCCTCTCTAGTAGAAAAATTCTTGACTTCAATTGGAGGTGGATGAGTTGGTGCCATTTTACATAGAAACATTTTTTATTGCAGTTAATAACTGCCTAAAAAGTTATTACTGCTGTTAGATGTATCACATTCTTCTTAGAAATTGACATTGGATTAAAAATGCTTTTTCTTACCCCTTTTTTGATATTTAATTAATGTCTTACAAAGCAACTGTGTGGTATCAAACATTCCATCTAATTACATTCATTAGTGGCTTCTCCAGGACAAGTAAGTTTTAATTAACTTGTACGATGTAAATCAATAGTAATCGTGCCTCCGTTGCAATTTACAACAAGAATATACAGTTCTGAACAATTTAATTACAGCAGTTGTAGTAGAGAGGGAATTATTGGGGACGCTAACATTTTGTTTTAAAAATCTTCTTTGACATTTTGTAGTCATAAAATTCGGAGGATTACTTAAAATGTTCCCATTTATATACATTCTTGTGTAAGTTCACAGTTTGTTTTGTATTATGAGCACAGAAGCTGCACCATTGTATCAGGTACCTGGCTTTCTGTTCTTGCTTCCTGCTTCCACTGAAATCAATGGGAGGATTTTTTCCATTGAATTCATTGGAGGCAAAATCTGACTCTTCTACATAACATTCAGAGCAGTGCAGAATAATTGGGTTAAATCAGGTGGCTGGTTAAACAGGCAACTGAGAGGTGGAACTTAAAGATGCGTTTCTTGTGAATATACTCCTACATCTTCTGTGCCTCTCCCAGTCTCTAGGTTGGCAGCATAGCAAATTCCCAATTTTGCCTTTTTTTTCTTCTTTTTTTAAGAGGAAAGAATAAACTTGAACTAGCCCATCCACCCAGCAGCTCAGTGGCTAAAAGAGGCTGGAGCATTCTTGCTAAACTATCACAGAAATGCATTAGCTTAGACACAGTCTACGTACCTGCCCTTACGATAAGGCACCGAGGTACCATGGTGATGACCATTGTATAAATGTGTAGATAAGCAGATAGTTTATAGGTAGGGGTTCTGGCTTCTGAGTTAAGGCTGGGATGATTTTTTTTCTCTTCAAATAGAGGAATTGAGTCTCTTTGTTTTCTATGTTTTTTAAAAAAACCCTTTGTGAATCTTCTGCAATCTGTAGTCTATGAAATGTGAGCAAAGACTGAATTTTCTGAGGATTTCTTTCAGCTAAATCAGTTATTCTGAGTTAATTATTCTGAGTTAAATTTAATTTAATTTTAAAAAATTCCTTTGAGATTTTTTTTTAAAAATGGCTTTTTTTTAATCCCATGTTTTTTGCACCCTTCAAGTTATCACATATAATAAATCTTCAGGCTTCCCATAGATATAGATCTCATTAACTGATCTGTGAACAATAGGCATATTTGAAGAAACTAGCTTCTAATGAAAGAAAATTATTAATGGTAGGATGTTAAACAAACATAATTACTGACAACCCAAGTACATTTGCAAGTAGTGACATTGTGATGTCAAAGGTACCCAACCAATCATCAGTGTTCCTCTCTAATTAATTTGCAGGCTGCAGTCCAGTTGACTGAATTGGGTGAAGAAGCAGTACACATGTTTAGAGTTTTCACTGGTTCATTACCTGATGTGCAGACAAAAACTGCATTGGTTTGGTGGGAGAGATATGGAGAGAATGTAGTGTACTATGACACACTTAAGATCACGTACACATCTAGGCTATGTCTACACTTGCTAAAATTAGTTCGAATTAGTTTGAACTAACTAATTCGAACTAATTTTAGTTAGTTCGAATTAGCTTAATTATAACTAGGAAAACTTAGTTCGAACTAAGCAAGTGCCATTCATGGTACTTGCTTAGTTCGAATTAGCGATCCCCATTCATTTCAATGGCCGGTTAGCTTGAACTAAGAAATTAGTTCGAATTAACATGGCCACATTGGTTAATTAGAACTAGTTAGTTCGAATTAACCCTTTAGTTCGAATACCCTATTCGAACTTATTAGTTCGAATTAAGAAAGCCCTTAAATCGAATTAACTAAAGCCTAGTGTAGCCATGGCTTTAGTTAGTTCGAATTAAGCCTCCTTAATTCGAACTAACTTGGCAGTGTAGACATAGCCCTAGTTAGTTCCCCTTTGGAGTGGATGTTTAGAGTCCAGATAAGTGCTCTAATTTTCAAAGGGTGCTGACTCTGAGAGCCCAGCTGCTTCCATTATCTTCAAGGCATTCTCTTGGCTGCTCAAACCTTTTGAAAATCAGGCTTATTTATATAGATGTCTAGCCAATGACTTAGGATCCTAATTTTAGTAACCCATTTTGAAAAATTGTGGTCTGTTTTTAAATATAATCAATGTAGTGGTCAGAAATGAAAAAAAGGCTAAATGAAAGAAGTGGATTTGAAGAGGGATTTGAATGAGGAAAGTGAGATTTTATGGCATAAATATAAAATATATCACGAAGAGGACATCTATTCATAGAGACGTGATTCTCGCTTATATTAAAAGAGAAGTTTTCTCTTCATTGGAAACTTTGTATGACAAGTTTCAGTCCAGAGACTGTTTTTATTCTACAGTTTTACAACTGTGAAAGCAGAGCAAATAATGCAAAGCACAACAGACTCTTAACTACAGAGACAGCACCAAGAGCTGCTGTAATTTTTCTTAGCTTGGCTAAGTGTGTGTAGATTTATTTTTTAATTACACTCACTATTTGGACTGCAGATTTTTAGGTAATTCATGAAAAAATGTTATAAGCTTGGGAATAGTTTATTGCTGTTTAATGTAAATTGTTTTGTTAATTGCTTGTGTGATTTGCCAGGGCAAAATTCAGTGAATTTAGTCACACTCAAGCAGCCTGCAATTTACCTCCGAGTTGTACAGTCTTTAATGAAGAAATAGGATGGAAGTTTTCCCAACATTGCCGTTTGAGGTCTGCTTTTTCCCCGTCTCCAACCTTTCTACAAAATAATAAAAAGGGCCGGCACACCAGAACTTTCCGACACATGGGGAATGCTTGAATGAGTTGAATTTAATTTTTAAAGTGAGCTGAAACTTTATAAAATAATATATATTTAAAAAGTTTTTTTTAGAACAGATGACAAGTATAGAAGTAATTTAGATTGGTCAGACTTCTTGTAGGAGGCATTTTATGCACTGTGAATGCATTTGTTTGCAAAAGGTTGGGTGGCCACTGTACAGGCTACACTGGCCAGCCGACCTTTTGCAAACAAATGCATTCATGGTGCTTAAAATGCCTCGTACAAGAAGTCTGACCAGTCTGAAATACTTCTGTACTTGTTTTGTCCCTTTTAGTGCATTGGTTTTAAGGTCATTTGTTCTAAAAACCTTTTTAAAATTTTTAAAAATATTTTAAAATCAAGAGTAAAAATAGATCAAATCAAAACCTATAAACAGTAGCATTTTAGCCCCAGGAGTGATTCAAGCTAGCAACAGCTTTGTTTCTAGGCTCCTGTCCTAACCCCTGTACCACCGGGCTAGATATCTGGCAAGCTTTCTCTTGGGTGCAGGTTGCCATTAAAACCTATTAAACATTACACCATCTGCTGGAGAAAGCACAGGGAATACAGACAGACAGACAAAGTGAACTTAATATAAAGGTCATGTAATAAACAAAATAACTTGCACTGCTTGTTCCATTTATAAATTATTGGTAGGTTGGTCTTTATATTGCAGGAATGCCTTGAGGCCCCATCAGGTATCAAGGCCTCAGTTTGCTAGGGACTGCACACATGTCATAAAAAAAGACTGACTTGTGCTTCCAAAGAAATTAGTCCAAAGCTCCAGTGTCGCAAAGTAGTTACACATACATGTCTGGGTTCGGACAGCACCTAGCAAAACAGCACTCTCTGGTGCAGGACTGCAAGGTGTTTTGATAATACAAGTAATTGATAGTATGTGACTTTACTTCAGTGGATCTGCTCACCTGAGTAACATTATGCTCCTGCTTCTGTGCCTGCAGGTTCCCATTCTTAACATTGCTATAACTTGCCTTATTTCAACAGCAATCATGTTCCCTTTCTGTTAATTGAAAAGTGCCCTGACCAGGGCCACCAAAGTCCATATGTATTTACTGATGTTTGTATCCAATCACCCTTATTAAGACTTTCTCTTGTTCCTTTTTAGTGAATTTACTGGACTCACGCACAGTCATGGGGGATCTGGGATGGATAGCCTACCCAAAAAATGGGGTAAGTCTCTGAAGTTTGTTTTCTTAAGCTATGAGCAGCACTAATAGTTTCCATTCTGTAGGTAGATTTGTGAGTTAAAAATTCCCCGGTGGGATTTGCAGGCAATTGGATGGAAAAAAATAAAAGAAGCTGTGATTGGAAAAAAAAAAGTAGAGCTGCATGGTCCAGGATTGGTTTATTTTTCCAGCATTGCCAGCCCTCAAAGTGTTAAAAAGTCATGAGTCAGACACCTCCCCTCATGGCATTTTTAAAAAGTGATCAATTCTGGGTTATTCTTTTCTGAGCCATGAGGATGCACTTGGGTCATGTTTACATGCTTTTCTTTGCCATTGTGTGGGCTAGAAACTTACTCTAATGAAAGCCGAGAATCTCACATGACTCCAGGAGCTGGCACTTAAAAACACCCCTCCAAATAATCTCAAGATAAAAATCCAAGAATTGGCAACATTGTACTGTGTCTTTATTTTTATTTGGCCTCATTCTGCATCTTGCAAGTAGCCATCATGAAAACAATGGGGTTGATCCATGGGAGTGAGGAATGCAGGTAAGGTCTTTGAGAGACCCGTCACTTGGTGGAGTTGTTCTTTATGGTGGTTTTGTCTTGATTCGGTGAGGCTGATAAAGTGATTGTACAGAGAATTTTGCTCAAGAAATGTTGGGCTTAATCCTGCAAGGTGCTGAGTACCCCCAGATCCCACAGCCATTGTTGAGTTGGGCTGATAGGAGCTCAGCATGCTGCAGGATTGAGTCTTTAATCAGGTGAGGGTTCAGAAATACCATATGTGGAGCTGTAGCCAATCAGCAGCTGTAAAAGACATCCTAGAATCTAATTTTGATTGGCTACTGATTGTCATGAAAATGACAATAATTCATATTGACCGGGGAAGCAGCCGCCTAATCTGGACTGGCTATGTCAGCAGTCTCTGATAACCAAAAGCTGACTTTAGTTGTCTTTGACTTCAGACATATAAGAGATTGTAGGGAACTGAGTGTTTCTACTGCATGGCACAAAGAACTTGATCCAATTCCTTGTGGAGTCAATGGGAATCTTTCTTTCCAATGATGTTGGAAAAGCAGAGTTGTCCTTTGAGATAGGCATGGAGGATTTTGGTTGTCATACTGTTCCCCCCCACTCCCCAAACACACACAGAGTAATGCTGTTGATGTCCTTTGTGGATCATTTTGAGCTATACAGAGGAAAAGTGCTATGCATGAGCTATTATTTATTTATTTATTTATGCATTTATTTATTACATGTGTGTGTATTTTAGTGATCACATAACGGCAGAAGAACATATGGGATAAAGATCAGCTGTGATGACCTGAGTGGAGAATTTCTCCTTACCTATATGAGTTTTTAGGTACTGGATGAAATATATTATTCTATGGTACACACCTTTCTAGTACTTTTCCCCAGTATAATAAAGACATATTATATTTTGAGCTATACTAAAACACTGTTATGGATATAAGTGCAGAAATCATAACAGCCCAAATGTCCAATAGATTTGTGTGCGTATGTTCCAAAGAAGCAGGGAAGATGCTAACTCTTCTATGCATAGGCCTCAGCTTTCTTTTTCCATTACCAAGAGAAGCTTCATATATTTACAGATTTACTTTCCAAGTAACACCCTTGGTTTAAAATCATAAGCTAGATCCATGAATACCAAATCAACTTGTAATTGAGTCAATAGAGAAGGATTTGTATCTTAAATTAACTCGCCCAACCAAATCAATAAAAAGTGAATCAGGCAGTCAGAATTGGTTTTTGAATTGCCAGAAGTCCCTAAATTTATTTCGTTTTCATGGGGCTTCATAAAAATTTATGAAGTCCAATTAGCCCAGTTGTCTGTTTGGCCTAATATATAGGCAATATTTTTCAAGTGGCAAGAAATAGTTCTCTGATCTACCTCCCCAACCTATTTATCTCCTCAACAATCAACAAAGCTCCAATCTTCTCCATTTAGGTAGTATTTCTTTTAAAGATCACCCTTACATAAATATTTAAAATAACTCTCCGCTTGGGACATGGCTTTGGAAGTGGGGAGGTTGAATTTTAAAATATCAGAGAAAGGTAGGCTGTTCTTAGGAAAGCCAGGTTTCCACAGACAAATTTAATGTCCTCAGGGCATCCTTTGAGGTGAAAGTTCAGGGATGGACACATACAACATTTCTCCAGAAGCAAAGGAGAAACCTTTCAGTATGGCACTTCTTGGCAGTGGAACTGTGTCTGGATATAGTATGTATCCTGGAATAAGCTCTTTGATCATATTTATCTCTTGTCTAATAGCATCCTTCAGTTTCTATTCACTTCATATATTTTATGGCAACATTTATTATACCAAAGTTGCAGTGATATTACAACTACTATTGAGGATATATTATCATTTTAAACTCCTTTTGTCAGTAACTCATGCAGTGTTGCCAGTTTTCATGATTTTTCATGTGTCTTGTGAAATTTAGTATTTTGTTGAAGCCTGAAGCTGTTCGAATGAAGAGATTGCACAAGAATCTCAGCTTCCATTTAAAAAAAGTAAGCTTCTAGTTCTTGTGGCTGCATAGGAAAGCTCAAAAAAATTAAGCAAATGCACCCTAAAAGCTAGCTCAGATACCAGAAGGCAAATAAAAATAGGACACAAATGTATTAATTTAAAAAATAGCCATCATGATTTTTAAGCTGATCTTATGATTTGGGGGCAGAAACTTATGATTTTCTGGACATTAGACTCAGACATTGAAATTCTCAACACTTGGTTTCAGTAGAAAGGTGAATATTTTTAGGGTGGTTTAGTAAAATATTGTGTAACTGTTAACCCAAATATGACATATGGTAATTTTCATGTTTGAAATCAGTTGGATTCCATGTGTTGTCTGTAGGGGTAATATTTTTGTGTTCAGCCTCTTATGCAAATAGCAATAATTTATTATTTATATTGTGGTAGCACCCTAAGTTTTGCTAAGCTGTTTCCAAACATACAGTAAGAAGATTCCTGATTGGCCAATTCAGTCTGCTCCCCATCTCACTTCCACCAATTTAAATGCAGAGTAGTGCCATTGGTGAAATCCATACCACTTGCAAGGAGCTTGAGAAATGAAAGCTATAAAGGTGTGAAGGAGCAATCTACCCTTGTGGAGTCAGGGCCAGGGTGATACACACACTTTCCTCAGCTATGTTTCCAGCTACAAATAAACCATTTTTGCCATTTCATTAAAGTGGGTCACACCCATAACTGGTGTCAATCAGTGGAGCTTTGTTCAAGCTATGCCATTTTACCACAGCTCAGTTTCTGGCCCACTGACTGTGATTCTTGGGGAAGGCACTGTTGCTTAACACTGTCTGGTTAAGTACTTACCTGGCCCATCTCACTGGGCACCTCATAGTCATGGATTCTTTTTATTCTCTCAACAGGCTGGAAGATAAGAAAAAAATATCTCTGTTTTTACAGATGGGGAAATGAAACCCAGAGTAGATTAAGTGACTTACCCAAGGCTATGTAGGCAGTCTGTGGCAGAGCTGGGACTTGAACCCATAAGTCCCGATTCACAGTACAGTGCCCTATCCTAGATCATCCTTCCTGTTACTTATGGTATTATAGTCTCCCTCTGGTTTTCCCTGCTTTGCTTCTGGTTTGTGGTAGCATGGCTGTCCCACTGTTCTCTGTCTCTGATGCTCCCTCTCTTAATAGAGCAGCGGCCTGTGTTTAGCATTTCCCATGCCTGTATCAGTGTTGAAATCCTCATAAAGGTGGTGCAGGTATAAAGCACAGGAAGTACCCAGGCATGCATGACCTGCCATCCGCTGAACTCTGGATCAGGATCATCAGCAGAATATGGGTTAAAGGATGATGATGTCACAGAGATGGTCTTGCCCCCTTATGCAGCACCTGGGCAAGGTTCTTATCCTATTTGTCAGTACTGGTAGAGGGAAAAATTTTGCTTCAGCTCCCAGCTGTTGCAAATCATTGGAAAACCCTAGATTCACTTGAGAGCAGAATTATGCACCCAAGTTGGGATCATGAGCCAAAAGACCTCCAGACAGGCCAAAAAACCACAATATACATTGTTGACTTTCTTTATTAAAAAAGGGAATATATAGCATGCTTGCATTTTATACTCCTCCTGACTGATTGATTTTCTAGGGTACTTCGTAGATTTCAGTAAAGTGAGCCACATTAGAAATTTATGTATATATGGCTGTGACAATGAATCAGTCTGACATGCAGCAACCACACTTGCTTTTACAAAACATTCTCTTTTATCACACACAAAAGTCACAGAAATAGAAACGATGGGAAACCATATAAGAGAAATATTTATACCAGATCCAGATAGGATTTCTCAACAAAATAACCTTATTTCCTCTTTTCTTTTTATTTAGTATAAGGGGCAGAATCAGTGTAGAACATCCTTGCATGGCTGTTAGGTGTGGGTGAACTACACCCGGCTTTACATTTAGTGTGATTTGGCCCTGCAGAAATGCATGTGCTTGTAATTACATCCGGCTAATTGCAACAATAACTTTTTAAAATAAACACTCCTGTTTATTCTGTTCTATTTGTTCAGCAATTATGTCTGATATTTTTGTTTCGGTACTAACAGTAAGTTGGGTTGGTGTTTTTAGAACTTTCCCCCTTGTGGGTTTCTTAAAACTTCCCTGCAAACACCTCTTATGAATTTTTTTTTTCCAAATTAGAGCATGACACACCTTCTGTACTTTTGTATAACCAGTCCTTTTTTGTTCCCCACTGATTTCTCTGAACTTCCTGTAGCATACAGCAGGAAACTCTCAATGGTCCTCTGAGACTTGCTTGTATGCTCGGGCTCATTGCACAGCTACATGTTCTGTTGTTTTTAAGCTCAGACAGGAAAACAAACATGCGCTAAGGAACCTTGCCTTGTGAAGAAGTTGAGGATACTGGGTTTGCTCATAACCTTTTATTCATCACAGAAGATACTAAAGAATTGACTAATTAATTACGCTTGTACAGAAAGAAAGAAAACAATTGCCTCTATCTATGAAAGCAAACTGGGGCAAAAAGCATATGTCAGTGGGGAAATCCAGCAAAGTTGACATGGCAAATATCTTGTTTTGTGGGGTGGAGAAGCTTTGTTGCGCTTGTTTTTTGATGAGTTGTGTTTCTGGGTCATTTTTCTGAGATAGCTTCCCTTATATGTGTGTCTTTTGAAGTTAAAAATAACCAAGGGTTAGATTAGTCAGCATGGTTCATGAATATATTAGAGTTGCTCACTGTTGTTCTGAGGGTAGTCGGAGATTTTGTGCTGAAATCGCTGAACTGTTGACCGTTTTGGGGTTTTTGGGAGCATTCCCTTCAGAAATGATAATTATAATAGTAAAATGGAGGGATGGAAAAACAAGAAGGATTTCAGCATGATTGAGCCATGTCACATAGCTATGATTGTAACTGGCATTTTTAGGGCACCACAGCTGGAAACCTGAGTTGTTTCCAGAGAATGGGGCTGTTCAGTTGTGAACAATGTTGAAGGGAGAATAGAGACGGATGCTAAAAGGATGAAGCTAGAATTCAGACTAACAGTGAGGGGCCTAACAAAGATGAAAATAATACTGAAGTAGGTTAAAAATATACATTAGCAGTTCTCAAAAGGCCCTTAATTTGGCTAGTCATACAAAAAAATTATACATTACAAGAGGAACAAATATGAAAAGTTGTGCACATCTCTGGAAGAAAATTGAGGCAATCTGCAGCAATGCTTTAATAATTTCAAGTGTACTCAGTAAAAATAAAATATTTAAATGCATGATGCCAAGTTTAATAGGGACAAAATATGATTTATCATTTTCACAAGATTAAATGTCGTATCCATTCAGCATCTGATATATTGTCTGCATTGGGAAGTAGAGCACTGATCTTTCACATACTTACTCCCTTGCTTAACTTTACACACAATTGGTCCCATTGATTTCAGCTAGGCTACACATATGCAGTAAGTTAGACTCGTACATAAGTGTTTCCAGGATTGTCTTCTGTTGCCTTACTCAGAGGAAGAGACCATAAAGCCAACTTCTCTCATCCCATTCTTTTTCCTAAAAACCATGGTACCATTATTTTTTTTTCAGTGAATAACCTTTCTTAGGGGGCTGTGGTGGGGTGTCTGCTCCACACTGGTCAGAATGAGGTTAAAAGGGCTCTGGGAACTGCAGCCAACTGGAGGAGGCTGCAAGAGAACCTATCAGAGCCCAATGGCCTAGTATAAGAGGGAACTTCTGGCAGCAGAGAGTAGTGCCTCTCAGGAGCTTGAAAGAGTCTGAAGGAGACGACTGTGGACAGAGCAGTGGCTGGCTGCTGGGACAGAGGTCCTGATTCAAGAGTAGCAAAGATACTGGGGGCCATTGGGGAAGAGATGGTGCAGGTTGTTGCATGTAGAGTCCCTGGGATGGGGCCTGGAGTAGAGGGCAGGCCCAAGTCTCTCTCTGCCTCTCCCAGACCACCGATACAGTGGAAGAGGTGGACTGTGGCAGCCACTGTTGCAAGCGGCAAAGCCAGGACTGTTGAATTCCCTGGAAAGGGGGAGAACACGGATTGTGGCTTGGCTGGAGGGCTGAGGCCAGCAGAAGATGTGGTTGGTCCAGACAGAGATTAAGAGTTCCACATGTGAACATCAAGAGAGTGATAGAGCACAGGTCAAGGACAGGGCGCCTGCTTGAGCTATTCCACAAAACAACTTCAGGAAGTGCTGCCAGCCCATCACCGGGATCAATATGCTTGTTGTACATAGATCCCATTCTGTGTGTGTGTGTACAAAAACAAATAACTTATGCTTTTCCAGCTATATACTTCAGTGTGGTTAGTCTAACACACTGTGGTATATCTGAGGGTCGTATGTAGCCAGAGGTGTGTAAGCTGAAGTAACGTCATTGACTGATTTTGAGAAATAATAAATGATATATAAAACCAATATCATTTCCCACTTGTCCAAATTCAGCTCTAGTGTAAGGGGGCACAACTTGGTTAAAGCCAGTGACAAACCTGTGTTTGTCCGGAAGGCCCTCCAATATACCAGTGTACATAGAGTAACTGCTGACGTCTACAGTTGATGAGGTATAAGTGAGATCAGAATCAGTGTTTTATAGCCCCAGGCTGAATCTTTGCCCCACCTAAATACAACTGCTATGTGGGAGATGACCCCTCCCTGCAAAATTATTTATTCTGGTCTTGTTCAAAAAGCCACTCGGTCCTTGTTAAAAATCCTTGCTCAAGACCCACTTCTTCTGTCATGCTCAGAAGAAATTAGCCAATTTAGGTATTTATTTAATTTCTATTCAACGCGGCTTAAAATATTTTTGTACATCATCCTGCAGAGCACTCTTCACTAAGCAGCCTTTTAATGTTGTTGATAACCTTCTTCTCTAACTCCTTCTTTCTGTTTGCACATCTAATTGTGTCATGACTGAAATCAGGCCTTGGTCCTTTCCTATGTTGGTGGATCCCAAAACTGTGTGGAGCACCATTGAAATCAGTGGGCTTTCACCCAAGCAGAATAGCTTGTAGGCTTATGCTTTAGGGCTTGATCTTGCCAAACTTGTGCAGATGCACTGTGGGCCTGATCCAAAGCCCATTGAGGTAAATGGAAAGGTTTCCATGTTTTCATTGAACATTGGATCCAAGTCTGTGAATAGCTGAGTTCAATGGCACTGTTCACAGTGCATAAGTTAAGCTGGTTTGTGAATCTTTATAGATTCGGGCTTTAGTTGATGGTAGATTGGAGCAAGGATCATAGTTTAATTGTGTTGTGAAGTGCGGGACATGTGCTGAAATGCTGTAAAAGAACCTACTATTAATAATAATGTGAAATTAATCTTTATCTTTACTAGCTCTATATATTCATATCTTCGAATGATATTATAACCTCAGGTGCCTAGGGTAACCCATACTAAAAATGCAAAAGAGTGGGCAGGCTGCAAAACAGAGAGCAGATTCTTCCAAAACTGGTTGCTTCTACTGTAGTTAGATTCACCAGCCAGTTATAAACTATGCTCCTAATCTCCCACAGTAGTTATACAGAACCACAGCCTCCTTTCTTGCATTTCAGTTTCTGGCTCCCAATCAGCAAATAGGTCCAATAAAGTGATAAATTATTTAGAACTCTATTCACTACACAAAATGCTCTTCTGATCCCGAAAGGGCCAGCCATGCTGTCAGATCAATACTAGTTTGGATCTTACCCTAAAATATCATGCTGCCAGTTAACCCTTTGGTATCTAAAACTGAAGGTTTATTATAAAGGAAAAGAACAAGAAGAGAGTTTTTTAAATGGCCAAAGCAATCAGATACATACATAAGACTTCGAAGTCCATATACCAGGTTCTTAGCATCACTTGTGAGTTTTTTGGCTTGTAAAGTTACACTGGAGCACATCCAATACCAAGATGGGTCTGTCAGTCCTTTGTTCAAAGCTTCCATTTGTAGAGAGGTTACTCCAGAGCAGGGGCATTGCTGTAGGGCCCTGCAGATCCGTGGATATCCGCTTCAGATCAGCGGGTAATTGCATCTGAGAGTGCGGATATCCGCAGCCCCATTGTTGTGGATTGGCTGCGGATTCTATTTTTATGAACAATCCCTGCAGCTGCTGCTACGATCTGCATTGTCAGCAGCACACAGTGGAACAAGGAAGCGCTCCAGCCAATCCCAGTTGAGCTCTGACTGGTGGTCTGCTACCCTATCAGAGTCTCAGTCACAACAGGCTGGGGCTTGGAGAGACACCACTCAGTCAATCAGTTAGCATGCTGGCCTTTGGTTGGCTCATTCCCCATGCTTTCCCCACCCACGTCTTCATTTTCTTGTTTGTGGTTCATATGCCATGCTGTCAATCAGAAATTTCATTGGTGGCCAAGGAAATCTGATTGACAGCACAGGATGCAAATCGCAAACAAGAAAAGGAAAAAATGGGTGGGACCCATGTGGTGAATGAGCCAAACAAATGCTAAAATGCTGACTGTGAGCCCAAGCTCAGTTGCGGATGCTGTTCCAGATCCACATAAATCATGGCATGCAGATCGTGGATCAGATAATGACTGATATTGGGCGATTCCAGATTCACATTTTTGTATCAGCGTAAGGCTCTACATCGCTGCCCCAAAACAATATTCAGGGCAAAGCCCCCGGCCCATTTACCCCCAACTGCCACCCCCACCACGCTGGCTCTGGACCCAATACGATTCCTGTTGCTGGCTCCGGGACTGTATCTGGCTCCTGACGCCAGTGGTGGCCCTCGGTCCCCAGCCATGGCTGGATTTTGCCGCTGCCACTGGGTCCCCAGTCGGGGCTGGATCCTGCTGCCGTTGGCAGCCATGGGTCCTGGGCTGGGGCCAGATCCAGCTCCTGCCATTGCTGGCAGCCCTGGGTCCCCAGCATGGGCTGGCTCCCGCCGCTGCCATTGAGTCCCTGGATGGGAGCAGCTCCTGCCACTGCCAGTGGCTCCAGTTTCCCGGCTGGGTGTCAGCCCCGGTCCTAGCTCCTGCTGCCAGCTCCTGGTCTCAGCCCTGGCCAGGGACTAGGGGCTGCCATCCCTGAGTCAAGGCCAGATGCTGCTGGCGCCAGCCCTGACACTCTCCTACCTGAGAGGAGGGATTTAAATTTCCCTCCTTTTCTCCTCTTTGCACCATGTGTTTCAGTACGTGCTGCAGAGCAGGAGACTTAAAAGAGCTCGCCCCTCCCAGCCCTATCTGAGCTCCTCATAAGCAGGTGTGGGGGGAACTCAAAGCAGTTGCAGGCTCTCTTCACCTGCACTGCTGCAGCTCGGGACTCAGGGCACTGGCTTAGACATTTGGGCCTCATGCTTCCTGTGCAGAACTAAAGACAAGATGGAGATGATGCAGCTGCCTTTTATATACTTTGCCCTGTGGCTTGTAAACCATTGGTTCCAGAAACAAGCTTACAGCACCCAGGCATGGAGAAGCACGGGGAATTGCCTGTTTACAGGCATATACCACTCCCTACATGTCCTGCTGATCCACAGGTGTAGTCTCTGGCTTCTCCAACTGGCTGCATTGTACAACTCATGGCCCTTGATGGGCCATTAAATGGGTTAGATAGCGCTGATGCCAATCTTTCTAGAGCCATGTAGACACTAGGAAATCCTTGCGCAACAAGCTTGTTGCACTATAATGGTCACATTGGTTTTTATAGCATGGGAGTGCATACACACTGCACTCCTTATTACGGAAAGGAGTGTCCACATTATTCTTTGCATTTTGCCAGGAGGAGCATTGAATTGTGGGCACCTATCCCACTGTTCCACTTGGCAGGAGCCAGCACTAATAACCCTGGGTAGAAGGAGAGGAGTGCTGAGCACCGTGGGTACATTCTCAGGTTCCCATGCTGCATTGTGCTCTCCTGTTGTCATTCATGTTGCTAGTAGCAACTTGCGCCCTTTTTCAACACTGCTGCATTACTTCTCGGCACTCCCAATTCCAACAACATGGATCCAGCTCTTACCTCCACTGTCCCCTTCAGCATTATGAATACAACTTGGCTGGTCGCACAGTACGCATTGAGCTCCAAATCAGACCAGGAAGAGGACCCTGGGCTGCTGAATGCCATGCGGAACACCAGCGCTGTATTGCTGACTTCTTTCATGGAGCATCTGCACACGGTGCACCGTCACTTCTGGACACGAGAGATAATCACCGAGTGGTGGAACCACATTCTTATGCAGTTGTGTGATGACGAGCACTGGCTACAGAACTTTTGAATGTGGAAAACCACCTTCATGGAACTGCGTGCAGAGCTTGCCCCTGCCCTGCGACGCAAGGACACGAAATTGAGAGCTGCCTTCCTGCTGGAGAAGAGCGTTGCAATTGCTGTGTGGAAGCTGGCAACTCCAGACTGCTACTGGTCAGTCGCAAATCAGTTTGGAGTTGGCAGGTCCACCGTTGGGTTGGCGCTGTCACAAGTGTGCCAAGCCATCAATCGCTTTCTGCTACGGAGGATAGTGACTTTGGGCAATGTTTGTGAGATTGTGGATGGATTTGCAGCCATGGGATTCCCTAACTGTGGAGGGAGCATCTTGAGACTGAGTACGTAAATAAGAAGTGCTACTTCTCCATGGTGCTGCAGGCACTCGTGGATCACTGAGGGCGTTTCACAGATATCAATGCTGGGTGGTTGGGAAAGATGCATGATGCTCGTATTTTCAGGAAAACGGGGCTGTACGGGAAGTTGCAAGCAGGAACCTTCTTCCCGGATGAAAAAATTATTGTCGGGGATGTGAAGATGCCCATAGTGATCCTAGGAGACCCAGCCTACCCACTCATGCCATGGCTCATGAAGCCTTACACTGGAAACTTGGAACCCAGCAAGGCATGGTTCAGTTGTAGGTTGAGTAGATGCAGAATGACTGTAGAGTGTGCCTTCGGCTGTTTAAAGGGGCATTGGCGCTGTTTGTATGGGAGGCTGAACTAGAATCAGGACAATAATTCAGCCATGATCACGGTGTGCTGTGTCTTCATAATCTTTGTGAAAGTAGGGGAGAATAATATTCCCCAGGGTAGGCTGCTGATGCTGAGTGCCTGTCGGGTGTGAACGAACAGCCAGAATCTAGGAGTATTAGTAGAGTGTACCAGAGAGCCATCCATATAAGGGAGGCACTGAGGGAGCATTTCAGTAATGAGAAACCATAGGACACTGCAACAACTGGGGTGGGGAGGGGCGGAGGCTTTCTTGCATTCAAATGAATAAAGACTACATGAGGTAATGAATCTTGCTTCTGTATGAATAAAGACACTGTGAACAATGTGAGCTTCACTTTTATTAATAGAAAAACATAGGTGCCAAAACACTCAACATGCCATCACCGTGAGGGACTATGAATGGTGTTATAGGTGCGTATATGTGCGGGGCTCAATCCCATAGCTGTTTGAAGGTGTGGATGTTATATTGTACCAGGAGGGTCCTTGGCCTTCATAGAAATGCTTTGTGGGAGTTTAGTCGGGGGGGGGGGGGGGGAGGCATAAACTGGTGCTGTGTCTGAAGAGGTGGGTGAGCTTTAAGCAGCTGTGTCTGCAAACCAACCATGGTTGTTAACAGTTCTGTTTTCTCCTTCAATATGCTTATCAAGTCATTCTTCTGTTTCTGCCTCCTCAAAAATTTCTCTTTGCAGTCCTGCCTGCATTCCTCTCTCCAAAGTCTAGTTTCCCTTCTTGCAGTCTTGGTGGATTGCATGAGCTCCTGAAACACATCCTCCTTGCTTTGGTGAGGCCACTTTCTTATCTGTCTCAGCTGGTCAGCTGGCATAGACCACTGGCCCGTGAAGGTCATTTCTAGGGAAAATGAAACAATGAATAAGGCTATTGTTCTCACATTTATCAAAGATGTTAAAGTTTGAGAAGTACATTCTACCATGCCCAATACACTGTGCATCCTCTGGTTCCCTGACTGATCTGCAAAAGATAGGTTGTTGATAGGTGCAAGGAACGATGCTTAGATCGGAATTAAAGCGATACAGGGAAGGGTTGTTTGGTTGGGTAAAATACAAAAGTGCAATTTGAATATTACAGTAATTTGGAGCAATATTTTTGACAGGACATGGCCATGGAAGCTGATATCTTGCTCCTTCGAGTGCCCCTGCAAGCTAGAATGCACATCCTCCATGCAATCAGATATAAGCTGGGACTGTACGCTGCAGGCTTGTGCGCAGCCATGGTATCCAGTACCGTGCTTTGCAACTGGTGAGGGAGAGTGTCCTTTTATGGGGGTGTAAACATATTTGCTCTCCCATCCAATGTTACTAGGAGGCTGTAGAGGCACATCCAGGAAACCTTTAGTGAGCTCAATGCAGAGGATTACTTGAGGATTGCTGGATGCATTAATGCTCTGATAATGAATGCAGAGTAGATGCCCTGGACAGTGGGAAATCAAATGCAACTGCATCAACCCTAAAATATCCCGCTCCTACCCACACTTCATTTTGCTACTATTTCCCAGACAGAGAAGTGTCATCTTTGAAAATACTTACCAGAGCTCCCCTCTGCTGCCTCTGAACCCCTGCTGGAGAAGGACTGTTGGCTGCATGTCTCGTGGGTGAGGGGTGGAGAGCAGCTCCCGACTCCCAATGTCCACTGCACTGCTTTCAGCCTCCAGGTCATCCTCCATAGGAGTCTTGGGAGTGGATGTGGGATCCCCACAGAGGATGGCTTCCAGCTCCTCGTAAAATTGTCATGTAGCTGATGCTGACCCAGAGTGCAGATTTGCCTCCCTGGCTCTGTGGTAGCTTATCCTCAGCTCTTTTATTTTCTTTCTGCACTACAGAATGTCCCTCTCATATCCTTTCTCCAATATGGCCCGAGAAATCTGGCCATAGGTATCGAAGTTCTGTCTGCTGCCCCGTAACTGCGCCTGCACAGCGGACTCTCCCCAGATGCTGATCAGGTCCAGCACCGTGACTGTGATCCAGACAGGTGAGCGTTTGCTGCACTGAGCTGCTCTTGGTTCTTGAAAGCACAGCTGCTCTCCGTGCCAAACAAACAGGAAGTGACAACAGGAGAAAAATTCAAAAATTCCTGGGACTCACAAGAGAGACGGGCTAGGCACAGAGTGCAAATGGGAGACCAATGAGGACAGGATTGGAATTCTGGGACATTTCTGGAGGCTGCTTAATGCGCAATAAAACTTTATCACCGTACACCAGGGGTTGGCAACCTTTGGTGCATGTGCCTCATGTGGCACACGGGCCAAGCCTGAGCGGCTCGCGATACCGCTCAGGCCCCTCTGCTGGCCCTGCTCTCCAGTGTGGCCTGGGGCCAGAAGAGGAGCATGGCCAGCAGGGAAAAGCAACTGTGGCGCAGGGCTCCTGGCCCCTACTAGCCCTGCCCCTTGCTGGGCAGAGCTGCTGGAGGGGAGCGGGGTGGGTTGGCCCTGCCCAGAGCTGCCACTGCCTGCAGGAGCCGACCCCAGCTCCGACGGGGAACCCGAGGTCTGGCCCTCCCCCCCTTTTGGCCCTGTCCCGGCACCTACTCAGGGTGCAGTGGGCAGGGCTGGCACGGGGGCTGGCAAAGGTTGCTGACCCCTGCCGTACACACTCACTCTATCGCGCAACAGCTGTTCCGCAATGATTGCTATTCCTGTTGTCCATGTGGTTTTATTGTTGTACGACAACAGGGCTGTTGTCGCGCAACAAGGAGCATTTTTGTGTGTACGCTGTGCTTGTTGTCGTGCGATAATGCTCTAGTGTGTACAAGGCCTAGGGGTGTCACGCAGGAACACTACACAGGTTTGAGATACAGATATAATATATATTTATAATTCATGATACCAAGATGTTACATACATATAAACAAGATTATCATACTTAGCCAATCGTAACTTTTCCACTGATACCTTATGTAGCATATCTCGTAAGATTCATTGCAATTTTGTAATATTAGTATTAATAATATTAATAGTCATCCATATTACATACAGTATCACAGAGGAACTTAACACTTACCTCTTAGTGCATCTCAGTAAGTACAGTTGTCAAAATTAGGTTCCTTTGTATAGACGCACTGAATAAATAGCCCTGTATTATTCTGAAACACATTCTTTTTTCTCCAGTATCCAGGAATTAAAATTCAGGAATCAAAGAACTTTGAATGACTTTATCTTTGAAAAGCATTGCTTTCCCTTTGTCTCATGAACCAACTTCAAGCAATTTTTAATTGAATGCTTTTTATAACAACATTGTAAATTATAT
>ML686112.1:1245058-1260662 GCA_007922175.1 Pelusios castaneus
ATATATATATATAGTTGTACGATCCTGAGCAATGTTAAATCTTGCAGAATAGAGTTGCAGCATTCTTATGAGAAAATTCAGGTCTTTTAAACCTGAATTAGAGTTTATAGTTTCAAATGGGTAGCTGTGTTAGTCTACGTCAACAAAACAAACAGGGAGTCCTGTGGCATTTTTAGGCTATGTCTACCCTTGTAAAGTTAAGTCAACTTAAAAAGTGGCTACACTTTAAGTTGACTTAAGCTGACCTTGTATAGTTGACTTGACAGTAGACATAGTTGTCCACACTGGCTTTAAGTCGACTTAAGAAGTCGGCTTAAGTTGACCTTCAGAGGTGGTGTTATTAAGTCAACTTAAGCTGTTATTAAGTTGACTTAAGAAAAGCGCAGTGTGGACGCAGCTTTGTGCAGGTCGACTTAAGCGTCCTTAAGTCAACCTAAGTCGCCAGTGTAGACACACCCTTAAAGACTAACAAAGTTATTTGATATACAAGCTTCCGTGGGCATAATCCCACTTCCTCAGATGCATGAAATAGAAACTGCAGTATGTTAGGTATATATATACATGCAGGGAAGGGTGAGTCATAAGGTCAATTCACACAGTTCCTGTGGGGTAGCCTGATAATCTATTTCAGCAAAACAAACGATGTGTTTAAATTCAAACTGTATGGATATGAGCCTTTAACAACAATAGATGAGAAGGTGAAATGTTAAAAGAGGAGAAATTACCTTTTATAGTGAACTAGCCATTCTAAGTCCCTATTCAGACCTATTCTGATGGTGTCAAGTTTGCATATGATTTCCTGCTCTGCAGTTTCACACTGAAATCAGTTTTTGAAGCTGTTCGTATATCTTGTGTTCCCTGATTTAAAGCATAGAGCCATTTCTTCACATACTGGGCATTCCACCGTAAGTGTGCATTACTTAACCACATCATCCATTTCTATGGTTAAGAAACACATAGTCCTGGTCTTGGTTCATTAGCTTGCATGTGTTTTTACTTTGGGTAATTGCATTTGGTCTAACAACTAATTCAAGGTTGCAGTAACTTTTCCTTTTTTATAATGGAGGAAACTGTGGATATGGGTTTGGTTTTTTTTGCTGACTCCTCACTGTGAAAGGCTCTGATCCAAAGCCCAATGACCCCTGTCATATGCAAACTTGACACAATCATACTGGGTCTGAATTGGGACCTAGAACGGTTATCTTATTACAAAAAAGTAATTGTTCCTGTTCACACATTCTCAACTTTTAATAAACTGGAGTGAATTGGCCTGTCTTCCCTAACTGAATTGTTTGTTAGCATTCACCCTCCTCATTGTAATGTTTGTCTCCATTGCGTGTGTGTGTGTATGTATATATATATATATCTATCTCCTAACTGTAGTTTCAATTTCATGCATCTGATCAAGTGGGTTGCAACCCACAAAAGCTTATACCTGAAGAAATGTTAAGGTTCCACAGGATTTTCATTGTTTTTTTTTTTTTCATTAAAACATGTTGATTTACAACTAAATAGAAGCTTTAGACTATATTTGGTACATATTTTTGCTACCTAGAGTATATATGATATACATTTATTTAAGCAATTATATAGTTTAATATTTTCAGATTACTATTAAATGTACATTTTAGTATGTTAGTGAAATAATGAAAATAGTGTGGTAAAAATTCTTGTTTACTAGATACATTCCAGTGCAGCTTGACACAAATCAAGAGCAAGGTAGTTAACTGAAATGTAACTAACACACGAAACAGCATAAAAATTATTTTTATTAAAACAACCACAAGTCTTTTGATTACCTAAATGTATAAAAACAAGTTTCATATTTACAACTAAATTATAGTGAGTTTAGGCCTTGCCATGTTTTGTGTTGAATTGAGATTTCATTTTGAGTAGGTTTATTTTAGAAAAAGAAAAACTTGTCATAATTTTAAATAACAAAACCAAAACAAATCCATTTCAAATAAAGAATAAAGAATCACTTTTTCAACTAAAAAAAATCAAGCCAATATTGATCCACCCTGGCTAGCCAGGAATCCCTCCCTCCTCCAGTGAAAAATTGGTGAGCTTTTTATTTTCCAGAAAATTGAAGGTTTTTGTTTCAGATGCTGAAATCTACAAATATGTTGGTGTTGGGATTTCTTTCGATGAAAACTCAAAATTTTAGCTGGAAACCCTTTTTTTCCATAGGAAAAAAATATGTGACAAACCCTCCTTTTTTGACTGGAAAAAGAATGTTGCATGGCTCTATCTAGTACACAGTCCCCATCTTCGAGGACAAAAAGTTATACCACATTATTGTTGCTTATTGTCATTCAAAGAACGAAACAGGTCTGGCATGAAATTAAAGTAACAAAGGGGACAACAAATATCTATGGCTGCGTCTACACTGGTAAATTAAGTCGACTTAAGCTTGCTTAAGTCAACTTAATTTACCCTGCGCCTACACTACATTTTGCTTAAGTCGACTTAAGCAGCTTGCTTAAGTCGAGTTAAGAAAAATAAAGTCGAATTAATGAAAATTAGGTCGACTTTATTAAACCTGCTTTTTACTCCACCTAAGGCTTAATTCGACTTTTTAAAGTCGAATTAAGCCAGTGTAGACATGGGGTAGCCCTAAGTTGACTTAGGGCTACCCCAGGACTACACCAATGTCCTCCCTGCCGGGGAGGCTATGGGGGGAGCCTGGCGTGCCCCCCAAAGGGCAGGGCAGAGCCTGTGTGATGTTGTCTGGATTTAGGGAAGCATTTATGATATTATTTTCTATTCATATATCCTAAATGCTCTATAATCCATAGGAGCTATGTCCTGTTTGGTATCAATAGAAAGGTAGTAGTTTGCTGGGAATGATTATATAGTTTATGTCTAGGAATTGTATTTCGATTAGAAGCTAGTTTAGTTAGGAATTTCATGTTCTATCTATACTTTAATTTGTGTGATTTCATGGAAATGTCTGAGAAAGGTGTCTGTGTCAAACCATTGTCTCCTTAATGTTAAGGAATGTGCCAGGTGATATGGGCCCATTGTGTCCTTAATGGCTCATCAGTTTACTCCCTGGGCCCATTGTAGCTGGAAAATTCCTAAACATTAAGGACACAATGGTTTGACACACCCGCCTCTCTCAGATATTTCCATAAAATCACACAAGTTAAAGTATAGATAGAACACAAAATTCCTAACTAAACTAACTTCTAATCGAAATACAATTCCTAGACATAAACTATATAATCATTCCCAGCAAATTACTACCTTTCTATTGATACAAACATGACATAGCTCCTATGGATTATAGAGCATTTAGGATATATGAATAGAAAATAATAACATAAATGCTTCCCTAAATCCAGACAGCATCACACCCTGCCCACATGCCCTGCCAGGGTCCCTGTCCCCCTTTCCCCATTGCACACAAGGGGTGCCCCCCCGCCACCATGGAGCTGCCCAAGGTCCCTCTAGCCCCATAAATTCGACCTAGAACATCCAGTATGGACGCTCTAGGTCGACTTTGTAAGTTCCCCTTTAAGTCAACTTTAATTTTAAGTGTAGACACACTAAGTTGACTTAACTAAGTTAAAGACATAGCCTATGTGTGGTGGCCCTACATATTTGTCCATTTACATTTGTTTAAATGCACCCATTAGGGCTATATGCTCCCATCCTTTCCAGTGCCCCAAAGAATATTTTGTTAGGGACACAAAGGAGGTTGTAGATGGATCCAAATTTGCATAGAGAGGCATTGTTTTAGCCACATTAGTGACATAATGATGTCAGTCATCTCTGTATGTACTGCTATGACATCACATGTAGAGATGCCCCCATGGTTTATTGCAGGGGTAGGCAACCCCTGGCATGTGTGCCGACAAGGGCTTCTTTCTGCAGTGGCTTCTTTCTGCAGGTGGCTCCTTTCAGTGGCATGCCTGGGAAAGGTTCCCCCACCTCACCCCACCACACAACTCCAGCCATGGCACCACACTCAGGCAGCGTCCGGTTTTTTTTTTTTTTTGGGGGGGGGGGGGGTTGGAGGAGGCAACTGCTGGCATAAGATGACGGTCGGGGAGAGGGGCAGGTACAGGGGTTGGTAAAGGTTTATTGTAAGGATCCTATGGATGTATGGTGAGTTTAAAAGGATTAAAGAGCACCATGGGGCTCAGCTTGCAGCTTTGCCCTGACAGGTACCAGTATTTTATTTTATTCTTTTTAAATATTGCTGCAGAGCTGGCAGAGTTATTAGCATTTTAGCATTTGCTGGAAGAGAAACTACAGACTCTCCTATGTATAATTAAGCTTGAAATTACTCTTCTATTTTTATTTAAAATAAAAATACAGTTAAGTGAACATGTCTCTTGTGGTTGAGCTCAAGGTTAGAATCAGAAGTGAATGAGAACTAGAGATATGAGACAGAGTTCTTTTGCATCTGAGTAAAGTTAATAGCTGCATTGTTTGTCATCGGTGGTGTGCTGGTACATATTGATACATGATTTCGTATATTGGCGGCCACTCCCGCCGGACAAGGAGAGCAGCTACTACCTCAGGGCTCAGTCTTGGTCTCATTGCATGAATACCTGGCCATACTGCCTCAGCCTTTGGATCAAGCTCTAACAGTAAGGAAAGATGGTAGCTCAGAAGGCAGGAGTGGAGAAGGGAACCCAGAATGTCACCTGATTTGCCATCCTACTGTTTCTCGCTGCTTATGGACTCACTCCTTCAGAGGTTTTAGCATGGTGGCAGTGTTACCCAGGAGAGTAACCCTAATGAACTCAGTGGGGCAGCTTACCTGGATACCATTCATGGGTGCACATCTGCAGGGCTGGGCCATAAAGACAGTGAAATGCCTACGCCTCCTATGCCCCCCTAGTGACTGACTATTTAGTGAGGTAACAGAAAGGCCTGGAGCTTCTGTTCTCCTGTGGGTGAAACTGAGTTTCTTTATCTAGTCTGCATCTGGCCCCAGGGGTATTGCTGCATAGGAAAAAGATTTGGGGCATAGGACCCAACCCCCCCCATCCCCAGCCTCACCCAGTTTCTGAACCCCCCCGCTGCTATTTCCCCCACCTTGCCTGGCTTCAGAACTCCCTCTCCCCGGCTTTCATGCAAGCCCAAGGCTGCCCCCTCCCAGCTTCGCCACCATGTGAAGGCAAGGTGGAGAGGGCTGCCACATGCCACTCAAAGCTCATGCCAGGCTCCTGATTCCACCACACTCCCCAATACCCCCTAGACTGTGCATCTGTCACCCCAAATGCATCCCCCCAGGAACGGATGCCATAGCACCCCCCAAAAACTTCTGCCCTCACTTCATTTCCATGTTACTTAGATACACGCCAGAGACTCTATGATAACCCCCCCAGCCTACACCCCATACATCTTTCCCTTACACCCCCTGACAAAAATCCCAGTTGTCCAGACTTTCTACATAAATGTCTGCTTGTGTGGACCACCTCCTCAGCTGCCCATGGATACCCTAGAAACATCTCCCCATAACAGAGCCTATTTGAATCAGGTCCAGCCTCCACCCCCAGCTACCTCTACTTCCCTCTCACCCTAGATGAAACCCCTCACACCCAGTTCCCACAGTCCCCCACTCCTCATTTACTTCCTCCTCCACAGATCCCTATGTATGACAGAGAGGCATATATTTCAACCCTACATGTACCCCAACCCCCAAAGTTTCCTCTCACAGCTCTATTTTCCAATAACCAACATTTCCCTCCCATCAGGTTCCTCTGTGAATGCCCTCCCCCATCTTACCGCAGAGACCCCCCAAATTAAACCCTCCCATTCCTCCCCCATTTGTCTTTTACCCTGCTCCCTTCCTTCAGCTACCCCATCCCCCTGGGAAAGCTACCCCTACATTGCCGCCCTGCATCTGTCCATCCCTCCCCCAAAGTATCCCCATTCCTTGGTCAGCCCAACACTTCCACATTTGGAAACAGTGACTCGGGGTTGCCAACCTTGCATTTTAGTTTTTACTGATATGAAGAGCTGAAGTTGTTGTTGTTTTTTTTTTAAACTGACATGGTAAACTTTTTACTGACATCACAAAAAACAACAGAAAGAATGCAATAACATCATTATATCTTAATGTCACTCTTTGGGATGCACAGTGTGGAGAGATGGGGAAGGCTGGGGAGCGGTAGGATCCCCACCACAGGCAGGATTGGGGTGGAGCCAAAGTGTCACTGTACCCAGAGTTCCCAGAGGGACCCACTGAACATTGCCCCTGCTAGTGCTTACTGCTCAGACACTGCTCCCTCCTGAAAATGGTAAAAGCCCTCTGCCTCCCATGGAAATTCAGACAGGTGGGATTTTCTCCCATGAAAGCTCATGTGATAAATAAATCTGTTAGTCTTTAAAAGTGCCACAGGACTGTTTGTTTCTCTGCAATAGAGTAACACGGCTACCTCTTTGGATCTCATCAGTATAAAGAGTTCCACATAGCAATGACTTGCAAAATAGGTAACACTTAACCTTTTTTTAAGTCATTTTTTTTAGAGCCCACCCATACAGGTGTAAGGCTTCTAATCCGCTGACAGCCTGCAGGGGATTTAAAAACACCCTGCCCCCACCTCCCAGCATGTGAGCAGCACTTGACTGAACTGAGTCTCCCTGCATTTAGTTTGGCTAACAGAAGCAGGGAGGCTGCTACAGCTCGGGGCTCCGGGCAGAACAGTCAGGGCATGAGCCCTGATGGCCCAGCAGCAGTGACGTCCCTTTCTTGTCCACAGTCTTTGAACCAGCTCTTCATTCTATGATGGCCATTTCCTCCCATGATGGGTCCAGTTCTCTCTCCTTCTCTGAGGGCCCTTGTGGCATGGGTATGCAGACAGCTGATAGGTCTTCTAATTACATGACACTAACATGTCTCAGCCGCAGCTGCAGGTATAATTTTCAGCTTAAGGAGATGCACCTGCATGAGCTCTGATCAGCCCCCGCAATGTGAGACGATGTACGCCCTTGTGGTGGTTAGCCGCTTGTGCCCTGTGACCAAAGTTCTATTTTTGCCATACTCTTTCAATCAGAGCTAGCGTGGGTAGATTTCCTCAAACTAGAAATTACATCTCCTGCTCCAGTGGAGAAGTGCACTGACTTTGTTACATTCGTGACTCATGATTTGTAGCTTCTAGTAGCATGATGTGTGAATATTTCGAGATATTCCTGAAGCCACTTGCTACCCTGCTGGAGGGCTATCAGAATAGAGACACAACACCTGGTCCATTTGTTTCCCTATGGAATTATTATTATGTTTGTGTGCGGCATAGCCCTCACTGAACTGCAGCAAAAATTCAGTCCTCAGTGTTTTGTTCAATGTACACATTGTGGTTCAATTTTATTCCAT
This sequence comes from Pelusios castaneus, assembly GCA_007922175.1. Classification (NCBI taxonomy): domain Eukaryota; kingdom Metazoa; phylum Chordata; order Testudines; family Pelomedusidae; genus Pelusios; species Pelusios castaneus. The sequence goes on from ML686112.1 coordinate 1,252,392, forward strand.
TGCCTTTGTTTTCTTGAGGAGCTGAAATGATGCACACTTCAGATTTTTCAGGTTTCAAACCTCTAAGCTGTTTATGGTTGGACAGCTGTCAAAGCTCATTGCAAGATATATAATTTTAAGTGTTGTTATGAATTGTAGGGCGTGTACTGCCTATTCTAGCTGATTATAACATGCAAATGTATAATAAGCCAGTAAATCATAGCCAGTGCCATGATTACAAATCATTACAATAATGCAAGATTATTCAGTTTATGTCACAAATCCTTCTAGGCTGCACAATTAAAGTCATAGCCACAAGTATAATCCTGTGAGATAAAGTCACTTTATTACAAAACTGTCTCCTGGTTTATTGTTTGCTTTATTCTGGTGCCAGATTGAATAACTGAACGTGCTTGTGTAATTAACCTTAATGGTTGCATATCTGCTTTTTGTCTCTCCACTCATTCTGGAGTTTATTGTACATCTTTAAAAAATATGGATCATGGTTAAGGCAATAATCAGGCAAAGCCCTGATGATTTTCAATCCCGACAGCAGGCAAATCAATATAAATGATTTTTAAGGAAAGTATAAAGGAGCATAATTAGTCACTGGTATCCATCAAAATAAATGTATCGTCAGGTGATTAAAAAAAAAAGATTTGCAATTTTCTGTACATAATACTCATGTGGTGGGATACGTGACTGTGGACAGATCAATGCTTTTTCATGAGAGAGAGAGAGGCAAGGATGTATCGTTTGGGATAAGTAAACCACTTCAGATAAATCAAGACCTACCCACTTCACTCCAAACTCCATCTGAACCCCAAACCTTTCAGGTCTGGAAATACTTGAGTAATCCCAGGCCCACGGTCTCCTTGTATTTTTCATTGTTGCATATCTGTGGACTTCCTCGTTCCGTGTGAGAACAGAAGCCAGTGAGCTAAAGCAGGGTGTTAGAAGAGTTATTCCCATGTAAGTTTCAGGCCAGGCGTGGTGATACCAGGGGTTTGAGTACTTCTCATAAACATCCAGAATGGGATAATCAAAGTTGCCTAGGGGATTTGGTTGAGACAAGTTGGGTGAGGTAATATTTTTTATTGGACCAACTTCTGTTGGTGAGACACGCTCCCTTACAAAGATCTGTTCTTCAGGCCTGGAAAACATAGAGAGTGTCACAACTAAATACATATCCTGGAACCGACACAGCTGCTACACCATTGGAATAGGGGATTTGCATGTCACATTTTTATTAATGGGATTTGAGCAACCAAATCCATTAGGCAGGAAAGCTCACAGCCCCCAGCTTACAAGGTCAAGTGACTAGCAGCTAATAACCATTCCTGGTGTATCAGACATCTTGGGACAAATAGAAATCAAAGTTTCCCTCTGCCATACATATATATCCACTTAAAAATGTTTTGTTTACTTGGAACATGGGGAATAATTTCTTACACTCGTGAGAATATACTTGTGTTGATGTGACATTTTCAGAGACTGCTGGGATCTCAGCTAAGTATATATGTATTAAGACAGAGAAGGTATGCAGCCCTTAATTTTTTTTTTTTTTTTAATGATGCTGAGTAAATCTGTTAAAGACCAGCACTGTCCAAAGTACTGGAGAGAGACCAGGTTCTGCAGCAGTCTGGCAAGTATAAATGACTCTAGCTGATCTTGACTTGACAGAGCAAAATACTCTTTGCATGACCTCAGCATTCACTCTGCTTTCCTCTCAGTTTGACTAGGTCCAATAGCTGACTGTAACTCTATACCCCAATGGGAAAAAACAAAACAAAACCCCTAAACAACCTGGTCCTCAAAAAATCTGTAACATGCTTTTCTTAAAAGGCGAAACCTACAGTGTTACCCTGAGAACTGGCACCCTTTTCAGACTCTACTGAGAATGTCCAGCTTAAAAAATCAAATTTGATGGCCTTGTTTTTGCCCATGTAGCACACTCTGTTTCTGTATCACACAGTATATTTTCTTTGTATGCAAAGCAGTGAGAATGGTAGCCCTATTCCACATCCTTATTTTGTCTTAGAGTTGAATGACAATAAATGATAAGACACTGCTTGTTTACGTAGTGTTATAAAACAGCACTGCTATCACACTGGTAGGTTGCCATTGGTGGGTGAACTGTTGTTTTTTTGTTTTTATTTACAATGGTGTCTATGAGTGTTGACCAGTGATCAGTGTCCCAGAAGCAATACAGAGTAACAGGCAGCCCTGACCCCAGGGAGCGAACAGTTTAGGTAGACAAGACAGGAAGAAGAAACAAGTACGAATACACCTATTTTGTACATGGGGAACTGAGGCACAGCAAGGAGAAGTTACTTACTGAGATCACACAGGGGATCAGTGGCAAAGCCAGGAATTAAACCTAAATCTTCTGAGTCCTAGTTCAGTTCCATAAATGTGAGGTTGTTCTCTCTACAATCTTCTTTACAAGCTGTTCTTTTGGTCCTTGAAATTACTGTCTTGTTCTTTGCTTTACCTATTCTTAAAAACCAAAATCAACATTCCTCCTAATGGAGAGAGGGAGGTGATTTAATCACTGCTGACAAATTTCTTTTCATAGTAGTGCAAGCCTTCCCTGCCATGTGGGCATCTCTAAATTTCTAAAAAGCTAATTATTTTTTGCTCTAATTGTGTTTTTTCCCTCATTACAAAGCAAATCAATACAAGTGTAATCAAAATAATAATAATAATAATAATAATAATTAATAATAATAATAATAAAGGAAGTCAGCAACTCCCCACTGTTTCGTATTGTTAATTAAAGATCATTGACATTCTTGACATGTTGTTTCTTTTAGAATTATAATTCTATGTTATTACTTGAGTGAATCAATAAAATGAAATAAAAATAATGGTTTGGTAAGCAACAGAATTTGTCTGGTTTTTATTTCCCTTTCAAGCTAAGAGCAGGTGTGTGGAGGGATGGGTTGAAAGTTGCCGCTGTCATGGATTCATAAGTTTTAAAGCTGGAAGGGCCTATTGTGGTCATTTGGTCTGTCCTCCTGTACAACACACTCAGTGGATCTAGGATAAAACTTCAATATGAACTATAGCTTATCAGTTAGAAATAATAATAATACTTAGGCATTGCTTTTCATCAGTAGATCTCAAAGCACTTTAAAAAAGAGGTTTGTATCAATACCATTAGAAAGACATCCAGTTTTGATTTAATGACTTTAGATAATGGGGAATCTCTTTCACATCCCGGGGATGTTGTTCCAGTGTTTAACGACCCTCCACTGGAAGAAGTTCATATGATTTCTAATCTGAATATGTCTAGCTTCAGCTTCCAGCCACTGGTTCTTTTTATGCCTTTTTCTGCTAGGTTAAAGAGCCCTCTACTGTCAGAATCCTCTTCCCCACATAGATACCTATAGATAGTGATCACATTACCTCTGCACCATCTCTTTGTTAAGCTAAATAGATGGAGCTTCTATAGTCTCATGACAGGTCAGGTTTTCCAAGCTCTGAATCACTGCTGCTCTTTTCTGAACCCTTCTCAGTGTTCATTCTATATTCTTTTTGAAATATAGACAACTCAGCTGGACATAGCATTTCAGCGATCTTTGCAAAAGATTGCATTTGCTCTTTTAGCTGCCATATCACCCTGCAAGCTCATGTTGATTTGATTCTTTAAATAATGTTAGGGAAACTAAAGAGGAGCTGAGGACAAGAAAGGGGGAGCATTGCGGTGGAAACCAGCTAGAACGTTTAGGCTACTTTATTATCTTGTTGCCTCAAAATGAATGCATTGGCAAGACAAGGCATGCATATTGCTGATTTGTAAGAAGAAAGGGTGCAAGGCACTGCTTGGGCATGTGAGGAAAGAAGAGATACAACATCACGGGCTTATTGGTGAATGTGGAGGTGAAAAGAGAACTGAGGATATGTCTACACTTCAGAAAACAAAACAAAAAACCAGGGCAGTGAGTCTCAGAGCCCAGGTCAGCTGACTTGAACCCCTGGGACTCTGTGCTATGGGGCTAAAATTAGCAATGTACATGTTCCTGTCTGGGCTGGAGCCTGGGCTCTAAAACCCAGTTGGGAAGGTTGGTCTCAGTCCAGGCAACAGCGTGAGTGGAAACATCTAAATGATGATGCCGTGGGCCTGAATCAACTGACCTGAGCTCTGTGAATTGCTGCCACAGTTTTGTTTTTGTTTTGTTTTTGGCAGTGTAGATGTACTCTAAAGTTGTTCATGGGGAGAAGGGCAAAGGAGAAGAGTCAGACAGTATCTGGGAGGAGAGACTGTTCACAATTTGGAAATATGGACACACTGTATGTGCAGAATGGTCAAACACAGAGGCAAGGATGTCACCTCACCTTTCAGCCCAGGAACACAGCTGTACTGTCCAGAGTCAGCCACTTCCCTCCTTAGCTGGGAGAATGGATCATCCTGGTAGGGTGAAAGGGGCAAATAATGTGGAGAAATGGATAGGTATCCTGTAGGACCCTTCCTTGAAGCTCAGATTTGCTTATAGACAAAGGATTGGCAGCATTCAGGGCCAGCAACTGTTTTAATAGATATAAAAGCATCATGTCTGTAAAGTCATGAGGCTTTCATACCACAGGATAATCCAGGGTTTGAAATGGGACCTTCAGACCACTGAGAAGGAGAGACTCCAAGTTTCCCAAAGGGGCCCAACATTCTCTTCTTGCCTTGGGTGGTCCAAGGGGATCACATATCTCTCCACATTGTCATGTGGATATAAGACTGTGAGTATGTCTGCATACACAAAATAAAAACGGTTCAAAAAATACAACATAGCCTTCCTGGAAAGTTATGTGATTATCACATAGAATATGATATACAGAACTAATATAATTAATATTATAATGTTACCCAAGCAAAGAGCCCAATCTCACAACTCCTTTTCCAAAGTTATCATTGTCATACTCTTGATTTATGGGGCTGTTCCAGGGCCTGATTCTGCAAAAGATTTGTGTGGGTAAACAGTTATGCCCTCAAAGAGTCCCATCTTTGTCTGTGGCACTCTGAGTAGGTCTGTCTGTGCAGGTCCCTTTGCAGCACTGAGATCTACAGGCCTGATCCAAAACTTTATTAAGTCAGTGGAAAGACTTCCACTGGCATCAACAAGTTTTGGTTCTGGTCCTAAGTGAATAAGAAGCTGGGAAGGGTTTGAAGATTTGGGCCCACAGGGTTTGTTTTGAAGCTGATTAAAACAAACATGAGTGGACACAAAAGGTGGTTCAAATGAGTGCAAATGTCAAATTATGCGGTTGGTCTGACTATGTTCAATGTCTGGTTTATATCATATCATGCACTGAGACAATGTGGGTATGCAGATAGACAGCTTGGGAATAGATCTGGGAACATAAAATAGAAATGAATTAGTGATGGGATAACTATTGTTGAAATAAATCAGTGGATTAATTGCTGTCTTCTTAAAATTGTGCGAAAGGTTTCTGTAGATATATATATGTTCACACATACAAATGCTGTATGAGGTCAAGTGACAGCTTTAAATGTATGATATGATGAACAGGCAATTTGAGGGGGAACAAGCTAGACAGATGCAACAACTAGGATCTCTTTGTGTGGCTTTCTTCTGAGAAGTTTATTGTTTTATTTAGTATGAAATTTCTTCCACAGCTTAGCACTTTAAGTTCCCTTTGTGTTCAATAATTTATGGATGAGAGCACACATTATTAGAAAGGTTTATGTATTATAAACACCACGGAAGCAACTTTTCAACATCTGAATACCATTTCTTTAGTCTTCTAATTCAAATTTTCACTGGATATGTATTTTAGTAAGAATTATGTCAATTAAACAACATAATTGGTAGTGGTGTTGCCTATGTTAATTCGTTTTTTCCATCAGAATTTTTTTTTAATATATTTAAATTTTCCCCAGTGTGTTTATGTATCTTCTTGGATAACAAAGTAAACATTTCAGCATTTTGTGATCACTTTGGAGAAAAGATCTGAAGTTTGAACTGATATCAGAGATTGATTTCCTAGGGGTAAATATGCTGCTTAATAATAATAAACGAAACTTGCGACCTCATGAGTATTCAGGAAATTGGCAATCCATCTGTTCATTTCTGTGCTGAATCGGAAAAGAATACTGTCTAGTAAATTTTAAGTTTAATTTTTATGCTGTACTGCCTTTCCTATAAAAGATTCCTGAAGATTTTAAAATCTTAATCTGAGGGCATGCATGTCTACACTGCTGCAGTGGCAGACTTCAGTTTGGTTGCATTACTTGAACGAGTCTGTTTAGACCTGCTCATTTGAGAGGAGAGCACTCTCCTGTTGGTTGACTGGGTTAGTCCACTTCCCAAAAGGCAGAAGGTAGCATTGATGGGACAGCTTTCCCATAGCATTGTGAAGACGCCACATTGCATAGATGTAAGTACATTGATGTGAGATACACTGGTTATGTTATGCATGTATCATATCACACATTGACCCTATGTGGCAGTATAAATACATACTAAAGATACGGAATGCCTCACCCAGCAATGAAATGCTGCCACATGGGTGCTGAGAAGAGGCAACTGTTGGACAGCACAGAGCTACACAAGATGGTTTATATTTTGCATTGTGACTCCCTTCTTCAAGCAAAGTTCCAAAATTGCATTGGGGTTCTGCATGGGTAGGGTGAGGCATGCTGGATCAATGCAAGATCAAGGCCAAGAGAGGAAAAGAATTCAAATGAAACTCCAGGTGGAAATGAAGTAGGAGGAGTGATTAACTGAGCTGGAACTCTGCCAGAGGTGAACACCCTTCTTTTCTGAGTCTTGTGGCTGGTACTAGGCTGTTCTTTATTGATCACAAGGAGAAAGGTTGCAGGCAGGAGCAGTGACTTCCCTGAAAAATGGCACATCCAGCAGAATGGTGGTCACTGCCATACTGGCAGATTGGTTTAGAATTGATCCAGGAGGACAAGTTCTGTCTAGCGAATCACCAGCACCACTTGCCTGCCACACCTATGTGCTTTGTTGGATTGAGCTACTGATCCAGAGCGGTTTGTGAGATTTCATGGGATTACAACACAAAATGAAACCTCAAAAAGTTCAGATAGGCCTATTTTCAATGCCCAACCCAACCAGATTCTTCTCCCCCTCCACCCCTATCATTCCCCCCCGCCTTTTTTTTTTCTGTCTGAATTTCTCCTCACTCCCAAAGAAACACTGACCACTGCTGCTACAATTCTTTCTCTTAAAGAAGCATCTCCTAGATTCTGCCCTAATCACCAGCCCAGTGTTGGTCCAGCTGGAACAGAATCTTTGAACTATTTCATCCCTGGAGTTACCACATCACCCAACATTTCTTTATTTTATTTCTAGTATGTTAGCTTCTTGTGCATGGTAGAGGCACCTTATTAGAGAAGAGAATATAGGTATTTGTTATATCTTCATCAGTGTTGCCATAATGGGTGCTATAGTGGCACAGCTACAGTGTGTAGTACCATAGCGCAGACACTTTGTACAATGATGAAAGGGATTTTTTTGTCACTGTAATTGATCCTTCTCTCCAAGCGGAAGCGTTCTTCTCTTGACCTAGCTATGCCTTCACCAGGCTTAAGGTGACTTAACTATGGCTCTCCGAGGTCTGAATTGGCCATGTGGCTAAGTGACCTCAGTAGGTCAATCTAAATTTTAAATAGATTAGGCCTAAAGTTCTTCTCCATCACTATTTTATAAGCCCAGCAGGAAAGTAGATGGTATAGAGATAGTTGTTGGTGCAACTCAAATGCCACTGAAAATAGTGCATAGTAATAAAAACTAGAATCTTTAATATAGTACGTTCGACCCAACTCTTACAAGATGGCGTGTGGGGGAGAAGAGAGAAGTGGTGAAAGAAAATTAAACAAATTTAAAAACTAATAAAATTAAAACTATTTGTCAGAAATCGGCAGCTTCAGCCAGCATGACCATCCTTTCCTTCTCATAACCGTACCAGATGGAGCAGTAGTGAAAAGGTTAATATATCAGGGTTTTCCCTGAATTGTTTTGTAGGTGGGTTGATTGTTTTCACTTTTCCCATACACAACAAACTGAGAACAGCCCTCTTACATACAAAAAAAATTACAAGTCCATTGTAGGGTGAAAATACATACAAACAGGTTAAGAGAGCAGTGCTACACTAATGGAAGAGATTTAGGTAATATACGCTCCCTATGCATATTTACCCACCGCTAAGAAACAAGTGTCTAGGACTTTTGCTAGTCAGATCACATAAATAAAAGGCTATATGTTGTGAGACACCAGGGCCAGAGGGAAGCAGGAGAGTCATTGAAGGCAG
>ML686112.1:1260672-1325807 GCA_007922175.1 Pelusios castaneus
AGAGGGAAGCAGGAGAGTCATTGAAGGCAGATATATAAGCCCCAGAATGATCCTGGCTTTGTTCCCTACAAACTGAGCAGGGTGTGGCTCTGGCTAATTAGAGGCACATGATACCAATCAGGGGCCAGCTGATAAAAAGCCTGGCCCCAGCAAGAGTGTTGTGGGTGGAGCAGAGAAGTGTTGGAGGAGCAGAGGAGAATTGGAGAAGCAGAGGAGTGTTGGAGGAGCAGAGGAGTGCTGTAGGAGGGCGAAGGAAGTAAAATAACAACGAAGAGAGGTAAAAGAACACCGAGAGGGGGAAATAGCCTAGGGGAAGGAACTGTTGCCGGTGGCAGTACCAGCAGCATACAGCTGTTTTTCCTAGGGCCCCTAGGCTGGGGCTCGGAGTAGAGGGAGGGCCCGAGCCCCTTCCCCCTCCTACTCTGTGCTGGCAGCGGAGTAACGACTGCCCAGAACCAGGGGCAGATAGGGCTTGCCTGGGCCCAAAGCAAGACAAAGCACAGGACCCACAGGGACAGAGTGGACTGATTTGCCACAATGTTTAATAGATTTATGGTATTTAAGGCCAGAAGAGGGGTCATTATATCGTCTAGTCTCTGTCCTGTATCATGGGCCACAGAATTTCACCCAGTGATTTCTGCAACAAGTCCAGTGTCTTCCAACTGAGTTAATACATCTGTTAGAAACATCCAGTCTTAGGGTACGTCCACACTGGAGCCTTAGGTTGACTAAAGGAAGGTTAAGTCGACCTACAGACTGCTGCGTCCATACTGGGCTTTTATTGAGTCGACTTAAGCGCTTCCTTAAGTTGACTTAATAACACCACCTCTTAAGGTTGACCTAAGGCTTAAGTCAACCGTATTAAATTCACTTAATCCAGGGTAGATGGGGGATAGCCCTTAAATCAATCTAATTGGCCTCCAGGCCCCCTTGCAGAGTTTCTGGCCACTCCTCTGTCGACCTAGCACCTGCCAGTGTGGACGCAGGGCTGTGGAGTCTCTAAGTTAACTTAACAAGATCAACTTTAAGTCAACTTAAAGTCGACCTTGGTTAAGTCAACTTAACAGAGCCTCCAGTGTAGACATACCCTTAAAGATTTCAAGTGACAGAGAATCCACCACATCCTTAGGTAAGTTGTTCCAAGGTTAATTACCCTCTCTCTAAAGTTGTGTATCTTATTTCCTATTTGAATTTATCTAGCATCAGCTTCCTGCCACTGGATCTTGTTATGTCTTTGTTTTCTAGATTGAGTCATCTATTATCAGTAATTCAGGAAAAAATAACTGTTATTATTAGAGCCCTGCATGGATACACAAATATGGATCGGGATCTGATCTGCATCCACTCAGTGTCAATATCTATCCAATCCGCGATCAGCATGCCAGGTTTTATGTGTATCCATATCCACATCTGCACTAGAGCTTGGGCTCACTCAGTCATCGTTCTGGCCTTTGATTGGCTCATCCTCCATGCGGGCCATGCCCAATTTTTCCTTTTCTTGTTTGCGGTTCGCACACCATGCTGTTAATGAGATTTCCTTGGCCACTAATGAAATCTCTGATTGACAGCATGGCACGCGAATTGCAAACAAGAAAAGGAGGAAGTGGGAAGCGCCTGCATGAGGAATGAGCCTATCTAAGGACAGTATGCTGACTGACTGACAGTGAGTGGTGGCTTTCTAAGCCCCAGCCTGCTGTGACTGAGACTCTGGTTGGCTGGCAGACCACAACCAGAGCTGAGCTGGGATTGGCTGGAGCACTTTGTTGGTCACCTGTGTGCTGCTGATGCAGATTATAGCAGCAGCTGCAGTGATCTCACCCGGGGCAGATAAAAATTGAATTCGCATCCGAGCTCCAATCTGCATAATGGATCTGTGGATATCCGCATTGGGGATACCCACTAAACTGAAGTGGATGCTTTCAGATCTGCATAGCTTTAGTTATGATATAAAACATCTTATAAATACATTCTTACTCTGATTGTTAGTGAATAAAGTTTTCAAAATAAAATAAAATATCCCTATGTTTCTTTAAGTCCAAATTTAGAGAGATGTCTAATGTTGGATTCACAACTTCTTTTCCATCAGTATGACTCCAGTGCTTTCACTTGAGTTACATTAGTGTAGTGCAATGGTGAATTAGGCTTCAAATAACAAAAAGTAATGAGATGGTGGAATAACGGCAATACATATTCATGTATAATTTATCACCTGTAGTGGGTAAGTACTTAACAACAGTCATAATAAACTCATTCCTTGTCAGATGCTATTCAGTACAGTGAATCAGCCCTTTCCTGAAAGTGACTATACAATCACTGTGAGGCCTTTTATATCCTTTAAATAATGTAAGACTACTGAGGATCTTTTAATTAAATAATTGCTCTTTGTTCCATCAAGATGGATTGCTTCATTATTTGGATCACGGAAAAGAACATGCAAAATCCATCCTAAACTATTCTTGCTTTAGCTGTTTACAACCTTCGGCCAGTGATAATCTCCTGTGTTGCACCTATGAAGTGAGGGTAATCCAGAGGGAAAATGCAGAGTTAGCCATTAAAAATATAATATCCTGTGCTTAGCTGATTGAAGAACGCCAAGTGGGACCAGATTCAAAGATAGTTTGAGCAAGTTACAGCTGCCTGAGAGATTTTGAGGCCAGCTTTTTGAAAGAGCTAAGCCCCTAACCATTGCCATTGTTCTCAATAGCAGCTGCTGGGTGCAGAGCCTTTTGGAAAATGTGCCTTTCTCCTTTAGCTGCCTCAAAGGGAGCTGAGCTCTTTAGAGAATCTAGCCCTTGCTTTACTCCTGACGTCATCAGGTGATAAGGATGTGGCATGCAGAATTGCTTGGATGAGTCAGAACTTTATTTCTAGGCATGTATAGCACCAAGCACCTGATCCATGAGTAGGGCCTGTGGGTGCACTGAGGTAATACTAATACTAAATAGTAACGTTTCTGTTCCTGCCCATGGTCCCATGACATTGGCCAGATTATTAATGGTCAATAACCCTGTGAGATTGCAAGAGTCATTATCTACCGTCTGAGTTACATTACCTGTGTACCCCTGAAGGGAGACAGAGATATGTGACAGCTCCCCCTGTTTCCAATACACTGATCACCTTGGCAAGGGGAGTAGGAACAGGCATGCATTTTTGGTTAGAGTGGCCTTCAGTCCCCCCAGGAGGTGGGCACGGATCAGCCCGGCTCCTAACACAGGGGTGGGTCAGTGCTTCAGCCAGAGGGTGCGATTCGCACGTGAGCTGACACTCCAGCTAGCATCAAAGGAGCCAGCCTGGTGAGCTAATGGTGGCTATGTCTACACTTGAAAAGTTAGGTCGACTTTATGAAGTTGACTTAATAAGGTTGACTTTAAGTCGACTTAAAGTGGACCTTATTAAGTTGACTTAACAAAAGTCGACTTAACTTTTCAAGTGTAAACGTGGCCTTTTTTGTCCTTATTAAGTCGACTTAACATTTTAAGTTGACTTAAAAAGGTCCATCTAGGCACTACTCCATGTCTCCAATGGCTTAAGTCGACTTAATAAAGTTGATTTAAGTGCTAGTTCGAATTAAAATGAGATGTTATTAATTCAAATTAACTTTTCCTTAATTCAATTTAAGGAGCAGTTTAAGTCAAATTAAGAAAAGCCCAGTGTAGACACAGAGTAAATTAAGTCGATTTAAGCCTCCTTAAGTTGACTTAATTTCTAAGTGTAGACGCCCCCAGTGCAAGCTTCAGCCGCCTTGGCCCTTGGTAGCGACTTGTGGGACTGACGTGCACTGAAGACCACACTGCTACAGCTTTACTGTCCCATGCCCTGAGCTAGGTAGATTAAAGCTAGCTTGAGGGAGTCTACGTGAGCTGGAATCACACCCCCTGGCTGCAGGATAGGCATACTGTCTACTGGAATAGCTACCCCAGTCAGGGGCAGATTACTGCACGGGGGGCCTATAGGGCCCGGGCCCACGGGCCGCCCATATCTGGGGGCCCTCTGCCCCACTGCTACTGGGGGCAGCGGGACCACCCTGAGCTGAAGGCTGGGCTCTGTGCTCCTGTCCCACCCTGGGCTGGCTGCTCCCACCTCAGGAGTGGGGCGGGCTGACATGACTGGTCACTCTGCTCTGGGACAGGGTGGTTGGCGTGCTGTATGGCCTCCAGTGCAGCCTTGGAGGGCTGCACCAGAAACTGCACCGCATGCCAGTAGGCCCCACTGCCCCCAGGGGCCCACTCGGGGGCTGGGAACCAGGACTCCAAGTCTCCTTAATCCACCTCTGATCCCAGTACAAACCCCTAGGGTCGATGCACTATGCTTGTGTAAAACACTGCTTAACAAGTGTGAATTACTGCCAGTAAGTTACTGGTTTAAACTGCAAGGGCCATTTTTGCACTTGTGTCTGCATTAAGAGAGTGCAGCATATACTGAGGCACCATTTCAAATGAGTTTTCCTAGTCTAGGCAGGTCCCTATTGGCACAATATTGCCTTGAACATTTTCAACCAAGTGCATGTACAACAGACATACAAGTGTGCCTGCAAACTCGCACACATACACAGACATACACTTTCCCCTTCCTGCTGTCTAGGTACATCAGAAAAGAAACACAGTAGTGTGCTGTGCTATTAACAGCATACAACACTGACTTTCCATGGCCTCAGCTTCTGCTGAATGTCATTAATGCAGCTCATGGCAACCAGCCTGAGAGGACTTCACTGTTTATTAGGGGAATATAATCATTTAAGCCTGAATAAGCTTCCAGGCCTAATGTGGCTGTTTGGCCAACAGAAATGAGATGTAAATTTGTGCTGAATAGCCACTGATTACAGAAAGATGATTAATGCAAGATTTTAAATTGATTTATGGGTGCAGTTGTCAAGGCCTAAGCCATGAATGACATTGTGTATGTGAAAAGCTTTGGGCAGATTAGGAGAGGAGGTAAAATAGTACATTCTCTTCATGGTCTGATACATTGTATAGGTTTGCTATAATCTGGTACTGCACATTGTGTGCTGTGACATTTGGTTTTGCTGGAGCAATGTATGTACAATTTTATCTGCCTTTCCTGCAACGTAAGGAGAGCTAAAAGGTTAATCTGTTTTATTTTCATTAATGCACTGTTTAGTCAAGTAATTTTTCTCACTGGAAACTTTTAAACTTTTTTTTTTTTTAATTTCACTCCAATATGAGACAGCTGCTGATAACTATTGAGAATTTGAGTTGAGCTGATTAGTGATTTCACTGCTTCGCAAGAGCTAAAGCTTGGTGAAGTAAGGTTTGTTCTGGGGGAAGAGGGAAGTACCCTTTCTTAGCATAAGCTTTAATAAGACCCCAAAGAGTTAATTAAAAACAAACAAACCCTCAAATAAAGGTTTATTTACTCCAATGCCAAAATATATATTTGAGCAAACAATTTTTTTTTAATTCTCTTTTTTGCACATTGTGGGTCAGATTTTCAAAAGTGCTTAACACTCACCAATCAGGAGGCAGATTTTTAAGAGTACAGTTCCAATTGAGGTGCATAAGTGAAATGGCTGATTTCGAAACTGTCCAGTATTCAATAGCTGTCATTATTTCCAATAGGAGCTGCTGGGTGCTGCGCACTTTCAAAAAATTGTCCATTATAGATTTTCAAAGCCTAAGGAAGTTAAGCGCTTAAATTCCATTGAATTTTGATGAACTTTTCAAAGGCACTGATTTTAAAATTCTAAAAATTCTTCTAACCAGCAGCTAGGTCTCAATCTTGCTTAAATATGTGTCAAAATCCCACTGGGTACCTATTTGTATCTTTAGGTAGATATGGAAATCAGGCCTTTAGACCATTTGGAAATCTGGGCACTAAAATACGCATTGCCGTTTGGCTGAGCTCTTCTGTAATTCTGGTCCTATGAATCTTTGGGTATTAATCTGTCAGGTATGTGTAGCACATTCACTTCATCATGTATTTCATTGTTCTGCAACGATCTTTAGAATAAGCAATGAAAAATGATGTGCTTCTGCTGCCTTTCCGACTGTGTGTTGCCTGGTATTGGAACCCTGGTAGGATCATGCCTGTAATCCAAATAAAGTGTGGACAGATTTTCGAACCTTTTCTTTTGGTTAAAGCATGGGTTGACAGTAGTGTACTTGGTGTGCTTTGTTCTTGTTCTAGGTCAGACCTTCTCTCATTAGAGGTCAGGTGCTCCTTTTGTTTTGATTACGCTAACCTCCAGTGGGGGTCACCTCCCATTTGGATTATGGTTCTGACACCTCTGATTGCACATGAAAATAAGTAAAATACAAACCAAGCTTTCTGTCTCGTTTTCAGAGCAACTCTCTGGCTGCAGTACTAAAGCACCCAGAAGAAACTTTCCAGGAATAAATGCATTGTTAACACCTGGGTTTTTGTTATTGAGCATGTACCTCCCAAATGCTCATTATATAGGTTGAAGGTGCCTTAAGAAAGCATTGAGGTTGTACACCTATCCTTTCTTATTGCGCAATTTTTTTGGCAAATTATTCTTGATTGTTATCTGTATTGACATCTAAAATTGGCATGTATCTGTATTGTTTCTTATCTGTTCAATGGCACGGTTGGATTCAGTAGCTGTCAACACTGCTACTCCATTCTACGCAAAGACTGTCTTACTTTCACCCTCAGTAATATTCACAGGAGAAGAACCACTGACTTGAATGGAAATACTTGCATGAACAAGTGCTACTGAGTATGATTAGGTGTTGCAAGGTCATGATTTAAAGTGAATGATTTTATAGGCAGTGGTGGTAATCTAAGTGCCAGTTTTAGAGAAATATTAATCTAATTATATCTTTGCTAGTCTTGTGGCTCTTGAGTTACTCAGTTGGGATTCTAAAAATACATGTAGCTGGCTGGGGCCCCAACCTTGTAATATTTACTCTGGGTTCATACATCTGGTCAGCATTTATAACAGAAAGGTCATAAGCCCAAATGGTCTAATCCATGGGAAGTTTGGGAGCTAGGGAGAAGAACAAAAGAACCAGAACTGTTGGCTCTCTGCTCATCCCTCACAACAACCAAGAATAAAGGACAAGGGTGGAGAGAGAAAGGAAATTTTCTTGTGGAGCAGCCAGGAAAAGGGGGGAGGAAGGAGAAGGAAAAGAAATCTCTCTTGCTCCCTTCCAGCTGTCAGAAAGAAGAGAGGGACAAAGAAGATTTTGACCTGGATTCTTCGTTTTCCATTCCAGTGTGTAGTTGAGGAACAGAGGGGAGTAGCCACGGGGAAATAGATATCTATGATTACATTAAACAAATGAACAAAAAACTACAGCCTAGTATATTAGAAGAATAATTAATTTGCATAATGAAATGCTCAGTGGCGGAAAATGCCAGATTTACAATTATCCGTATAGCCTTAATTATCCTCTGAACTGAGTGAGGTAGGATGGCGTTGCCAATTCTTGCACTTTTATTATTATTTTTGCATTTTAATCCCTCCTCCCTCTCCTGGAGGCATGTGAATACAAGGGATTTCCAGCATACATTTCAGAGAAAGCATCTAGCCCTCATGGTTGTGGAGAAAAGCTTTGAAAATGTGCCCCAAGTGCATCATAAAGACTCAGAAACCAGAAGGCAAAGAAAAAGAACCCAACACCAGGAGGGGTCTGATTCACCATATTTGAACATTTGAGATGGTGACATTGTAAAGGTCTTGTGGAAAAAATAATAAGTGGTCATGTCATTAAAGGCTGTATAATGCACATGCCCAAAGAAGGGCAAATTGGTTGACTGTTGTCCAACTCACATACAGCGTGGTTCCATTTTGTAGTGGAAATGGGACAATAACCATTCCCTCAGACTGTGCTAAAGCTTTGGTTTGTCAAGGGTTCAGCATGAAGTAGGGACATAAAAGAAGTTCTCTGGATAAAAACTTGCTTTAATAAATCTCAGTGTGAAATCAGGTAGCCTTTAATTTGAATTATATCGTTTTTCCTCTGTCAGCTATTTTGCTATCCTTATGTTGCAAATGTTCTTTCAGATGTACTTATGTACAGCTGGAGCCCCTGAAAGCATTCTCTGTGAGAATTTACTTGTGAACTTAAAAAATATTCCTCTCTTTATTTATTTAAGTCTGCTCTCCACCAGGCAAGCCTTTCCCCTTAAAAACACAGCACACACAAGATGGTAGGGAATATGTAAGCATTCATTAGGTAATATAGATATCAACTTTGTGACACACAAACAGAACCTGAGGGAGTGGTGAAATCCACGTTACTGTAATCTAATAGTTGATTTGTAGTTGCCATTTGTCTTTCCTGAGGCTGAACTGCCTATAATATCCCATGCTCGGCCTTTATATTATGTTGTATGCATCGCCTCATTGGAATGTGAGGAAAAAAATATGTTTGGTTGTGTTAGCCAAAACCTTTTTAGCTCCTGATCCACCAGGAGCAGATAGTGAGCAAAGGGCAAGCGTGCCACTGGTGTGGCTGCTGAAATGGAAGGAGCGTCTTGTGGGAATTTTGGTAATTGTCAAAGTGATTACACAAAAATAGTAATGTGCTCCTTAAAGAGCGACACTACTGAGAAATACAGAGGATGGCAGTGGAAGGGTAATGAGAATCCAAAGCTACAGGCTGTTTTTGGCCTCATTTTGAACCCTGACTGAAATGCTAAACTCCTTCCCTTGCTGATTTTCAGCATGAAATTGGAGTGCTGTGAAATTATAAATGGGAAATAGGCTTTATAAAGCACCTATGACTGGTTTGTATATACTAGATTTTTAAAAAAAAAACCTTTTTGGGGGCAATTAATCCAAATTAAAAACAAATTATGGCACAAAGTTTTTTGCAATTCCGTTATTTATTTTTAATTGTCTATATTCTAGCTATTTAATATTTTATAAAGTTGTTTATTATGATTCTCAGTGCGCTGGATGTGAAACTATTTTGCTACCCAAATCAGGTGTATCTGAAGCTAGGTGTTTTGGATTCCCAATTCATTATTCCTCCCCCCTGCCCCTTTTAAATTTAAAGATTTTGTACCCCAAAAATAATCCTTTTGTCCCTGATACAAGCCATGATGAAGTTAATGGAAAGACTCCCATTGACTTCAGTGGGCAAGAGAATAGGTCCTATGTTGTTTTGAGTATGTACTAAACATGATTTGGTTTTTTCAGTATAAACAGAGTGGTTCTACTGAAAACCGGCAGAAAAGGGTACGGAATAGAGTCAATGTTTGTTACTTTCTTCTTTTAAACTAGACAAATTGAGGGAATGTGCCAAACAACCATGAAATATTCTGCTGCTGCTATATGTCTTTACAAACTTTTCTTTTTAAAAACTATTTATTAGGCCAAATGCTTACCTGAGTGAAGCAACTGATCGGAACCTTTCTATTCTGTGTGCCTTTTTTGTGTTATGTCTCTTTGCCTTAACTAATGGTTGTCAGCAAGAAGAGATAAGAAAGATAATGCCTGAGTTCTGAAACTTTCCCAATATCAGGCCTTGGAAAAATATTTGGAAGCTGTATGTCTTTAGGATTGAAGAGATTAGATTTGTATCAGTAAAAAGTTAATATCACTGTGCATACACAAATAGACAAAAAAAGTTTTCCAAAACTCTGTATATATATTTTACATGTGGTTTTGACCCGTCTGTGCCTATAGTAGACCACCTGAAAATGCCAAGGTCAGGATAGTCTGCAAAAAAGAGAGCAGATTGTCCCAGTATACTCTTGGGTAGTACTGAAGTCAGAGTTCCCAACTAGACCAAAACAGTACATCATTCCCCACACTGGTTTTCAAGTAGCTAAAACAAAAAACACACAGCCCCCTTTACCACATTTCAGTCTCTGGCTCCCAATCAGCCACTTGGTTCAGTAAAGAGTTAAGTTATTTAAAACTATGCTGTTACCAAAAATGTTCTCCTGACCCCAAAGCGTCAGCCACATTGCCAGATCAATATAAGTTTGGATCTTACCCCAAATACCACACTGCCAGCCAATCCTTTAGTAACTAAACCTTAAGGTTTATTGTACAAGGAAAGAAACAGACAAGGTGAGAGGTTTTATGTGAATAAAGGAATCAGATACATACAAAGGATTTGAAAGTTCATATCTATCAAGTTTCCAGTAGAGTTGTGGGTTTGCAGGCTTGTTTAGCTCCTCAGACCTATCCTGGTAATGGATGTACACCATAGTCCTTTGTTTCACAGCTTTGGTTATAGATGAGTTGATCCAGAGGCAGGAAGCAAGACTGAAGACAATATGGATGTGATGCAGCTGCCTTTTATAGTGGGTTGCAATATGGTTTGTTTCAAACACAAGCCCTCAATCCATGGCCTGGAAAAGCCTCATAGAAAATCTCCTGTCCATAGGGCACATTCTTACATGTTCTGCTGACTCATCAGATGTTACCTTGGTTTCTCTCCCTGGGTTCTTTGTACCTGCGAGTTTCCTTGATGGGCTATTAAGTTGGTTTATTGCTACTGCCATTCTGTCTAGGGTATCACACAGAAACACAGCACATGTTGAAATATAGATATGCTATACATTATTATAGCTTATAGTATTAAGATGATATATACACATAAAATATTATCACGGTCACAAATTGTAACCTTTCTAACGGTTCCTGACGTGGCTTACCCTGTATGAATAATTGTCAATTTGCAATATTAATGTTAAGTAATGTTATAAATGGTCCTCCTAATCCAGACAGCACTGAATAAACATTAACATTACCCATCAAAATTATATATATTAAAAAATAGAATTTTGCCATGCCTGAAGAGCTTGTATGATTTGTGTATGATCTTTTACAATTGATCCTGGTCCCATTGAACTCAAAAGGGCTTTGCCACTTGGGGTTTGATAGCTTTTATATAAGGGTTCAAGGTGAACAGAAGCTCTATCAGACTCTGTATTGGAAAGGCACATGTGGATGTTGTAAAACATGATGGCCCATATATTTTCCTTCCAGTGCAAAGTTGGGCAGGCTTGATTGCAGGCAGCTGTAGTTCTGTATCTTTAAGGAAACCACCCATCTTCATGGCTAGTTCTGTTTAGCAAAACACAAAGAAGTTTAACTTTCAACATGAGTAGTCCAACTGACATACGCGGGACCTGTATCTTTAAAGTTAAGCACATAGCTAAGCGGTTCTGAACTAGTGGCTATGACCAGTGGGCTGATGGTAGTACAGAAATGAAAGGGAGAGGTGGCCAACATGTTTACACCTTGCCTTGGGGGGTTGGGCGCGGGTCTATATAGGGTGGCATTGTTTATCTTGCAGATCTTTAAGCTCTGTGCTCCCAGTAGCAGTGGCAGCATTATATAATACAGTGATTGGCGACCTCAGTTTCACCCATCAACTCTGCAGTGCCTAGAAACCCCACGTGGGATGGTACTGCTGTCCAGAGGATTTGCCAGTCTAGGCAGCCCACTTCTTTGAAGAGTGAAAAGGTTCCCAGCTCTCTCTCACTCACAGAGGCCACCACTTCCCAGCTGCTCAGGGCTTGTGTGTTGCACTTGTAAACGCAGGAGGCCTTCTGGGAGTGAGTTGCTAGCCTGCACCTGTCATCCATCTCCTCTCCACAGCTCCCAGCAATCTGTGTGGAGTTTCCATGCTGGTGCTTTCCACTTCTTACACAGTGCTGTGGGGAAAAGCACAGCTTCCCGTTGGAAATCCTGGGTCTGAGCCACTATTGCTGACTGCAGGCTAACGTAAGGGTGTGATGCATTGAGTCAGTGGAGTACTGCCAATCCCAACATTAAAAAATGACGAGACAGCCTCCCCGCCCCCAAATTTTCTCCACAACAAGAAGGGATGGAATGTCTCTTTATTTTTAATGGAGAGTCTCACATAATCACCTGACCAAGGAGCTGGTGTTTTAAGGGTAGCAGTATCTCCTTAAGCTCATGATAAAATGGCAAAAGGTGGCAGCGTTGTGCATTGGCATCTGACTGAATAACATAGTGGCAAACTAAGCTCAGTGCGTCTCTACCGTTGCATTGCTGCAGTCAATGGGAGCACACAGAAATGGTTGTGTTATTACTTCTGCTGTCAGGAGGATGCACATAATTCTTTTTTGCGTTCAAAGATTTCCCCTCGTGTAACCCCAGTGAGGTTGCACAGGGTATACACTGGAGGAGAATCAGCTTGGACAGATTCCTTGTTTGTTTGAACTTTCTAATACAGTATCTAGAGGCAAGTTTGCAGATGGTTGAAAAAGTAAGCTTTTGCTTTTGATTCTGGATGACATGGTCAATGAATGTTAAATTAGAGCCACGTTGCTGGAATAGGTGGCACATTTGGTAACCAAGGTCTAGGCCACTTTTGAATGAGTCATGAGAGATGGAGGAATGTCAGACTAAATTGCCTTATGGTAAAGTAACTGAACCAATTCAAGGATACCTACATCTTATTTTGGAAGAAACCACTTGCCATTTAGCAGTAATTCTGACTCGTATGATTATCACGTGCCTTTCCTGGTATGACAGTCTGGAAGTTGTGTATGCTATCCTTGTAACAGTGGTGAGAACTGTCACAGAATAACAATCCAGAACCTAAAGATCGGGGAGAAAGGCGGAGTTTGCCTGAGAAAAAGTTCTGTGCTAGGAAGAAGTGCTTGTGTCTTGCCAATGTTGAGCTGGGGACTGTTGACTGGTAGTCAGCTCCCAAGGAAACAGCAGGGACTGCCCAAAGATAAAGCACAGAAGTGTGATGAGACACCATGATGGTTAGCTCCTTGTGGGGAGGCAGTGGATTTTTTGTTTGGTTTGAGTGCAGGCAGGACTTTTTTTCTGCTGGTATGCCCCAGTACGGTGTACCATACCAATCAGCCTAGGCAAGGACCCAGCCCCCCCATGCTGGACCCAAAGCCGCCCCCAAGGATCCTGGTTGCCCTCCGGGGACCAGCTGGAGCTGTCGCTGCTGGCAGGAGCTGGCCCCAGTCGTGGTTGGGAACCTGAGGCCATGGGCCAGCCGGAGGCAGGGGTGGGCTGGGAGTGTGAGCGGGCTGCACACCACAGTGTGGGGGCAGTGGTGTGGGCCCCACGCTGCCCTGCTGATAGGGGCCTTGGGCTAAGAGGAGCATAGAAGAGATGAGTTGGGGGTCAGGGAGCTGACGAGTGAGTGAGGAAGGGGCTGGGGTGGCGGGGAGCGGGCAGTGGAGTTTGGAGAGGCCCCGGTGGATGGCAGTGGTGGATGGTCCTGACACTTCCCTCTCCCCCCGCACATGCAGAACTGGCCTCTCATTGTCATCTCTGTGCTCTTTATTAGTTGTGGCTCCTTCATGAGCCATATTAGACGCAGGTTAGCGTCAGAAAGTGGAACCACTCCCAAGTGGACAATGACTTGCATATCCTCAGAGTTGGCAAGGGACAATGGCGAGAGGAATGTTGAGTGTTCAGCTTCAACCCCACAGACCTCAGAGGGAGAGGATGCCCCAATGTATGAATGACCAGCAGGATTGTGGCTGGTCCAGTTGACTGAGTGTATAGTGGTGCACGAGGCGAGAAGAAGCCTAGGAACATGATAATGGCTTTACCAGATTGGAGTGGTTGTCCTTATAGGCCAGTCTCTGAGCCAATGGAAGAGATCCAGCTGGGGTTGTGCTTGGTTTATAAATTAATAGCATGCTCTTTGTTTGTTAGCTTTCTAAGTAGGTCATACAGCCTTTTTAAAACCAAAAAAAAAAAAAAATCAAGCATTGGTGTGGAAGCCAGAGGGACTTGGTGGTTGGTTTTAGGTAGGAATCTAATGAGTTATGTGCAGGGCCTTGGATCTCTGTGAGAAAGTGCATAATCTGGGAAATATATAAGTGGATGTCTGAGAATATTGCCTTGATAAATGTAAGATTCTCTGGCGGTGTGTGTTACATTTTGGGAGGGGCTGGTAGCGCTTGGTATGTGCCAAACATATGGGGAAAATATAATTGATTCACCCTTCCCTATTTCAGGCTGCATTCTAGGCCTGGAACTGAGCACATGCAGCATGGTGTGCCAGGGGAACCAGACCCATCCATGGAAATGCAGTATCCAGGGCAGTAGGGGACTGTGCATTAGGAAGGGTTGTAGGGGCAGAGAAGGAACCCAAATGGCAAAATGTGTTTGAGGGAGCAGGGTGAGAGATGTACAGAACAGATGGGAGAGGGGGAGAAATCAAAGAGAAAATAGAGATAACATGATTGTTTTTTCAACCAGACTAAACCCCAGATCCCATAAGACTCCGTTTAAAATACACGAGTATTTCCTAAGGTTACATTCCTATTTAAGCGAGTCACTGGGCTGCCACAGGAATGTAGTATAATCACAAATGGCTGGGGTGGTAGTTGATGAGACAACCTGTAATGGGGAAAGTGGTTTGTGCAGTCACCAATGGAAATGGAAGAGGTCCTTAAGGCAGCCAGATCAAGTGGGGAAGATTGGTATGGTCCCCAGTGGTAGGGGAGATGGTCTATAAGACAGCCAGTGGGGGGAGAGGTGGTCAACTGGAATGTACTCCACACTCTGATCCCCTGGCCCATCTTATTGTCATTGGCTATGTCTACACTTGCTAAAATTAGTTCAAATTAGTTAGTTTGAACTAACTAATTCAAACTAATTTTAGTTAGTTCGAATTAGCTTAATTCGAACTAGCATGGCCACACTGTAATGTTAGTTTGAACTAAGCAAGCACTTGGCTTAGTTCGAATTAGCGATCCCCATTCATTTCAATGGCCAGTTAATTCGAACTAAGAAATTAGTTCGAATTAACATGGCCCCATTGGTTAATTCAAACTAGTTAGTTCGAATTAACCCCTTAGTTCGAATACCCTATTCAAACTTAACAGTTCGAATTAAGGAAGCCCTTAATTTGAACTAACTAAAGCCTAGTGTAGCCATGGCTTTAGTTAGTTCGAATTAAGCCTCCTTAATTCAAACTAACTTGCCAGTGTAGACATAGCCATTGATGCTTGTATGAAAGCCCTCTTCGGCAACATGTTTTCACGTTCGTATTTAAGTTCTCACTTTTCACCATCTGACAATATGCCATTGTGCAGTAAGCCTCTGATTGTTTTAAATCGAAACCCTAAAGGACCGGTGTCTAAGTTCCTTGACATAGCTGAAATTTCAAACCCTTTTCTCACTCTGTAAATTATGCCACAGATTGAAAGAGGTCTTGCCTGAATAGCAGGCTGTTTGTCTGTGTACTTTAAAATTAGCACTTGAATCTGAGGCTGATCTGTCATATGCTCTTTGGTTTGTTTTTTTAATTGGCGCTATGGTATCTTTGCCCTTTTCCTAGACAGTCTTTGTGAACTGAATGTCACCTTGTTGATGGAGGAAAGTGCAACTCTAGCTTCTGTTAACTTGCTAGCTGAAGCTTATTGGAAATTTCTCATTCAGAAATAGGTCTTCTATAAATGATTTAACATGAGGCCATTGAAATGTATGTTTTCCTTCTTAAAGCTATTAAAGACTTAGAAGAAACATTTAGCACCATATTAATGTTGCATTTTTGTTTTAATTGATTTATATCTCAAAATGTGTGCTGTAGAATAGAATTAAAATGTGTAATGCTATTTTTCAATTCTTCTGTACTTAATTTTTTCATGCAAATACGTTCAGCTAGATGTTGTCATATTAATGTGGCAAATTTTCTTTTTCGTTAACCACTATGGCACATATTTCATCAGCTAGAGCTTCTAGTTTGTATTTATTCCTTTGTTGTTTGACGTGCTTTGTATAATGTCTAAAATATTAATCAAGAAAGTCAAGGCTTGGCTGAAAAGATGGTGATTAACTGTAGCCTAGTACACCTTTTTGGGGATGAGCATAAGAATCAGAACAGTAGCAGAATGGTTATAATCTCCGGAGTAACCAAAAAAAAGTGGTTTACCTAATCAGAGAAGAAATAAAGGGTGCTCTCCTACATGAAGATAGGAATGAAGAAAATCAGATTAAATGGCAGAACAGAGATTTTGCATCATAGAGTGAAAGGTGGAAGGCCTTGATAAGATCTGGATGCTTTTCTCTTGTGAAAGTACAGCGATAGGCAGCCTTAACTCATTAGCACCTCCTTTTCCTTTCCCTCTCTGATGACTGCTTTATTTTTTATGGCAAGTGGGAATGATGTGACAGATTCTGATCTCAGCTACAGTGCTGTAAATTGGCATGTCCTGCTTGAAGTCATGGGAGTTATGTTCCATTTTATGTTGCTGCAACTGAGATCAGAATCTGGCTCAATTAATCCATTTGTGCTTGTATCTGCTCTCTTCTATTTATTTTAACACTTGGAAGAAACAGGAAACATTGATGGATTTAATTTGTATGTCTAACCACATGAGCTTTCTATTTCTGTGTATTCTCACAATCACAAATCCTGGATTTGTTGTATGAAAATCAGATTAATTTCACAACAGTGGAGAGCCTGAGATTTGGGTTTTTTGAACACCAGTCTTGGGCAGATAGACAATAAGCAGCATTATTCTGCAAGTTGTCACCACTCCTTTAAGTAAAGCAATTGTTAGAAAGTGTCATATGGCATAATGTTCCTCTGGGGCAAAGTTTAGTTACTTGGAAATGGAGGAAATTATATGAAGGTTCATTCAAATACCATATTTGGGCCTCTTAGAATCATAGAATAATAGGGATGGAAGGGACCTCATGAGGTCTTCTAGTCCAATCCCCTGCTAAAAAGCAGGACCACTCCCACTAAATTATCCCAGCCAGGGTTTTGTCTATTGTGCAGTCAAATACCTTGCTCTTATATACCACTTTTCACCAGCCATTCTCAAAGGCTATGTCTACACTATAAAAAGTTAGGTCGACTTTGTTAAGTCAACTTAATAAGGTCAACTTTAAAAGTCAACCTAAAGTCGACCTTATTAAGTCGATTTAACAAAGTGCTTTCCCTTAACCGGGACTTATTAATTCAACCTAACTTCCCTTAGGTCGACCTAAGAAAGTGGACTTATGTGTCCACACTGGGCTTAGGTCGACCTAAAGGAGGGTTAGGTCGACTTAATGAGTGGTCTTTACTAAGTCGACCTAAGCTTTCATTAGGTCAACTTAAGGATTTTCTTAAGTCGACCTAATGAAAGCCTAGTGTGGACAGGGCTTAAGTTAGGTCGACTTAAGCCTCCTTAAGTCGACCTAACTTGACAGTATAGACATAGCCAAAGTGCTTTACAAAGGAGGTCAGAACCATTGTGCCTATGTGAAATGGGCATCCACAGACATAAAGAGGCTTCACTAAGGTTACTGGTAGAGTTAAGACTAGAACTTGGGTATTCCATGTCCCAGTCCCATGCACTAGCCAATAGGCAACACTGCTTCAATGATCACTGTTTTCACAGGGTATAAAGTCAGCCCCTTACAGATCCTGTAAGAGGAACACTACCACTGACTCACACATTTGTACAAATTCATGCACACTTGATCAGACAGTATAACAGCTATTTGTTGTTGTTAACAGTTTTTTCTAAATATGTATAAATTCCCAAATGAATTAAATTAAAGGGGCATCATCAACTTGAAAATCACATTTTTTTCTCTATTGCAGTGCCAAGTCATACATGATTTATTGAGAGAAAATGGTGGAAAATCTTACTTTAATCATATATTACACAGATGTAAGGCTTTGTTGGCAAGGGGCCTTATTTAGGAGGCTGCTTATAGAGTGAGGAGCTGTTCACTGAGAGAAAAGGTGACTGACTCTGACTCTGTAACTAAGAATAGGTTTGATGGTGTCATGACAGCCACACCCTCACTGGTGAAGTGGGCCCAGTTTACGGCTCCACCTGCCTACGAAGGCGAGGAAAGCCCTTTATTCACATTGCTGGCACCCCGGCCTTTCCTCCCAAATCAGTTTTGAAAGACAGTGTAATCAGAAATAATTGCCCTGATTCTACCTGTAGGGAGGGGCGTGGAACCAGGAAGGGACGGGAAGGATGAAGAGAAACAAAAAAGTGCCATGAGAATGGGTATATATACACGGCAATTGAAAGGTGTGATGATGACATGAACAGAGACTGCTCAGATATGTTCCCTGGCCCCCGGTGGGCAGGGCTGGCTGGAATAGCCGCTCGTGCAACTGCGACTCTGCTCTATCATTACCCAACTTAACTTTCATTTAGCTAGGTTAAAGCTAGCTCGGCTATACCCACACCTGCTGCAGTCACACCCAGTGGACTGCCCTGTAGATGTCCTCAGTAAGCCAGTGGTGGAAGGAGGAAACAAAAGGTTCTGCTAACTGTGGCTTTATAACCCTTCCCCTTCCAGCAATCTGGCAGCCCCTTGCATTTTCCTTGGAGTAAAAATGTCTTGAGAAATCAGCCTGGTGATATAACTTGAGGGTGTTTCCTGTCACCTCTGCAATGACCACGTCCTGAGATAATACCCCCAGACTGAAGGTTTCAGACAAAACTTACTATAAATAACTTGGCCTTTGGCTTTAGAGTGTATTCAGTCTGTAATGTGGCTATTGCTTTGTAACCAGGATCTCCCTCATGTTCACATTATACTCTGTGTCCTTGGATTTCTCACAATGATGCACTGGCCAATATAATTAGAAGCAAACATCAACACTGAGCAAGGCTGGGCATAGATGAATAAGATCCTTCTATTCCTGCAGGTTAACAGATCAAAAATAGGAGAAATGAACAACGGTGAAAACATCATTCATTTTTCAAGTCCCCTGTCTGCAACCCCGTGCCTTTTAGTGGGTTGATTTGCTTTTTAAGGGTACGTCTACACAGGAGCCTTAGGTCGACTTAAGGAGGGTTAAGTCGACCTAAAGAACCCTGTGTCCACATTGGGTGCTTATTAAGTTGATTTAAGCACTTCCTTAAGTCGACTTTATTAAGTCGACTTAAGCCAGTGTAGATGGGGAATAGCCCTTATATAGACCTAATTGGCCTCCAATGTTAATGTCATCATTAATAAATTTATTGATTAAATCAAATTACTGATTAATTAATTTGCTAATTAATTTAATATTAATTTACTGTGGGTTGGGCTGGAGAAAAGAAAAAGAGCTGTGGCCATCGGGCTGGGGAGAGCTGTGGCTGGGAAAATCGGGCTGGGGAGAAGGGGTTTTCCCCTTCTCCCCAGCCTGATCTCCCTGGATGCGGCTTTCCCCATCCCGCACAATTCCTGGGATAGTCCAGCAGTCATAATTCATCCAGTTTTGTTCCGAAGTAATCTGCTATGTATTTTGCGATGCAATTTGCTTGGACTTGAGAGGATGGAGGCAAAATTCCACCTATTTTAAGTCCCTCTCTCCACATTCCCTGCCCTCCTTCATGGGGAGGGAGAGTGACCCCAAGGAACCGGCTTTTTCTCCTGCTCAGTGATGGTGTGGGGCCATGCTGTCTGTGACTAAATGGGGGAACCTTATCCCTCTCTCCACTGCCTGGCTGCACAGTGCAAGCCACATTCTCATCCTCAGTATTGCATCTCTTTCAATTTTGTTGCTAAACAAATCAATAATTAACAAAAGCAACAATAAAAATGATTACCCTCCCACGCCCGGTTCTCATTTGTTACCAAAGAGAGTTGACCCGGCGGTCGTTATGTTAAACAGGAATCTTTTCTCTGGCTTCGTGAAACATTGGATCAGGTCATTTTAACATCCTCATTTCTTTTCTTTCAGCAGTGCAGCTCTCTTGTGAGAAAGTCAAAGGGATGTGTGGCTGACTTGCTCTTTGTTTTTTTAAATAATCCTCTCTCTTTTTGCACAGTGGGAAGAAATTGGTGAGGTGGATGAAAATTATGCTCCCATACACACATATCAAGTGTGCAAAGTTATGGAACAGAATCAGAACAACTGGCTTCTAACGAGCTGGATCTCCAATGAAGGAGCCTCCCGGATCTTCATTGAACTCAAATTCACTCTGAGGGACTGTAACAGTCTTCCAGGAGGACTTGGGACTTGCAAAGAAACTTTTAATGTGTATTACTTTGAATCGGACGATGAGGATGGGAGGAACATGAAAGAAAACCAGTACATCAAGATTGACACCATTGCTGCTGATGAGAGCTTCACTGAGCTGGACCTTGGTGACCGAGTCATGAAGCTGAACACTGAGGTCAGAGATGTTGGGCCTTTGACCAAAAAGGGATTTTACTTGGCTTTCCAGGATGTAGGTGCCTGCATCGCCCTGGTTTCTGTGCGAGTGTACTACAAAAAGTGCCCTTCCGTTATCCGCAACCTGGCCCTCTTTCCTGATACCATCACTGGGGCAGATTCCTCCCAACTGCTGGAAGTGTCAGGCTTGTGCGTGAACCACTCCGTGACTGATGAGCCTCCAAAGATGCATTGCAGTGCAGAGGGGGAATGGCTGGTGCCCATTGGAAAATGCATGTGTAAGGCAGGGTATGAGGAAAAGAACAACACATGTCAAGGTAAGAATTTGCAAGGGAAATTGGCTATCTGGTTTTGCATTACACACATCTTTGGGTCTGCTGCTTACTCATGCTGTGGAGCACCTTAGGTCACAGATAGTCTCTCAGAAGTCAAATGGTTCTCAAGCTGAGCTGGACCTTGCGAAGGGAATTAAAACCAATAGTAAAAGGTTCTTTAGCCATATAAATAGGAAGAAAACAAAGAAAGAAGTGGGACCGTTAAAAACTGAGGATGGGGTGGAGGTCAAGGATAATCTAAGTATTGCTGAATGTCTAAATAAGTACTTTGCATCTGTTTTCAATGAGAGTGAAGTTATGCTGGGGGATAGAGGTAGGGAAGCTAATGGGAACGAGGTCATGAAAGTGGAAATTACCATACCTGAGGTAGAAGCCAAACTTGAGCTGCTGGATGCGACTATATCGGGGGTCCCGGACAATCTCCATCCGAGGATACTAAAGGAACTGGCTCATGAAATTGCCAGCCCTTTAACAAGGATTTTAATGAATCTGTAAACTCAGGGGTTGTACTATATGACTGGAGAATCACTAATGTAGTTCCTATTTTCAAGAAAGGGAATAAAAATGATCCAGGTAACTACAGGCCTATTAGTTTGACCTCGGTAGCATGCAAGGTCTTGGAAAAAATTTTGAAGGAGAAAGTACTTAAGACTATAGAGGATAACGGTAACTGTGATAAAATACAACATGGCTTTACAAAAGGGAGATCATGCCAAACCAACTTGATCTCCTTTTTTGAAAGGATAACAGATTTTTTAGATAAAGGGAATGTGGTGAACCTAATTTACTTAGATTTCAGCAAGGCATTTGATACAGTTCCACATAGGGAGTTATTGGTTAAGTTACAGAAGAGGGGGATTAATATGAATATAATAAGGTGGATAAGGAACTGGTTAAAAGGGAGACTACAGCGGGTCATACTGAAGGGTGAACTGTCAAGCTGGAGGGAGGATACTAGTGGAGTCCCTCAGGGATCTGTCTTGGGACCGATCTTGTTCAACCTTTTTGTAACTGACCTTGGCACAAAAAGCAGGAATGTGCTAATAAAGTTTGCAGATGACACCAAGTTGGGAGGTATTGCCAATACAGAGAAGGCTCGGGATACCATACAGAAAGATCTGGATGACCTTGTAAACTGGAGTATCAGGAATAGGATGAAATTTAATAATGGGAAGTGCAAGGTCATGCATTTAGGGACAAATAACAAGCATTTTTCCTATAAGTTTGGGACGCATCAGTTGGAACGGACTGAGGAGGAGAAGGATCTGGGAGTATTGGTTGACCATAGAATGACTATGAGCCGCCAATGTGATGTGGCCGTGAAAAAAGCTAATGCGGTTCTAGGATGTATCAGGAGAAGTATTTCAAGTAGAGACAGGGAGGTGTTAGTGCCACTGTACAAGGCACTGGTGAGACCTTGTCTGGAATATTGCATGCAGTTCTGGTCCCCCATGTTTAAAAAGGATGAATTCAAATTGGAACAGGTGCAGAGAAGGGGTACAAGGATAGTCTGTGGAGTGGAAAACCTGCCCTATGAGTGGAGACTCAAGAAGCTTGGCTTGTTTAGCCTAACCAAAAGAAGGTTATGGGGAGATATGATTGCTCTCTGTAAATACATCAGAGGGATTAATATCAGGGAGGGAGAGGAATTATTTGAATACAGCACCAATGTGGATACCAGAACAAATGGTTATAAACTGTCCATCAAGAAATGTAGGCTTGAAATTAGACGCAGGTTTCTAACCATTAGAGGAGTATAGTTCTGGAATAACCTTCCAAGGGGAGTTGTGGGGGCAAAAACCATAACTGCTTTCAAAACTGAGCTTGATAAAGTTATGGAGGGGATAGTATGTTTACCCTATTTTGGAAATTGACTGATATTTGGCTACATGTAGTCGATATACAAGTGGCCTAAGAGGGGAGAGTACATGGGGTGGGTTCTGAGTTATTACAGAGAATTGTTTCTTGGATAACTGGCTGTTGAGACTTGCCCACATGCTCAGGGTTTAACTGGTCGCCATATTTGGGGTCGGGAAGAAATTTTCCCCCAGGGCTGATTGGCCTGGACTCTGGGGTTTTTTTGCCTTCCTCTGTAGCACAGGGCATGGTTCACCTACCTGTGAATTTTCTGTATCTTAAAGTCCTTAAATCATGATTTAAGGAGGTAAATAACTCAGTCATAGGTTGGTGGCCTATTGCTGGAGTGGGTGGGTGAGGTCTTGAGGCCTGCATATTGCAGGAGGTCAGACTAGATGATCGTACTGGTCCCTTCTGACCTTAAAGCCTATGAGTCTATGAGTATGAAGAGGCCTTAAAACAGGAGTAATTGTAATTTATCCCTCCTTTAAGCGACTCTTCACAGTGCCAAAGTGCTGTGACTGTTGAGAATCTGATTCAGGGGTACTTTTTGTGGGGTAACATGCTATTCAGTATGAATGCAGAGATCAGAATCTGGCCCATTATATGCATTATCTATACTTTTTGAACATGGGCCTTCTTGGATGACAAACCATTTAATGGTTTGTTTTCTCCCTTCTGCACTATTCCTTGGAAGCTCTACAGTTTGTTTCCAAAATCAAGATAGAATTTAGTATATATAAATTTTATCTCTTTTTATTTAGTTCTCTGCAAAAAGCAAGAAAAGGGAGGTTTCACATAATGGGAATTGTCTGATTTGTGTTAGCAGTTGCTTGGCTCCTATGGCGCTCAGCTGTTTAAATTTAGAATAAAACCTTCAGCTCCGATCCTGCAAAAACTACCACATGTGCATAACGTTTTACTCATGAGCAGCCCATTGAGTTCCCTGGAATTGCTTGTAAGAATAAATAAATATATTTCAAGGTCAGGCATTAGACAAGCGGTGTAGTTAATGACAGCTAAGAATCTTAAAAGAGGACCTCTGAATAAACCCAGTGTAAAAACAATTTAGAATTTGCTGGAACATTGTTGTATTACATACTTGGTTTTTAAAATTACACGTCAATTTTAAGTGTATAATAAGCAGTTTATTAGAAAATTCTTTGGTGATAACAGACGAAAGGCCATTTCAATGCAATTTGTGCTTACTCATTGGTTTTTGCATTATTTGTAAGTTGTGATTTGAATGGCATACTCCCTTTTAACTTGATACTCTCTCATTCTGGCTTCATGTTGTTATTGGTCTGTTGGGTGTAGAGTAGTTTTCCTTTGAGTGTCAGACTGTGTTGATAAGTTCCAGAGGGGTAGCTGTGTTAATCTGTATATAGCCTGAAATGGGGGGAAGGACGGGAGGGAGTTTGTCATGAGTAAGGAGAGCAGGAGATGTGCCCATGGTGGTTCTCTTTCGGTATGTGTGAATCTAGGATCCTGATCACATAAAACTCCACTGAAGTCTCTGGGAGAAACCCAGCAGTAGTTGATGTCTTTTTCTCCTAGGAGGGAGAGAGTAGAGAAGTTCATTTTTGGGGGGGGAGAAGTCTTTTGTTGTAAACCCCCCCCCCAAAACCCCACTTTCACTAGGAATGTTCCCCTCTCTATCTGAACACATCGCAGATACTGACAGACCCAGCCCTTTTGTTCCCCGCTGCCCTGATAATAAATTCTCCATGTGTTGCGGGGAGATGCGTCTGGCTTAGCGTTTGGCACAGGAGAAATCGAGCAGCACCAGCCAAAATGAAGGAAAACTTGATTGCTGCAAGCAAGGGAATGTAGCCAGATATAGTGGCGAGAACCTGCCTGCCTCCGAAAAATAAATTGCCCAAACAGCAATTGATGTGGTGCCACAGCTTCCATAACCAGAGCACTTGGGTACTTCTGTTGTATCCTGAGCCTCCACCTCCCCTTTTCTCCTGCCTTCACTGCTCCATTAGTTACCAGAGCTGCAGCTTTGCATTGGCTCTGTTGGATCTTTCTGGGCTGCTGCCACAGAGATTATCCAGACTAAGGTACCGGCTTTAAATACCCCAGAAACTTGTGATGGGCTGTGACAGGCTGGCCAAGGCCACCGAGAAGCCAGAGAACTTTTTGTGCCAGTATAACATCTTGTGTGAGTGTCATTCTATCATTATAATAATATTAGTACTGTAGTGCCCCTATAGCTTTTCCAGTTTGAAGACTTTTATGCCAACATTACTGTATCACACTGAGGAGGTGAGAGTGCTTTAATACATGATTATCATTAAATCAGTGCAACTCCTGGACGTACTACTAAGTCCTAAATTCCCTGGCAAGTCAGAGGCATTGAGCCAGATGGGGCCTTCAGGCTTAGATCCTCATAGATACGTACATGCCCGAAATCAAGGGGAGCTAGGTGCCTAAATATCTCTAAGGGTCCGAGGGTTAGGCACTTAATAAAATCTCCCCCGAGCTTTAATTTAGATTTGAGCTATGTGATGTAGATTATTCTGCAGCTATACTCTGTACTGGAACTGCCTTGGGGTGCCATGGTGTGTTTCCAACACAGAAGAACCTGAATTTGTTTATTGGCATTTCCCCTAAAAGGATAACATTCACTGAGCCCTAACATCTTGTCTGGACATAGCAGGCCACATTCTTTTATTAGACATGATGCAAATGCCACTCGCCCTCACAAACATATGGGAACAATGGAAATCCCTTCTGTCTAAAAATCATTAATTGGCAATGATATCTTCAATTCATCATCTTGTCATGAGGGTATTTTATGAAGGAGGCACAGACAGCAACAGCCCAGCCATTTGTGTCCTTTGGGACTTTCAGGCGACAGATACGACATGGCCTAATCTTATTATATAACTCAGTTATTATTTCAGATAACATGGGCAGTCAAACTGCATTTATCTAACAAACAAAACTTGTATTTTACACCTCTTTTGGCAACATAGCCAATTTATCATCTGCTGTCATGAGATAACTAGTGATACATTGTGACCATGTGGGAAAATGCTAGTGGGAAGCCCTGGGCGCAAAGTCCATTATTCACGTGAATAAATTGCTGCACATGTTAATAATAAAAATGAAAGGCAGTACTCCCTGTCTATGGACATTGATGAGGAACAGCATTGATTGAGCACAGGATCCGGTTACAAGCTGTTATTTTTGGCTCATTATACTTGTCCTGGTTCAATGGGTTCTTAAAAGCATCTTTGACAGTATTCACTTGCCTGTAGCACCAAATCTCAATTTTGGCTGCTGGTATTTAGCCACTCCTGTGCAGGCCTCATCAGAGACTGCATTTCTGTTGATAAAAGGCCAGATCCCAAGCTGGTATATTTTGATGGTAGCGCCACTGAAATCAGTGGAGCTTTGCTGATTTACACCATCTTAGGATGTGGCCCAAATGACACTTTCTGATCTTCCCCACTTATCTGCTTCCTGCATCTGAATAGCTGTATTTTCATGCGAGTACAATTTTGGATATATTTGCTGTGTACCTTTGGGCTCCTTACTAGGGAGTTACATATTCCTTGAAAAATGATTATTGTGAAAAGGGCACCTTCTGGTTCAGCATATTTGTTTCCTGTGCATATTCAGCTTTATTGTCCCATTTTAGTAATGCTGTGAACATAAGCCCTGCACTGCCATTTCTTAGAGGCAGTTTTCAGAGTAGAATCACAAATATTCGAGAATTAAAGTAGTGAAGTGAATTGGAGACTGAACTTCATCAAGAAACAAGAATGAATTCAGAGGACCTCCATCTCTTTTCTAGTTTCCCCAGTGCACTGCTGCTTTACGTGCCATGAGATAGTGATACAAGTTGGAAGCCAATTTTAGCCAGTTTGAAACAGAAATGAACTGTAATTATACACATACAGGATCATGCAACATAATGGAAGAAAATTTAAGCCAGATCTTATTTTAATGTTAGTCTTTACCAGGGAAGAATTTCTTTGGAAATGAGTGAGGGACAATGTGCGTGTTTTGGAAATGAATTGTCAACCAAAGAACTATTTTGTAGTTGATTTTTCTTCAATTGGGTGTGTTTAAACAGCTTTTATTTTCTTGAGCTATGATCTAATCCAATTATTACTTCATTATTTCCTCCTAAATCAAATCTCTGAAGCAATATTTTTCAACTATTTTTTGTTTTGTTTTTGCGTACTCATTATTTCTCTTGAAATTCATGCTAATTATTGCCAAGAAAGATGTGGATGTTCAGTCAGAAACAAAAAAGTCCTCAGCAAAAAATCCACGTTGCCAAATTTCTGCTTTAGATTGAATTAAAAGTCATTGACAAAGGTAACCCACATTCCCGCAGTTCAAAAATTTACCTGCTGATCAACTCCAGTGTAATTTTGTTGCTTGTTTATTCAGCGGTAAAGCAAAGTTGCTAATCTTTAGCAGATAGTGGTGCAACTGAGGAGCTGTTTGAACAATAGTCCTAGTTGTTTATCAAGAAGTAGAAAGAGATTCAGCTAGCCATTGTGGCCTTCGCAGCTGTGATGGAAGGGAATCGGTGTAAAGAGGCGTGGCCACAGCAGTGGTATCTTGCACATGCTGAAGGAGGCAGAATGTATGCAGGGACAGTGCAGGAGCATGGGCAGCTGAAGTTTGATTGATGATGAGTCAGATTGTTTTTAAGTGTAGACTGTCCATGTTGAGCCCAGCTGGTGGAAATAGTATAGGCACAGTGACTTGAACTAGAATAAATGGTCACCTTTGTGTGGCTTGAAGTCTTTAAATCAAGTTGTGAGGACTTCAGTAACTCAGCCAGAGTTTAGGGGTCTATTATAGGAGTGGGTGGGTGAGATTCTGTGTCCTACGGTGTGCAGGAGGTCAAACTAGATGATCATAATGGTCTCTACTGGCCTTAAAGTCTTCAAGTGGTATGAGACTTTAACAGGGTCAGGATTTCACCTTCTGTCCACCTCCAGTGAAAGAAAGGATTTGGAAAGAGAAAGCATTTCCTGGGTTCTCTCTCACTCCACTGTGTAGGATCTGCTACATTCTGGCTTTAAACTGCGGATCATTGTGAAAGCTGGAAACACTGAAGAACATGAAGTATTCTCATTTGAGATTACTCATGTGAGAAATACAAGCAAGATTTTCCCCTAGAGGCATAATGGATAGCAAGCAAAGTCCAGTGGATTAAAAAAAAAACAAAACATGTATTAATTGTTCTACTGGGAGGTGATTGCATAGCAAGGAAAAACAACGATGGAAATACACAGTACAGGGAAAATACTGAACTCGGAAATAGTGTCAAGACTGCAGGGAGTTGTATGCTTATCATTCATACTTCTAGTGCATTTTTGTGATTAAAACAAAATTGGCTGGGAGTGCAGCATATTAGGTGCTCATACAATTATGAGCTGAAGTGCCTAGTTAATTTTAATTAGGCACACTACCAACCAGCATCAAAGTAGCTGAGCTTTTGACTGTTTAGTATGTATTTTTTTTTTCAGATATGAAGAAAATAACATGAATGTCATTTTTCAGCACAAAGGTAGTTATCACTGAAGTGGAAATGGTTTGACCCGTGGGGCTCTGTGTGTTCTGGTTGTGGGTGATATATTACACAAAAGCATTTAAGTGTTTTCCTGAAATCAAACTCCTATTGCACCAGGATTGATTAAATGTTGCTTTCTTCTTTGTTTTATTTGACATGTGAAGAGGCTTTAGTTATAGGAAATGTCACTGGAGTATGCAGCATATATCACACATATATATAGACTTCTCAATAAATATAGTTAGCAGGCTAATGTCTCCTAATAACTTTGAAGGTCTCTTTCTCATTGTATAGAGGCACACCCTATTAGAGGAGATGTGGAGCCACTGCTTTGCTTAGCTTAACCTTATTGTTCCATGCAATCTGATTACTACGCGGTCACCTCCCAGTAGAACAATTAGCCCCTGACCCCATCTTGATGTTATCTGGTGGATTATAGATTGAACAATGAGATTACGATAGGTGAAGTGAAGGCCCAGAACTTGCTCAGCAAGTTTGAATTGCAAATGTCATATTTACTTCTTAATCCAAAAATAATTACAATTCCTGAATTGGGGCAGTTTCCAGGCAACGTGTGTATGTTTGTTTGCAGATAACCGGTTTATTTTTAGTTGCATGAAGATCTTTAAGAAGACTTGAATGAAGGACTAGTAGCAAAGGACTAGTAGCAAAGTTAGATTCTTCAGAGATTATTATGGTGGAGGGAGAAGCAATGTGAAAGAAAACATGTCAGTCATGGTGCCTCAGAGTTCATACGGCCAAGGTCTTCCTTGTCTTTTCAGCTGCTTTTTCAGTTACAGTTTTAAGAACCATCTGATTCCACAACATTTAAGTTAGGTATTAAAATAGCGATTCTGTTGTGGGTTTTATTCTCCATAAAGCAGGTTTTCAGTTTTGGGTGTCGCATTATAATAGCGCCTAGCAGTAGTTAATGACACGCTGACATTTCAATTATAAAAATTCTTCTTCTCATGGCTTTATATCTTGGCCATTTTAATGTGCATTGAGTCCACATTGGTCTTGAAATCTTGGCTCCATTGATTTTTGCAGTTGACTTCATTGGAGCCAGGTTTTGCCAAGTGTTGAATTTTACAGCTCACATTTTAGTTTGTTTTGTTGCACAAATATTGCTACCCTGAAAAAAATATTGCTACAAACAAGTTAAATTGTTGTATAGACTAAAAATGTAATAGAGACATTTACTGCATGTAATCAGGGCCAGATTAAGGGGCCCTGGGCTGCCCATTTTCATGGCCCTCCCCCTTGGATATCCCCCCACTATGGAAGGGGCCAGAACACCGGCCAGCTGAGGAGGGGGAACTAGTGGGGTGGGAGGGGCGTGGACCTGGCCAGCTATAGGGCCAGGGGGAGGGTGGTGCTTTGGGGCCTGGATGCTGGTTGTGGGGGCCAGGGCCCTTGGGCCAAAGAGGCCAGGACTCACAGTGCTTCTGCCCTGCCCCAGGGCTGGCTGCTTAGCCCCAGCAGGTCCTAGACATAGAGCCCTGTACGGATACAAAACTGTGGATCCAGAACCGGACCACACCCACCCAATGTCAATCTTTTTCCGATCTGCGATCTGCATACCATGTTTTATGTGGATCCAGAACCATATCTGCAACCGAGCTTGGGCTCCCAGTCAGCATTTTAGCATTTGATTGGCTAATTTGTCACATGGGTCCCACCCATTTATTCCTTTTCTTGTTTGTGATTTGCATGCTATGCTGTCAATCAGATTTCCTTGGCCACCACTGAAATTTCTGATTGACAGCATGGCATATAAACCGCAAACAAGAAAATGAAGAAGTGGGCAGGGAAAGCATGTGGAATGAGCCAACCAAAGGCCAGTATGCTAACTGACTGTGAGTGGCGTCTCTCCAAGCCTCAGACTATTGTGACTGGGACTCTGATTGACTGGCAGACCACCAATCAGAGCTCAACTGGGATTGGCTGGAGTGCTTTCTTGTTCCCCTGTGTGCTGCTGACGATGCAGATCATAGCAGCAACTGCAGGAATTGATCATAAAAATAGAATCCGCGGCCAATCCACAACAATGGGGCTGCGTATATCCGCACCCGCGGATCTGAAGCAGATACCCGCGGATCTGCTGGGCTCTACCTGTACAACCGGCTGAGGGCCTGGGGAGACTGCCCAGCTGGCAGTGCAGCACTCCAGAGACGGGGTAACAGCGTGAGGGGCTTGGAGGCCCATGGCAGCAGTGCTGCAGGCATGGGGACTCCCTCCCGCAGAAGCAGGGAGGAGGAGCAGGGAGACCAGGGGTGGAGGCCCTAGCCAGCAGCTAACAGGATGGTGCCAACAGCACTCAGAGCTGGATCTTTCAGGGCTGCATGGGTCCCCTTTAGCCCGGGCCCAGGGCTGCAGCCCCTAATGCCCCTGTATTAATCTGGCCCTGCACATAATGAGGCAAATTATCTTCTGATGTCAATAAACTTAATTCCACTGACTTCATTAGAGTTTTTGCTGGCATAAGCGGTTGTATAGACAAGGGCTTATATTAGTGACATTTCAAAATAACTTGAGAAACCGTTGATACAGACTGTTTAAAGAAATGCTAGTTAGGGTAAATCAAGCCAAACTGCCACAGAACTCCTTGTTTGTTTTTCAAATATGCTCTGTATACCACGTGTCACTGCAATAAGGGGCATTTTCATGAAAAGTGCCTAATAAAGTAAAATGCCTTAAATGCTGAAACTTGGACTGCAGCTAACCATACTGGAGAATTATCTTGCTTGAACGTATGACTGTTAATTTCATAGTCTTTATAACTGCAGAATGTGCGCATATGGATATAGTCAACCAAAGTGAGAGTGAAACACAACATTTTTTTAAAAATAGGAGCCTAAGGTTTGGATCTTAAATCTTTACTTAGGTCTGAACTTGATCTTCCAGAAGTGCCAAAGACCCAGGAGCTCCCACTGAAGTCAATGGCAGCATTTGGGAGCCAGCGCTTTTGAAAATCAAGCCATTTATGTGCCTAAAATCATGCTCCTGTTTTTGAAAATCTTGCCCTATATGTGCATATTCTGAATCTAAGTATCCTTTACACTGAAACCCTTTTGTAGTGTTCTGGCGCTGGCAGTGTTAAGGAGTCTACACAGCCAGGCCCATATAAAGAGGCCTGAGAATAATGGAGTCCCTTGGTCAGTGATTATATGCAAATATATATATCCTACCTCAGGATACTATATGGGTTATATTTGCACATAGCAGTAAATGGCCAATACAGAATGCATAACATGGATGTCCACAGGATGGTAATGAGGAGTTTATTGTACTTGTGGATGAAGTTTACTGTCCACTTAGTGAAGGGTGTGCCTGCCATGTAGTCCAAGGCCCCTTTGCTCTAATGCTATTTCAACTATCGATATACTGGCTGTGTTACATGGGATTGGAATGGCCTGTCACCCAGTGGCAAGCAATAATGAAGGTCACATCATCATATTCCCAAGCCGTTTGGAGGGGAAACATTCTAATTACTGCAGAGTTAATGGAAAAGCTGTTCCCTAGGACAAAGGGGGGATGTGAAAATTTGGAATTCGGTGGAAGCCCCTGCTGGTCGCAGCTTCCAGCTCTGAATGGCTTCTGCAGATAACCTATTGTCCAGTTAGTGTTAGAGGGATGACGATGGACTTCCTGATTACAGGCGCACTGTGCCAAATCAATGATCTTTGTTTGTTAAAGAGATGCCAGGGGGCCTAGAGCGCAGGATAGAGGCCTTTGTTACATTGGTGGAAACCAGAATCAATCCACCACATTAATTAGCACGAGAAATCCATCTAGCGGGGTGGATTCAAGGCGATGCATGGAGCTGAAGGTGGGTGGGACTGTGGTTATTAACTGTGAGGTTCTTGGACACTGTCACATATCTCTGCATATGTTTGCATGTGCAGAGCATGCTGTCAGCACTGGGTAGATCATAAATAAATAGTAACACCACCCCAGCGCAAGAGAGAACGTGGCTACACAGCCACTCTGAGCAGCAGTTCTGTGTAAAAGTTACCAAGAAACCCATTAGTTACCATGGCAAAAGTGAAGTCAGATTTATTTCCAGGGCACCCTGACATATGTCCCAGGTCTTACTGATGTACACAGGTATAGGAAAGTTTGGTCAGTGTGTTAATGGGCAGCATGAGGAGATTTTTGGATAATAGAAGTCTCTTTGAATTCCATGAAAATACCTAGAATTTTACTCCCTACCTCCAACCCCTGACCATTTGATTTTATTTTGATCTGAGCTGTTTGTGCCATTTCTTTGCTGATGGGATGCTAGCTGGTGGCACACACAAGGAGAAATGCTTGGGAAGGACTTAAGAACACAGCAGAGGGGGATGTGTGTATTTACTGTTGAATGTAAACAATCTCCTTTTGGTTTATCCAGTTTCCTCAGTATGCCTTAGCTAAAAGTGCCCTTGTTTTGTTTTGTTTTGTTTTGTTTTGTTTGTCTTTTCCTGCTCTGCTCAAGGCCAGTCTTATTCATGTATTTGTTTATTTATTTTTGGGAAGACTTTTTAGAAAGTTTTTACATTATTTTGTGCCCTCACGGTTCAAGCATGATTTAATATGTCAAAACTAGTTTGCTTAACTGGGCTTGATTGTCTTACATCCTTCCACCAAAGCAGGGCGCTCCACTTTCCAGGCATACTCTGCTGTCCAGACAAATGAAGTGTCACAGCCATTAGGGCTTGCTCTTGTATTGTGACAGAAGTAGCTTCCCCTGACAAAGCTGGCAGCAGGGAATTTAGACAGTTGTAATACCAATAGACAGATCTCAGGTCAGTGCCCACCCCTCTGCCGCCCTTGGGCCCATCCCCACCAGACGCACAGATGAGCTTATGTGTGAGAGGCTGAATCGATCATTCATGTGAAAAGGAATGTAGGCCAGAATGAGAAATTAGTTAGCCTCGGAGAAAAAAGAGACATGGCCGTCAGTGGTTGTCCACATTCAGCCCCACAGGGAAAACACCATGCGTTCATATTTCAGATTTGTGCATGCCTGGCTGTTGCCATGCTTCTTTGCATTCCCTTGGCATCTATTGGTACCTATGCAAGCCTGCCCCACGGAATTCAGTTTTGCCATTGATTTCAGTGGGGAGGTGACCACAAACTGGGTACAATCCATTAGAAATCTTTGAGGGTGTCAACAAGCGTGTGGGCCAGAATGATCCAGTGGATATACGGTACTTGGGCTTTCAGAAAGCCTTTGATGAGGTTCTTCACAAAAGATTCTTAAGCAAATTAATAA
The DNA here is from genome assembly GCA_007922175.1 of Pelusios castaneus. Taxonomy (NCBI): domain Eukaryota; kingdom Metazoa; phylum Chordata; order Testudines; family Pelomedusidae; genus Pelusios; species Pelusios castaneus. The sequence goes on from ML686112.1 coordinate 1,293,694, forward strand.
GTAATGTGATAAGAAGAAAGGATCAGTAACTGGTTAAAAGACAGAAAACAATGGGTAGGAAAAATGGGCAGTTTTCACAATAGACAGAGGTAAATAGCAAGGCCACTAATGATCTGTACTGAGCCCAGTACTATTCAAGTTATTCATAAATGATCTGGAAAAGGGGGTAAACTGTGAGGTGGCAAAGTTTGCAGATGATATAAAATTACTCAAGATAGTTTAGTCCAAAGCAGACCTTGAAGCGTGAAAAGGGGATCTCACAAAACTGGGTGAGTGAGGAACAAAATGACAGATTAAATTCAATGTTGAGAAGTACAATAATGTGTTAGAGAATATAATCCCAACTATGCATACAGTGATGGAATCTAAATTAGGTGGTCATCATGGATTAGGTGGAGTCATCATGGATAATACTCTGAAAACATCTGCTCAGTGTGAATCAGCTGTCAAAAAAGCTAACAGGATGTTGGGAACCATTAGGAAAGGGATAGATAATAAGGCAGTAAATATCATAATGTCTCTGTATAAATCCATGATAAACCATTCCTGGAATACTGCATGGAGTTCTGGTCACCCCATATAAAAAAGGTATATTAGAATTGGAATATAGTACAGACAGGGGCAACAAAAATAATTAAGGGAATGGAACAGCAGCCATATGGGAAGAAAGTAAAAAGACTGGGATTGTTCAGGTTGGAAAAGAGGTAACTAATGAGGGATATGACAGAGATCTATAAAATCATGAAATGGGTGGAGAAAGTGAATACGGAAATGTTATTTATCCCTTCCCATAACGCACAAACCATGGGTCATCCAATGAAATTAGTAGAGAGCAAACATAAGGAGGTGTGTTCACTTCACACAACACACAGTTAACATGTGGAACTCATTCCAGGGGACATTGTAAAGGCCAAAAGTATAACTGAGTTTAAAAAAGAATTAGTTCATGGAGGATAGGTCTATCAAAGGCTATTAGGTAAGATGGTCAGGGACACAATCCCCATGCTGTGCGTTTCCCGAAACCTCTGGTTGTCAAAATCTAGGACTGGATGATATGTCATGGATTGCTTGACAATTGCCTTGCTTTGTTTGTTCCCTCTTAAGTATCAGGCACCATTGGAAGGCAGGATACTGGGCTAGATGGACTGTTGGTTTGATGCATCATGCCCATTATCATGTTCTCAGAAGATGGGTCTTTGTGTGCGAGTCAGGTGGGAAAATTTTGAATATTTGGTAGTCAATCCATTTACATTGGATTTATGCTTTAAAATGTTTATTTTTAAATCATTTTGCTTTGTAGTTTAATACTAGTGGGTTTTTATTAATTTATCCATGTTAATTTGATAGATTAGTAGGGAGATAAATGTTGTATGAAACTCAGGAAGCATTGATAACACTAACGTCGAACGCACGGCATTTATGTTTGAATATTTTGTCCCAGTGTTTTGTATAATTGTTTTGATCAGGCAGTTGCAAGCATTGTGCCAGTTAGCTCAATTTTAAAGGAAAAAAATGTCAGCTGAGGAAAGGAAAAGGCTCCGAGACAGTCCCTTTGTCACCAGTGGAAGAGTTTGTTTTTTACACTAAAGGATAAATTATGCTTCCAGACATCTGTGTGTGACTCCTGTTGAAGTTGCATGACTCCTGGAATGTGGGGATGCCATCTCTGAGCGCAGAGTCCAGCTCTGTGGCATTCATCTTAACTCAACAAAGAGCTGAAAATAAATCAAAGGCAATACAGTGCTTTCAGGAGGCCTTATAAAGAACTAATTGCCACAGTACGGGCAGTGTTTCCTGCATTTAAAGGGTGTTCATGAGGTCATCTACTGATGACACGCCCACGTTGCTTCTGGTGAATTTACTCTGATGGCGTAAATGACAGTGCTGTAATGCATAAAGCTAAATCCCAGAAACCAGGCCATAACCCCAGTCCCTTCATTCCAGACCACAGAGCCAGTGGACCCACTCCATAGTTACACAGATCAGGACTTCCTCTTAGCTGAGGGCAGAAGTCAATGGTTCCATGTAATTTCTCATACCTTTGCTATTGTTAGTGGACACAGACCAGACCCTTGGTTGTGTGGTCCCTCAAGAGGACCATCCTCAAGAATTGTATTGGATCTGCTATGCAAAATGAGCTGGATTTAGTCTGCAGGCATGCAATCAAGATGCTTAGATATTGACAGAATTTATAAATACAGAGGTCTGTGTAGACCAGTATCCTCTTTGATGGTGGCCAGATGCTTCAGAGGAAGATGCAAGATGGTTTCCTGCAAAGGTCCCTCTTTGGAAAGATACAATCTGACCCCTGAGCCAAGTATTGGCATGCTTCCCATTTGCTTAACTCTAAACTTGATTTGACTCCAGACACATACATCAGGCTCTGTAGAAAACTGGCTGGATTTGAATCAAATATGCCCCTTCTCTGCCTCTGTGTGGAACCGGCTGAGCTGACAGTGTTGTTTCCCTAGCTTAAGAATTTTCTAGTCGGTATATACATGCAGCAAACAATTTGTACAGAACACGTGAGAAATATGTAAAAAATATGAGTTACAGAGCAGACCTTCCCAGTAAAGTGGACTCGGTTTTTCCATATTCCACATTGTGATTGCCAGATGCCACTGGGAAGAGTCTCAGGACACTTTCAAATTGGCCTTATTGTTCCATAATTTCTTACTGGAGTACAAGGTTAATTAGTACTATAGGCAAGATGCATTATTCATCACAGTAATCAAGCTCTTATCAAGCTGCTGGGCCTTTATCTGCAACAAATGGTTTTGCTTCTAATAACAAAACTTTGATATACTACTGTCATATTTAGTCCTGCTGAATTATATTTATGATATACAATTTACGTTGTGTGCTTCACATAGTCTGAAAACAGCATTTCAGATATCAAAAAGGGGCTGTTGGTTTTAGGTTTGAATGCTGATCCTCCACACACCCCCCCCCCCCACCCACTGTTTGGGGCAAATGCTTCCTAGAGAGAGTGAAATAAAAGATTATTTATATATGGGACTGTTATCCTCATTCTTGGCCCTGATTGTTAACTGGAGTAAATCAAAACAAACAATGAGTCTTGTGGCACTTTAAAAGACTAACAAATGTATTTATCACTTGAGCTTTAACTAACTAACTAACTAATTTTGTTGGTCTTTAAGGCTGTGTCTACACTACAAAAAGTTAGGTCGAAGTGGACTTAAAAAGTGGTTTCCCTTAACCAGGACTTAGTAATTTGACCTAACTTCCCTTAGGTCAACCTAAGAAAGTGGACTTATGCGTCTACACTGGGCTTAGGAAGGGTTAGGTTGACCTAAGGAGGGTTAGTTCGAATACCCCACAGTTCTTATTAAGTCGACCTAAGCGTTCATTAGGTCGATTTAAGGAAGCCCCTTAAGTTGACTAATGAAAGCCTGGTGTAGATGGGGATTAAGTTAGGTTGACTTAAGCCTCCTTAAATTGACCTAACTTGCCAGTGTAGACATAGCCTAAAAGTGCCACAAGACTACTTGTTTGTTTTGCTGAACTAGACTTTGGATCTTGTGTAAATCAGTACAACCAGGGCTTCTTTTGTTATGCTACTCAGGGGTACTGAATACTAATGGCACCTTTTTTCACAGCAATGCAGCCCCGACTCCTGCTGCCACCGCCAGCAGCCCCAGGTCTCCGGCCGAGTACCAGCACTTATTTTTAAAAAACAAAAATAGCACTGTGTACAACTCCACTGAAGTTGATGGTGCAGTAGTGCAGTGGTGAATCTAGTGATGTGTTTTCAGTAGCATCTAACTGTAGGTCAGAACAAACAAGCAGTCCTGTGGCACTTTTAAAGATTAACAAATGTATTTATCATATTAGCTTTTGTGGGAGAAAATACCACTTCGTCAGACGTTTTGAAGATCTTACTGTAGGTGTAAGCAGCAAAATTTGTGCTGTTACTGGTGCATTTTGGCTGCATCCCAGACTCTCAGAGGCCAGTGACATGAACGGGAATTCCAGGCACTGCACATCTTGCAGCACTGAACTCTTCGGGTGCAGGAAATTATTCAGATTCTTGGGCACCGGGTCAATGAAGCTTGCAGAATCCTACAGAGGTAAGTGCTTTGCCTCTGGGGAGGGCAGGATCGGATGAATCACAGAATAATAAAACTCCAGCTGTTGGATGACTCATGATACTACACTAGTGTCAGGGAATGCTAATTACCAGAGCTCTGACCTCAGAAGGTGCGTTATGCTACCTGAGAGAGAGAGAGAGAGAGAGAGAGAGAGAGAGAGAGAGAGAGAGCAAGCTCTTGATTCCCCTCATCACACACACAAAGTAGGCTCTAAAAAGGGAGGGCTGTCCTTCAGGCTTCTTGCCTTACAGAATCAAGCCCTGTGTTTCTGAGTTGCAGCCAGAAGTAGGCTCTCAGTACCACAAGGCTAGTCTGAACCTTTGTTTGGTTGTTTGTTTGTTTGTGTTTTAAAAGTTGTGATTTGAAAAGTCCTTTGGAAGATTTATTGTTCATATTTTCAAGTTATATTTCTGACCTTTCACTTTCAGTCCCTTTCCATGGAGAGACACAAACAGTGCTTTTATGGTCAAACCTGCACCTGACAAACTGTATAGAATGTCATGTATGCACTCCCTGGCATTTCCATGTCACAGTAAGTGGCAGGAAGTTACTTCTCAAAGGAACTATTATTATGATGATGATGATTTATTGATTGATTGATTAATTGTAATAGCACCTAGCGGCTGCAACTGAGCTCAGGGCCTCATTTCGCTAGGTGCGGTATATACAGATAATAAGTGACAGATCTTGCTGCAAAGGACTTGTAGTCTAAATAGATAAAGGTTGTAAGGGCTTCTGAGGCACAGAGGTGGGGTGTGGTGTGGTGTGTCCAATGTCAGTGGGGAGCGGGGAATAAAACCCAGATCTCTTACACATATGATCGTCATTTCAGATAGATTAACAGTCTTCCTGAAACAAGTGCTTCAATAGAATCCTTTTCCGCTTTCAACAAGAATTTGGTTTTGCATATTTTTTGTATAATTTTTTTAATGCAAAACAGCTGTATACAGCAGGTATCATTGCAAAGCATTGCCCTACCATCAGGGATTTTGAAAGATGTTTGTACTGACGTTTCTGAATGAATGAGGACCACAGAGTTTGACCGTATGTAGCCTACATTAACTAGTTCTCATCTGCGAGTCCTTCTGAAATTCTTATGGTAGAATTTTCAAAATGTCTGCATTTTCAAAGCTGCAAGTAAATATTTGGCCAGAAATCCTGACTCATTTCCTTACTGATGTCTTGTTTTGCATGTGCATTGTTTCCATTTATTGAGTTTCCTTCTGATGAAAATTGAGCTCTCCTATGAAATGAACATAATTTGGGCTGGGAGTGTGAGGTAGCAGTTTTGGTTGTGTGCTTATGTGGGAGAGGAATTTCAAACACATGAAGTCAAATGTACAGTGTAATCTGGTTTTTCCATGTTGAAAACGATAACAAAACATACTCTGATGAAAGCTAGTGTCATGATGTGTCTGGAGATCATTAGAGGATTTGGGGATATGTTCTCAGTAAATGCAAGGATCAATGAAAAAGAAAGGATGCGTTCATTATTTATTGAAGGAGTAGCTAGAATACTAGTAAAAAACAAGTATATGTAGTCCTAGAAGTAAATGTGGCGCTTTGCAGATTGATCAAAGATGTGGGTGCAGATTCTACCTGTAAATGCCTAGTGATGAATGTCCTCATGGAAGGGAACTCCCTGGTAGTATAAAGCCAAAGATCCCAGCTCATGTACTATCTAGCTCATTGCAATGGAGAGGGAGTGGGCTGCCAGATGATAGAGGTCTCTCTTACTCAAGAGACCTCTATCACACTCCTTTCCCCGTCTCTGGCAGCCCTCTCCCTCTCCTGGCCTACCCATTGCAATGAGGTAGATAGTACATGAGCCACTACTCTTCCCATGACATGCATGAGAGCAGCTCCTAGGCTGCTGTAACTCATGCCAGGGTGGTGTAAAATCAGGGACCTATAATTAGCTTCCTGATGGCCCATCTCCTATCCTGTGCGCCACACAGAATATTAAAAACTACCTGATTTCCTCAGCCATTCAGAAGCAAGTAAGGATATCAAACTCAGTGCTTATAGGTAAGGTCTAGGGGGAAGGAATCATCTTTTTGTTATATGGATGTAAAATGCCTACCATGACGGAGTCTTGATCGCAGGGATCCTCTAGGTGCTGGCACAATACAAATAATAAATAGCAAAAACCTAGGGGGTTCATTCCAACAGGGTTTCATAAACCTAGCAGTGAGAACCATTCAAAGACCAACCCATTAATTTTCCAAGGAAACACATGGGTGCATGGTGGGTCCGGTGATCTCCACTCCTTCTGCCAAAGGCAAAAATATAGCAGTGCAGATTTATAATAGATTCTAAACTTGCAATTGCAAACTGTAGTCCTTTGGTTTTTTTAAGGGTGATAATATTTTAGTAAAAGAGATGATTTTTTTTACTTTTTCTATTATTCACTCATTTTAAAGAGGTAGCGTAGCTGCATTTTGGTGTACTCTGCTGCTCCAGTCATACATTTAAACTGTGTTCTGTAAGTAATTTAATCTACTTCAATTAAAGCATAATGGTATACATGCAATATTTGCTTAAAAGTTGATTACAGGAAGTCAAATAATAAGTAAATAGTATCTAAATTATAGTTGTGTACATGCTCAGAAGTGGAATGGGTTTCTCTTCTTTGTCTCGTAAGTGTCTCCTCAGTTACTTATAATCTTCAGTAAATGTGCACTAATGTATTTCTTGTGCTACTTTGTTGTACTGCATTGCCTCAGAAAGGTAAAAAAGAAAATTTTAATTCCTAAGGAGAAAAAAGAAAAGAAAGAGAAACAATCAGTAATTTGTGAACAACTTAAAATTTTACTGTCTAGTTATAGTACAAATAAATGTGGTTTTAAGTTTTAATTATGGAAAATCTCCTGCAGATGCTAAAACTATAGAAACCTAAAGAGCTAATGGGGAAAAATGGGATATGTGGTTGATGAATAATAGAATATTCTTTTTATATCATTTCTCAGTTTTACAGGGCATAAGCAACTGTTTCTTAAACTGGGTTCACTGGAATGTAATAAAAGTCGTGGCTATTTAAAAAAAAGCATTGCTTTTGTAAAATTTGAATTTGTATATACTTGGCTTCTTAATAATAAATTCATCATACATGTTGAGACTTCTTCCTTTCTTGAAGGGGGAGGGGAGGAGGAAGGGAGGGAGAAAGAGAGTGTTTGCATGTTAAAATAGTGTAAGGATGAGACCTGGGATGCAAAAAGGACAATCTAGTCAATGAGGTGGAGTGGCTAGCTTTTTGTTTTCCTCATAAATGAACTTGCATTGATTTGCAGCTAACAAGCTCACATCATTGTTTGGCAATTAACCCAAGGGTTCTGTCAGCTTTGTACATAGAGACTGTTCCTTTCAAACTGACATAAATAGCAAACTAAGTGTGTCATGTGTTTGCATCAGTCATTGGCTGGCAATATGAATTCCCAGTTCTCTCTGTGTGTTGGAGTTTATGCACATGTGACCGAGGGGGTATGCTATTGCTTATTTTCTCTGAAATGGAGTCACTTTTGGCAATAAAAATGATGGATCTGTGGCTGGTTGATCTATCCAAGGGCAGGAAGTTTCCCTTCCCAGTCTCCAAAGCAATAAAAAATAATGATCATTTACTATTTTATAGTACTCAAAAGTGTGCTATGTGTTTCCTAAACATATAGGCAGGCAGATAGAGCACACTCCCGCCAAATGACTGAAAAGACAGTCAGTCATCTTGGGGAGTCCACATCTTTTGTAACTTTCTTTCTTAAGCCAAGATTGAGCCAAAAATTAAGGTTAATCATTAATAGAGGGATTTCCAAAAACATCTGTGGGATCCAGGTGCACAACTCTCATTGACTTACATTGAACTACCCAAGGGCTTTGAAAATCCCACCTTTCAAAATAATGCATCGAATTTTCATACCTGGGTGGAAAAAATAAACTCCTGAAATCCGTATTTTGGCATTGAAATACAAGCTTTTATGAGGTTATAAATCTAGCTTTAGAGACCTAGATTAGAAAATTTTGGTCTATAATAATAATATCAGGGTGGTGCCACAATGTATTTCCAACAGTGATGTCTTTGCCTTTCCAAAGGTCCAGTCCTGCTCCTCTTAAAGTTCATGAGAATTTTACTATTGACATTGAGGGCAGTAGGATCAAGCCCTTAACCCTTATCTTGTCACACAATTGTCATTATTGTTTTATTGCTTTGGAGACTGGGAAAAGGAGACTTTCTCCTCTTGGATAAATCAACCTGCCAGAGAACCAGCATTTTTATTACTAAAAATCCATTACAGAAATGAATAAGCAACAGTATATCCCCTTGTCTCACAATTCCCTTTTTAGGATGGAATTAATTCCACTTGTTCTTATATGATTAGATAGCCCATTTCATCGGTATTTCTCAATTGCTTTAAAAAAGAATTCAGTGGCATGGAGTTGTTGACGTGGGCTGGAATGGACCTTGAGGGATCATCAAGTCCAGCCCTCTGTGCTGAGTCAAGTCCGCATAACCCTAGACCATCCCTGACAGGTGTTTGCCTAACTTGTTCTTAACAGTATCCAGTGATGAGGATTCCACCTTGAAGAAGAGCGCTGGGTAAACTCGAAAGCTCATCTCTCTCACCAACAGAAGCTGGTCCAATAAAAGATAACTCTTCACTCCCCTTGTCGCTATAGTATTTTGGGACCAGCGTGGCTACAGCAACACTGCATCTCCTCCCTCAACCGTCCCCCATAGGTCAAATATTTTATTATTTGTGTTGCTCTCCTATGGACTCTCCCTAATTTTTCCACCTCTTTCCTGAAGTGCAGTGCCCAGAATTGGGCACGATTGTCCAGCTGAGGCTTCCACCATGCCGAGGAAAGCTGTTCAGTTACCTCCCATGCCCTAAATACAACACCCCTGTAAATACACCCCAGAGTGATTTTAGTTTTCTTCACCGCTGCCTCACACTATCGACTGTTTGATCCATGGTTTTTTTCAGCAGTATGTTATCCCGATTTTACAAATGGGGACATTGAGGCACGAATATGGGAAGTGACTTGCCCAAAGTCACTCGGCAGCTCAGTAGCAGAACCAGGAACAGACCCAGATCTCTCAAGTCGCAGTTTGGTGCTGTATCCACTAGGCAAGTGATTTTTAAACTATGGGTTGGGACCCAGTACTGGGTCGCAGACCCTCGGGTCCTGAGTCGCGGTACCCCTGAAAGACTGGAATGCATTGCTGAAAGATATAACTGTTGGGTTGTGGGCATAAATGATTTTTTTTTCAACAGGGTCCCCATAAAAAAAAAAGTTTGAAAACTACTGCTCTACGCCACAACTGACTCATACATAGAATATGCAAACTGGCTTTTGTTCTAGCTTCCATGTTAGTGATTCTCCTGGGGTGGGAGTAGGGCTCCCTATTTTGCTGTTCTTAAGTGATTCTTTGTCTGAAGATGTAGTTGGTTAAACTCAGAATAGAAATAATGAACACTGTGATTTATAGGTGTCTCTCTAAGTAAAATGGCAAATACACATTTTTATACATAATTTTGTGTAAATTTAAGGAGGCAAAGGTTCAAAGGTACAAATAAGAATTGGGTACCTAACTGTCCTTAGTGTTGCAGAAAATCCCTCTCTTTAATGCTCACAAAGGATGCTGAATTATCAGCTTAGGAGATCAAAGTCCTTTGTTTATTCACAGAGCAGTCTGCAGAGCAGTTTCCTTACACTGTCCAATCACAGCACCACCTCTGTGGATGAGACAGCAGTCCAGTATTTGTGCCCATTAAATCCATGTTCTTGCAGCTGAATCTGCCAAGCAGCACATAAATGGGGCGGTGGTTTTGTCCATGTGGATAGCAATTCCTGCATTTTCTAAAGTTGCATGTGTTACCATTAAAGGGAAAAGACTCAAGGGTCAGGAACAGGCTGTCTGATACCTTACAAATCTCAGTGAACGGATCTACCCTTTTGTACTTCTGTAGTGCACTTTTGTAGGACATGTCTTTTCAGCCTAAATCTCATTAGTGGCAGGGGGAATTCTGCATTCCCTGAGAAGATACAGTGTCCTAGAAGATATCCCGTGTGAGATTCCAAAAGGAGAATTTTGGCTCAGATACACAAAGAGACTTGGGAGTTGCATGATGCAAACCCTGAACCAACACTCCCTGTCCCCCCTGCTCACTCCCTGGCTGTTCGGTGTGGTTTATGCATGCTCAGAGCAAACCTCCCCAATCGGGCAACAGAGGTTGCGCGATGCCTATCTCCTCCTGTATTCTGTATTGCAGACTGGAGATTAGGTGGGGGTGGGTGTCCTGGCACCTATCTGAGGCCCTAGTGCACATGTTCAGAGATAGAAATGTAGGCATCTAGGCTATGTCTACACTTACCAAAGTTAGTTTGAATTAGTTAATTCAAACTAACTAATTTTAGTTAGTTTAGTTTAATTTTAGTTCGAACTAAGCAAGTGCCATGCATGACACTTGCTTAGTTCGAGTTAGTCAATTAGTCAATTGCATTGAGCTCAATGTGCCAGTTAGTTTGAACTAAGCGCTTAGTTCGAACTAACATGGCCACATTGGGTTAATTTGAACTAACTAGTTCGAATTAACCCTTACTTTGAAAAGTATAAGCAAATTTATTAGTTCGAATTAAGGAAGCCCTTAATTCGAACTAATGAAAGCCTAGTGTGGCCAAGGCTTAAGTTAGTTTGAATTAAGCTTCCTTAATTCGAACTAACTTGTCAGTGTAGACATAACCCTACTGATTTTTTACAATAGAAATGTAGGTACTGAGATAGTTTAGGTTACTGAGTTGGACACCTACAGGATAAAGAAGTAACCGAATGGAATCTGAAATTTAGGCACCTAAATCCCTTTGTAGATCTGGGTGTTTGCCATTATCTGTCTTGCAGCTGTTTTTTATCAGTCATATAATTCACTGAAATTATGTGATAAAATGTGCTCTTTCTCTGTGCTTATTCCCTTCTGCTCAATCATGTACAATGGTGAAGAACATTACTGTGTATGCAATGTATGATCCAACCAAGGGGCCATAAGCAGGAACAACCAAAGTGCCTTCTGCTTTTAAATATTTTATATAATTAGTGACATAATATGAGCATCAACAACATTGAGACAAACAGGAAGTTGTTTGGTTCCAAATAGATCTGTTTTGTGTTTTTCTTCTAACCCTTTTCAAGTAGTGGGATTCCTCATTTGTTCCTTTGCAGTAAGACAACTAATTGTAGTGTTAGGCATCTGTTCAACAAGTTACTTAAGAACATGAGTCATGCTGTGTATATGGTTCAGGGTAGACATCTGCTAGGATATTTTGCTGAACTGGGGTCTCTTGGAGGTGGAAAAAGTCCTGAGCTGAAGATTGTCAGGGAGAAATTGTGACAATGACAAAGAAATAAATTACTGAAATTCTGTAGTGTGTAATGGAGCTTATAGAGTACACTCCTGATTCCACTGAAGTCAATTGAAATTCTGCCATTGACTTTAACAGGGCCAGGATTTCATGGATATTTCAGTGGACCCTTTTGTTGAATTTTGTATTGCATGACGCTGCAGTCAAAAGGATGTTTTCTACTGTGTTAGCAAAGCAAGAGGCAGAGGAATAACATAGATTTATTACATCAGTGTTCCATTTGTAATATCCTGAAATATTTAGAAATCGGGTGTCTTTAATGTGGTATAGAAATTTCACTGCGAAGGGCGAACACATTGTTACTAAATTAGGCTATGTCTACACTTGCAAGTTAGGTCGACTTAAGTAGGCTTAAGTCGACGTAACTTAGTCCCTGTCCACACCAGGCTTTCATTAAGTCGACTTAAGAAATTCCTTAAGTCAACTTAATGAAAGCTTAGGTCGACTTAATAAGAACCGCTGGTTAGTTCGACCTAACCCTTAAGTCGACTCCTTAGGTCTAGGACCTAAGCACAGTGTGGACATGGATTAACCCTTAGTCCCAGAGTTACTTTATATCCCTAGCAGATTTGATGTTCACTCACTTGTATTATTAAAAAGTATTTACATCAGAAATAAAGAACCAGGAAACTGAGATGACCTTTATCTTATTATTCTTTATGATGTGTATTGGGCTTCTATGAGCACCAGTCATGAACTAGGACCCTGTTGTGTTAGGTGCCGTACAAACAGAGAATGAAGATACAGACCCTGACCCAGAGAACTTAAATGCTGAATCATAAATCCTGCATGAATAATTCCTTTAAGCCCCTCATTTCAGGTGTTTGTCATGCGTTGTATCTCATCTTTGGTCCTGGACAGGTTGAAGGATCTATATGTCAGTGGTTCCCAACCTTTTCAGTAACATGGCACACTTCAATGAGGCAAACAATTCCATGGAACACCCACTTTTTTCAGCTGAATCGATTGCTCATAAATGTCACGTTTACTTACAATTACTATTGTTATGGTCTTACTTTGTGCATACAACAAGCAAAAGAAGGATCACATGCATTAATGTTTCAAATCCACCAGAAAAAAATATGCATCATCTCAGTTTTGCCCTTTAGCCACTTGCGTTTAGAATGTTCACTTTTTGGAATCGAAAGACCAATACCTTGCTTTTAATTTGATGATTAATTTTCACAAGTTTTCTGAGTTGTAATTTGGGTTGGAAAGAATATTGTTTAAGATGAAACAATGTTTGTTTTACATTGATTTTCATTACCTTTCTACAAAATTTCACAGTACACTTGGACAGTTCTCACAGCACATCAGTGTGTTGCAGCACACTGGTTGAAAACCACTGCTATATGTAACAGCCCATGCAACTGTGGATGGGATTTCATGTTGAGTCTCCTCACTCTTATGTATTTGTTCTCTTGGGTCTTTCACATTTAGGGCAGATCTTCACTGACGGTGCAAATTCGCCACTGTCAGATCAATCTTCCAAATCAACTGATCAGGTCTGTGAAGACCTACTCAGCTGATGAGGAAGCAGATCTTGGAAGACCACCCCCACAGAAGGAGTAGCACTAAGTTGGAGGGAAGACATTTCCCTCTGACTCGGTGCACTGAAGACATCATGGTAAGTAGGCGGTAGGCAATTAAAGAGAGATACTCAAGGTAGTTTAAATACTTTGTGTATCTCCCTTCAATTACTTCTGAAATCGTGCCACAGTATAGACCAGGTCCTCAATTTCTAGCAGTGCTAAACTGAGCTAAAAGGTGTGGTGGGTCTCAAGAGTATGGTTTATTCCTAAAGAGCCTTCAACACCTGTTGTGGTACATCATCTTTTCCGTCTTTATAGCCAATCTACACTAATCGGTGTCTTTCAGATAAACAAACAGCTCGCACCAGTCAGGCCATCCCTGGTGGGGTGGGCCCTGGGGCCAATCGGTCTCGCGGGGTGGGCGGGCTAGCCAGAGAGGCTGGGCCCCGCACAACCCCCTGCTCTGAGCTGGCTCCTCTGCCCCTAGGGGTGGGGTGGGCTGGCCCAGAAACTGGACTACGTGCTCCCACCCCACCCCACTCCTTTCACCTTGCTGCCGAAGGCAGCAGGGCAGGAGCAGGGTGAAGTGTGGCAGTGGGGGGCAGCGGCACAGGCCCCACGCTGGCCTGCTGGGAGCAGGACAGCATGGGGCCTGGGTAACCGCATGGCTCGGGGTGGTTGCCCCCCTTGCATCCCCAAAGGACGGCCCTGTCTCCAGTTATATGTACATATTCAGAGATGCAAGCACAAGACTGGCATTAAATGCTTACATTGGATCATTTTTGGCTTGTTGATGAAACAAACTTCTGTTCACATAGGGGCATCTTTTCCATTTTCTGCACTTTGTGTAGTAATTTACAAGAGTGCAAAAGTGAGAACCATTTAGATTGCAAATTGCTTCCTGCTCTGTGCCAGTGCAGTTGCCCTGCATGGTGTATTGTAGGCAGAGGCAAAGCCAGTGCCTCACCCCCTGAATCCGCTCCTTTCTCTCCTCAAGCTACGTTCTTAATACATTATCTGTGGTAAACATTCCATCTTCTTGTGCTCTTCAAGCTCTAACAATCAGCATATGTTCTGATCTGCCCAACATCCTTCAGTGTGGGAGCTGGTCAGGGAAAGCGAAAATGGTTGGGGAAGACTAGCTGTCAACTACCAGCTGTTGTCGGAGCCCAGGGGATCTTGTGGCACAAAAAGAAACTTATGGTCCAGTAGACTGGAGGGGGAGGAGCAGTGGGGTTGAGGCGTGAAAGCCCAGCAGCTGAATAATTCAGGGCCAAAAGCAAGTTGGAACACAATACCCCCCCCCCCACGCCCCCTGCACGTCACTTGATATCCTGCATTGTGCCCATTACTGATGTCTGCCCTTCAGATCTGTAATGCAATGCAGCTGTGGTATCTTGCTTATGAGGCCCAGAATTGTGTGTCCATGCTTGACTGCTCTGCTTCAGCAAAACTGAGCTTTGCCACTGCTCAGCTGAGTCATGTGCCAGCTTGTCTGTCTTGCCAACAAACTCCTCAGGATTCTGCCAGGCTGAACCTTGCCTGGCATGTAACAATGACCCCAAGTTTTGAGTTCCCCAGAGATGTCAGTCGCTCTGTAGCATCTATTTTCTCTCACTGGGCTCTACCAGAAGTCATCAAGTTTGCTGCCTTGAAAGAGACGTCACCAGTCTGTTAGTGTGGCTGAGGATTTTGCCCTTCAGTTAAATACAGAGCACTGAGATAGTTTTGTAATAAAACAAGAGTAAGTATGTGAATAAAGGACAGAGAATAAATTATAATAAGTATGACTAGAAGGCACAGGTATGTTACAAGTAAAACAAAACAAAACACACTTTCTAGTGACTAAAACTTCAGCAATTGACAATCTAAGCAAGTTTCTCACCAACCATCAGCTCTCAGACTTCTACTTCCATCGCAGAAGGATCCAGTTTTCTCAGGTTACAAGGGTTCTGGCCTTTTTGTTCATCCAGTGATGACAACAAAATGAATTTTTGCTTCTGTTTATATCTACCAAAGCTAACTGACCCTGTTTCTAGTGGCAGGAAGACTTCCTGGGCTATAGCATTCACCGTGAAACAAGATTGTTAAGTGATCATCTTTCCTCCATTGCTCACTTGATGTCTTTGTTTACCTTACATATAAATATGCTTTTTGTTGCCTTTGGTCTTGCCTTGTTTCAGTTACATGGGAAACACCATCAAAGCAATGAAACAACATTCCTTTGTCTAGGACATGTGGGCCTTCCAAACACATTTTAGGTATGTATATCTAGCACAAACCTATAATTCTTTATACACTACCTGTACAAATATCATATAATAATATTAATGACCAACATGGTGCCAGTTTTCATATGGCACATCAAACATAGATGAACACAGTATGTTGGGCAAGAGTCAACATGGCTTTTGCAAAGGGAAATCATGCTCACTAATCTATTAAAATTTCTTTAAGGGGTCAAAAAACATGTGGACAAAGATGATCCAGTGGATATATAGTACTTGGACTTTCAGAAAGTCTTTGACAAGGTCTGTCACCAAAAGCTCTTATGCAAAGTAAGCAGTCATGGGATAAGAGGGGAAAGCCTCTCATGGATGATTAAAAGACAGTAAACAAAGGAGAGAAATAAATGGTTTTTTTTTTTTTTTTTTTCAGTGGACATAGGTGCCCCCTAGGAAAATGGTTCCCAGCCTTTTCAGTAACATGGCACACTTCAATGAGACAAACAATTCCACGGCACACCCACTTTTTTCAGCTGAATTGATTGCTTATAAACGTTACATTTACTATGGTTATGGTCTTACTAGAGAAGTTTGCAACATAGAGCATACAACAAGCTAAAGAAGGATCAAATACATTAATGTTTCAAATCCACTGGAACCCGGCACACCAGTTGAAAACCACTGCCCTAGGAATCTGTAGGGAGACCAGTGCCTTTCAATATATTCATAAATGATCTGGAAAAGGGGATAAATGATGATGTGGCAAAGTTGGCAGATGTTTTAAAATTATTCAAGATAATTAAGTACAAAGTATACCACAAAGAGTTACAAAGTGATCTCATAAAATGGGTTACTGCGAAACAAAATGGCAGATGACATTCAGTGTTAATTAAGGCAAAGTTTTGCACATTAGAAAATATAATCCCAACTATATGTACAAAATGCTGGATTTAAAATTAGCTGTTACCACTTAAGAAAGAGATCTTAGTGTCATACCCAAGAAACAATTCCCTGTAACAACTCAGAACCCACCTCATGTACCCTCCCTTCTTAGGCCACTTGTATATCCACCACCCGTAGCCAAAGATCAGTCAATTTCCAGAATAGGCTATCTGATCATACTATCCCCTCCATAAATTTATCAAGCTCAGTTTTGAAAGCAGTTATGGATTTTGCCCCCACAACTCCCCTTGGAAGGTTATTCCAGAACTTTACTCCTCTAATGGTTAGAAACCTGCATCTAATTTCAAGCCTAAATTTCTTGATGGACAGCTTATAACCATTTGTTCTGGTGTCCACATTGGTTCTGTACTCAAATAATTCCTTTCCCTCCCTGATATTAATCCCTCTGATGTATTTATAGAGAGCAATCCTATCCCCACTCAACCTTCTTTTGGTTAGGCTAAACAAGCCAAGCTTCTTGAATCTCCACTCATAGGGCAGGTTTTCCACTCCACAGACCATCCTTGTAGCCTTTCTCTGCACCTGTTCCAATTTGAATTAATCCTTTTTAAACATGGGGGACCAGAACTGCATGCAATATTCCAGACAAGGTCTCACCAGTGCCTTGTACAGTGGCACTAACACCTCCCTGGCCTTCCTCTGTAGCACAGGGCATGGCTCACCTACTGGCAAATTCTCTGTATCTTAAAGTCCTTAAATCATGATTTAAGGAGGTAAATTACTCAGTCATAGGTTAGTGGCCTATTGCTGGAGTGAGTGGGTGAGGTTTTGAGGCCTGCATTTTGCAGGAGGTCAGACTAGATGATCGTACTGGTCTCTTCTACCTTAAAGTGTATCAGTCATTGTGGAAAGTTATCTGAAAACATCCACTCAATGTACAGCAGTAGTCAAAATGCTAACAATGTCAGGAGTCATTAGGAAAGGGATAGATAATAAGAACAGTAAATATCATAATGGCACTCCTTCAGTACTACGTGTAGTTCTAGTCACACCATCTCAAAAAATATATATCAGAATCGAAAAAAAGTTCAGAGAAGGGGAACAAAAATTATTAAGGGTACAGAACAGTTCCCATATAAGGAGAGTTTAAGGAGATGTTCAGATTAGAAAAAAAAAAATTACTAATGGGGGATATGATAGAGATCTATGAAATCATGACTAGTATGGAGAAGGTGAATAAGGAAGTGTTATTTACTTCTTTATAGAACACAAAGACCAGGGGGTCACCAAAGGAAGTTAATAGATTTCAGGTTTAAAACAAATAAAAGAAAGTACTTTACACAATGCAGTCAACCTATGGAATTCACTGCCAAGAGATATTATGAAGGCCAAAACTAGAAATGGGTTTTAAAAAAAACAGGTAATGTCCTGGAGAATGTTGGCCAAGATGATCAGAGACACAAATCCATGCTCTGGATAGTCCCTAAACCTTTGACTGCCAGATGCCGGGATTGGACAACAGGAGATGGGACTCTAGGTGGTTGTGTTGTTCTGTTTATTCCCTTTGAGAATTCTGGCACTGGTCATTCTTGGAAGAGAGGATACTTTGGGCTAGATGGATCATTGGTGTGAGCAGTATGGCTGGCTGTTCTTGATATGTTTTACATACAGATTATGACAACTGTGAATTGGGGCAATGAACATTCCAGAGCTGATGAGAGTTATGGTATGTCCTCTGCCAGTTGATGTTGAGGGGTTTCCTGGGTCACATGAACCCTATTTTCTTTATGTGATACCTTTTGCTGCCGTTTCATACTCTAAGACAGTCCATAGGAATATTTCAAATCCATCTGTAATCATCAAGTACACATCTACTCTCGTTCCCTCATACTCAGCCTCTGTCTTCAAGGCTGTGCCCCAACTTCCCCACAAAATCTCTCTGTTTTTTTCTGTCATTTTCTCTCTCTGCCCCTCTTCATCCTCGCTCCCTAGCTTTGGAGTGGTCTACTTTTTTTGCATCAACCACCTTCTTTCCATTTGAATCCCACCTTAAAAGTGTCCCCCCTTTCTGCTAAACCTCTCGACCTAAGGAAAAGGTATGTGGGTGGTATTTGAATTCAGGGCTTCATCTGTCCCATTCCCTAATTTTATCTTTCCACTGAACTGTGTGTCTTACTTTAGGTCCCATTGGTGTCATCTGAGTCTTTAGATTTTAGGTCCTTTGGGTCAGGGACTATGCCTTTCTTTGGCACAGATTGTGCTCAGCCCTAATGCAGACACAGAAGAATAAGAGTACCCACTCACCATCCCTGGGCATGGCCTCCCAGTGTCCTGGTTTGGGCATGCCAGGCTGAGCAGAGGCTGTACACTCGGTACCCCATCCACAAGCAGATAGGTGGGGAGTGGACAGACCCCAGATTCCATCTTCCCAATACACCATCCATCGTATCTGGCAGAACATGTTGAGGAACTGATACGAAAAGGATTGGCTCAGGTCACGTCTCTCTGGAAGCAGGGAAAAAGTTCCGACTCCCATGAGTTCCCAGAGCTTTACCGAGGCAGAGCACTACCTACACAAGGCTAGGAGTAAAGGCAGAATACAGGCCTCTGGGATAATTGTGTGCCTTGCATCTTTTTTAAAGAGAACATGTCACTTTTTACCAGAGACTAGTCTGTTTCTAAACTGCTTATTTCTTTATTTTTAACCAGTTATGACTGGGATATGGAATGAATGGGAATGGAATAATTTATGCATGTATCTGGAGTTGGGATAGTCAAGTTTTATTTTTTAAAACACCACATATAATTTTTGTGACACCCAGATGTGTTGTCAGTATTTTGGCTATAGCTGGCAATATTTCACTGCTTGCAAAATCTCTAGAGACACGAAATATCCTTACCTTGCTATCTGGGATCCTATGATAACTGGACAGATCCCAAACCAGGCTTTCTAGAAAGGATGGTTCAGATACCTTGAAGATGGCAACTTTAAAAAACAAAACAAAAGAAAAAAAACAGTGCACTGCTGTATTTAAATCCATTTTGTCTCATCAGCAGAAGAGAGTCTCACTATAGAACAAATATGCTTCTTTTCTATCCTAATTGTAATAACATTTGTAAAAGAACTATGGACTAGAAACTGTTTTCTTAATCTCTTGGAAAAAAGGGAGAGATTATTTAGTTTGTTAACAGGGCTAAAGTAAACCCACTTGGGAGATTATTCTATCCATTTTCTATTTCTGCTTAGAAATAAAAGTGTAGCAGGAATAACCAAATGTGCTGGTACACCGAAAACAACAATCATGTACTGTTTTGAATAATACAGTGTTATGATATTTTGCTGGAGGTGAAATACAAAATAGCATGGACAAATCAAGATTGATTTATGAATGTTGAGAATAAGATGGGAGGCAGGGTGAGATGCGTAATCGTATAAAATATTTTTAGTTCATCTTTTCAGGAGTCTTCAATAGATCAGAAACTTGCCTGATTTCTAAAAGCAGTGTTTGTCTCTATCTTTGTTTTCATGGGAAGTAATGAACTAAACACAAGTTGATTTGTTTTCAGAATGCTTCTATGTTAACTAGGCACATAAAAAATTTATGTTGAAAATGTGTGTTATGAGCCAGAATTATGTACAACTCACAATTTTTCTCTTAACCCATCCCTCAAACAGCTTTTCTCTGGTGCAGTGGCTGGGAGAGGAGGGGAGAAAAAAGTTTGCATCTTTACAAGGTATATTATGTATTCATAGGAAGAAACTAATTGTTTGAAAAACTATTTATTAAAAGAAAATGTTAATAGTTGTAGAATCAGCTGGGATCTGCTGCCTCAGTAAATTCATTAGCCATTTGGGAGATATGCATGGCAAAATATAGAGAGGATCCAGGGTGTGGGTTGAGTAGCTTTATGAAGGAAGAACTTTTGGAGCAACTAAGTCTGAGGGGAAATGTTTGAGCTGAACATTGTGCTACAATATTGTTAATTTCCTTGTTAACATAGGCAAACCCCAGGAAGGGGATGAGCTTTTGACTTTATTCATTGGCGGGATTTTGTTTTAGAGAAGGTTGAGAAAGGTTCCTGAACATAATAATATAGTGAGACTGAATGATTCAGGTGATTGGTGTTGTGAAACAGAGACTTTCCATTCTGGTTTTAAAATGAGTAAATTGTTGTATTCTTTTGATTTGCCTTTCTGTTTTTAAATGAAAGCTGAGAGTTTCTCCAATCATATAGTTCCAGGAGCTTGGTCATTAGGAAAAACACCAAATAAGGCAAGGCTTGTGAGAATGAGCAACAGTGATAACATTTGCCATCACATCTGGCACTAATTGTATAATCACAGGTTATGGGACTCAATGTGAGAATTATTGGTACAAATTCTCACACCTTTGTAGGCAAGAGGTCATACTAGATGACTATAATGATGCCTTCGGGCCCTAAAATATAGAAATAATTGATTCTCTTGATATCATGCAGCAGATAGGAGCTGAATGAACCTGAAGATAAGCTAATTTCCCATATCCAGAAGTGGTCCCCAGAAGGGTATGCAGATATGAAAACAGGGTTTGGAAATCCGCACTGCCATTACTTCTGCTATATATCAGAGATTTTCAAAGTTTGGGACGTGTCCCCTGTAGGGATATGTGAAGGAACGTTTGGCAGGGTGTGCATGTGTGTGTGTAAGTGGCGATGCCAGGTGGCTTGTGCCAACCCTGCATGGCTGGTCCAACCAGCCCCCATGCAGAGCAGGGAGGGAGCAACACCCCCTTCCCCACCCCAGCCCCTCCTTACCTCAGCGAGCCACCTCATCTGTTGGTCAGTGTCAATATCTGCTGGCCTGCGCCAATTTCCACTCCCAGCAGTCTACACATCTAGCACTGGCCCCACCTCCAGAGACTGTCCCACCTGCCTTCCTATACTCTGAAAACCCCAGGGAGGAGGGGCAGGTGTTGGCCTTGCCTTAGCGATGCAGTTGGCTGCCATGCCATGGAAGCCTGGGTGGGTGCCACTGGTACATATCTGTGTGTTTTAAATGTACTGGGTAGGTAATGTAATTGCACTTGTGTTTCTGTCTGTGTTACGTTTATGAGTCAGCTATCAAGCATATACTATAGCCTGTGTCTTTGTCTGGAAGGGGTGGGGCAACCAAAAATTGTAACTGAAAGTGGAGCTCAGCTCAAAAAGTTTTCAAACCACTGCTATATATATTCTCCTTGGACAGTGGACTTTCAACTCTCCAAGGCTGTCATTCTGCCTTTCTTTCTTTCTTTCTTTCTTTCTTTCTTTCTTTCTTTCTTTCCAGCAGTAAATAAATAAGTAAAAATAAGATCTTATCCAGACTGTGATAAATTATTTAAGAGCTATACGTGGTGCATATTCTTGTTTTGTTAGAGTTGCTTAAGATGAAACATTGTACAATAGTACACACAAAATACTCATTAAGCTATGCTTCACAGATGACATCATGCCTACTAACACAGCTTGGGTGTAAATAAATGCGTAAAGTTCCCAAGAGTCAGTTGTTATTTTGTCAGTGAATGTTGACTTATTAAAATAGCAGATCTTCTTTCACAAAGCTATTCCATGAGTCCTGAAGGAGGAGCCAAAGAAACGGAGAAGCCATTGCACAGAAATGAGTTGTACAGCAAATGCAAAATTACAAAGGATTAGGGAATTGGGTTACTGTTGGCAGGTGCATTTGAATTTCATACCACATTCAGTCCAGGCTTTGTTTGTGGATTTTGCAGGAAGTATTAAGCATCCAAGTCACTTAAGCACATACTTAATATCTCATTGACTTCAGTGGGACCACACATGCTCAATGTTAAACATAGGCTTTAGTACTTTGCTGAATCAGAGCCTTTTTGTGGCCGTTAGCTCCTTTCCGTGATTCTGTGGAAGATCCTCACTGAAAATTTATTTGCAGGGATTCCCAGTAGCTGTGGATGTTAGATATATTTGTATTGTCACAGGGAAATATTTGCCCTGAAGATGAAGCAGAACTGTCACCTCATAGATGGTTTAGATAGTCCACTGTATCGTGATGCATTGCACTTGTGACACACTGGCTTTTTCATTGTGATCATGTTGCCTTTTGGAGCCTGATTCCAGTGAGGATAAGAGACTGTTACTTACGGGCAGCAAATGGAGTGGCTCCTGTAGTGTAAATGGTAATTGCTCAGACTTCTGGAGTTGAAGGTCCCAGTTCAGATCTCAGATGAGCCACAATTTGTTTTACGAGCATGGCCGAGAATAGCTTTCGGAATGGGATCTTCTACTCAGTCCAGTTTGAGCACTCCTGCTGGAATGGTGAAGGCTGTCCCTCACAGCCTAATGTGTGGAGTAGTGGAATAACGTATGTTGGCATATTGGGGTAGGAGTCAAGCGTGTACAGATTGCACACACGTTCTTCAGCTGACACTACCTTGTTTGAAAGAAACAAAGCTACACCTACATATAGTAGGTTGCTGAATGTTTCATTGCTAGGAGGAAATGATGAGGGCATGCCAGTTATTATGATCATGTGTGGCCATTTAAACACACTCTTAGAAGACGACCTTTGTGTATTCTTTGCAGAAAAATATGTAGAGGAAAGATTATTGAAGAAAAGTGTCATACTGATCCCATTACTGTTGCCAACTCTTGTAGTGTTATTGTGAATCTTGTGATATTTTGTGTTTTTCTTTTAGCTCCAGCTCCTGGAGTCATGCTATTATATAAGAGTTTCAGTTTGGTTTTTGTATTGTTTTTTAAAGTTAGTTGTTCTTTGAGTGATTGGCCACACAGATTCCATTCTTGATGTACATATGCCCCAAGGGCATGAGATTGGATTCTTTTGAAAAGAATCTTGGGGCCTCAGCTGTGTCCTGGCGCACTCCATCATGCCAGGAAGCCATAAGTCTGTGGGATCAGAGTTTCTGTTATCAGTCACACTGGTGTCCTTTTACTTGCAGAATACCCTCAAGATAATTTAGTCCAGCGCAGACTGCGAGGAATTACAAAGGGTCTCACTAAATTGGCTGACTGGACAACAAAATGGCAGCTGAAATGTGGTGTTGATAAATGCAAAGTAATGCACATTGAAAACATAATCCCAACTAGATACACAAAATGAAGGGGGTCTAAATTAGCTGTTACAATCCAAGGAAGAGATCTTAGAGTCCGTGCGGATGGTTCTCTGAAAACATCCATTCTTCTTCGAGTGTTTGCTCATGTGCATTCCACTTAGGTATGTGCGTGCCGCATGCACGAGCCTGCCGGAAGGTTTTTCCCCTAGGAGTACCCGCAGGGCCGGCTTTTGAGATGTAGGTGGCGCTGCAGCAGCCCCCTGTGTAAGCTCCAGCCGGCCTTGCCCTCACCAGTTCCTTCTTACCGCCTGTGATGGCTGCTGGAACTGGTTCTTCTTCTTCTTCTGCAAGTATCCCCAATGGGACCTCGGTCCCTCGAGTACCTATAAATAGTTTTTAGTTAATTAGAAATAGTTTAAGTGTTAGTAGATAGATAGAAAACTCCACTCCCGATCTCTGGCTGGGGAGAGGGGGCTATGCCGGGCTTCAAAACCTGCGACCGCTGCAGGAAGCCCATGCCGAGGGATGACCCTCACTCAGCGTGCCTGAAGTGCCTGGGGGAATCACACTTTGGTGAACGCTGCAAGTTGTGTAGAGCATTCAAGCCGAGGACTCATAGGGAGAGGTCCCAGAGACTCAAACTCCTCCTGATGGAGGAAGCTCTCCAACCGCTGAGTACCTCTGCTCAGAGGCCTAGTACTTCGGCCTCGGTGCAAAGTGCTCCTCCGGCCCTGAAACGCCGTATGCCCAAGGACTCTGCCAAAGAGCTACGGCACTGGAAACCATCCCCGGTGCCGAGCGGCACCATTCAGCATCCCTGGTGCTGCACAAGAAGAGGAGGGCTGAGAAGACCTCTAGAAGAGAGGGGGAGTCCGGAAGCCCTCCAGGACCCTCGGTGGCCCACTCGGGCTCGAGCCAGGAAGAGACAGCGCCTTTGGCACCAAACAAGCTGAGGCCAGCTCCAGCACCGACAATGGCGCCATCGATTCCGGTACCAGGAGCAGTACCGTCGAGTCTGACACCAGCCATCTCCCCCACACAGGAGATATTGGAGGAGGACCTGCAGCTCCCCTCCACTAGAGATATATTCGTAGCTGCTAGGGAGCTGATTGAGGCGACAGCCCCTCCATCTCACCCCTCCAGGACCTCGACGACGTGCACCATCAGTTTCCTCAGTGCAGTCAAGGGGCAAACCCACGCCGCTGCCCAGACTGAGCCCAACTAGATGAGAGGCCATGGGACCATGGGGCATGGCACCACTTTGGTCCCCCTAGAGCGAACAGTTTTCCTCAGAGTTGGAGGCTGAGACCCTGGCCTCTGAAAGAAGTAGACCTCAGCACAGCTCCCATTGGGATCCCCAGGACTATCCACCACAGTGGCCCCCTCAGTGGCAGGCCCAACAGTGGCCATTCTGGATGCCTTGGCCGTATCACCAGGCCCAGGGGGACCGATCATGCCAGTCCTACTCGACAACTTCGAGGTCTAGATCCTGGTCGTCGCACTCTGTGAGCGTGTCACCAGATGCAGGATCCGAAGTTGTTGAGGGAGCGGGCAGAAGCGAGGAGATTGGCATGGGGGGAGGCGCGACTCTATACCACACACTCCATCCAGCACTAAACCTGGGAACAGAACACTGCAGACAACCTTTTTGTCATCATCACCAGATAAAGCGGTGTCAGGGGCAATCCCTGCATCCCTGCCAGATGACAGCAAGCAGCACCAGGAACTGCTGCTCAGGGTTGCCCGGAATATGGGGCTGCA
The DNA here is from genome assembly GCA_007922175.1 of Pelusios castaneus. Lineage (NCBI taxonomy): Eukaryota > Metazoa > Chordata > Testudines > Pelomedusidae > Pelusios > Pelusios castaneus. The sequence goes on from ML686112.1 coordinate 1,318,707, forward strand.
GGCGGAGGAGGTGTCCCAGGAGGAGGATCCCATGATGAACATCCTGCTCCCAGACGGTCCATCAAGGGTGGCCCTCCTACTAATAAAGACCATCAAAAAGTGTACGGACACACTCTTGCAGATCCCAGCCTCCCTACACCCTACAACAAAGAGGGTACGAACATTTTTATATGCACCCTACACCAGGATCGCTGGTGATGGACGCAGCCAACGAGCGGGAGCATCAGGGACAATAGGGTGTGACCTCTAAGGACAGGGATGCTAAGAAGCTGGAGCTTTTCGGGAGGAAGGTATGCTCCAGTGGGGGGCTTCAATTTCAGATCACAAATCAGCAGGCAATCCTAAACTGCTAAATTTTTAATTCATGGTTGGCCACAGAGAGATTCCAGGACTCAGTGGGGCAAGAGTCCAGGGGAGAATTCTCAGCCATGATTAAGGAAGGGAAAGTGGTATCTAGGGCCCTCCTCCAATCTGCCCTGGATGCAGCCAATGCAGCGGCTTGAGCAGCATGAGAAGGAGCTCTTGGCTCCAGGCCTCTGGGCTTCCCCCAGAGGTCCAGACAACAATTCAGGACCTCCCCTTCGAGGGTCCAGACTTGTTCTCTTTGAAAACGGACTCCCGCATCCAGTTTCTGAAAGTCTCTAGGGCCGTGCTCAAATCTCTGGGGCTCCATACACCGGCCCCACAGAGGAAACAATCCAGGCCCCAGCCAATGGGGGTTCCCTACTGCCTGAGACAGTATTATAGTAGAAGGGCCAATCATAATGGGCCTCTCCATGGCCTCATTAAAGGTGCACTTGGCGGCTATTTCAGTGTTTCACCAGGGTTTGGAGGGAGGTTCGGTGTTCTTGGATCCCCTGGCAAAAGATTCCTCAACGCATTGGACAGATTATTTCCGCCAACTCGGAAACTGGTGTCCCAGTGGGACTTTAACCTCGTGCTCTTGAGATTAGATGGCATCCTGCTCGCTTCTACACTTGTCCGGGAAGATGGCTTTCCTGGTGGTGATTACATCTGCCAGGAGGGTATCAGAGCTTCGGGTGTTGACATCTGAGCCACCCTACACAATCTTCTTCAGGGATAAGGTGCAGTTGCGTCCCCACCCACCCTTCTTTCCCCAAGTGGTCTCACGTATTCATGTCAACCAGGACATTTTCCTCCCGGTGCTATGCCTGAGGCTGCATGCGGACAAGAGGGAGAGGCATCTACACATGCTAGATGTTCACAAGGCCCTAGCCTTCTATTTGGAGTTGATGGAGCCCTTTCGGAAGTCCACACAACTGTTCATGGCGGTGGCAGAGAAAATGAAGGGACAGCCGGTGTCGTCCCAGCGCATTTCTGCCTGGATCACGGCCTGTATCAGGGAGTGCTACACCCTGGTGGGAGTACCAGTGCTGGAGGTGATGGGTCACTCTAGAAGGGCACAGGCGTCATCTGTGGCCTTCCTGGCTAATGTGCCAATTCAGGACATTTGCAGGGTGGCAACATGGTCTTCAGTCCATACATTCACCATGAACTATGCCCTCATGCAACAGACCAGAGAGGACACAGCCTTCGGTCTGGCGGTCCTACGCTCCACAAATGTCTGATGTCCGACCCCTTCTCCTCAAGAAGTAAGGCTTGGGAATCACCTAAGTGGAATGCACATGAGCAATCACTCAAAGAAGAAAAGGTTGCTTACCTGTAATTGATATTCTTCGAGATGTGTTGCTCATGTCCATTCCACACCCATGCTCCGTCCCTTCTGTCGGACTGCCTGCAAGAAGGAACTGGCAAGGGCAAGACCGGCCAGAGTTTATATAGGGGGTCACTGTAGCACCACCTACAGCTCAATAGCCAGCCCTGCGGGTACTCCTAGGGAAAAAACCTTCCGGTAGGCTCATGCATGCAGCGTGCGCACACCTAAGTAGAATGGACATGAGCAACACATCTCGAAGAATATCAATTACAGGTAAGCAACCTTATCTTCAATGTGCATCAGCAGTCAAAAAAGCTAACAGCATTGGGAACCAATTAGAAAAGGAACAGATAAGACAGTTTACCTCATAATGCCACTAAATTAAGCAATGGTATTCACAGCACTTGAATACTCTGTGCCGTTCTGGCAGACCCATCTCAAAAAAGGTAGTCATTTGGAAAACATATAGAGAAAGGCAATAAAAAGGATTAGGGCTATGGAACAGCTTTCCAACAGGGAGAGTTTTAAAAGATTGGAGCTGTTCAGTTTAAGAAAGAGATTAAGAAGGGGATATAATAGAAGTTTATAAATCTTGAATGATATGGAGAAGGTGAATCGGAAAGTGTTATTTACCCCTCCATATAACAGAAGATCCAGCGATCACCCAATGAAATTAGTAGACAACAGGTTTAAAACAAACAAGAGGAAGTACTTCTTCACGGAACACACAACATGTAGCACTTATTACCAGGGGTTGTTGTGAAGGTCAAAAATATAACAGGGTTCAAAAAAGAATAAGATAAATTCAGAGAGGATAGGTCCATCAATGGTTATTAGCAAAGGTGGTCAGGGATGCAAAACCATGCTGTGGGTGTCCCTAAATCTCTGACTGCCAGAAGTTGGGACTGGATGACAGGGAATGGATCACTTCATAGTTGCACTATTCTGTTCATTCCCTGTGAAACATCTCACATTGGCTACTGTCGGAAGACAGGATACTGGGCTTGATAGACAATTGGTCTGACTCGGTTTGGCCATTCTTATATTCTAAGGCCACTTTAATTTTGAATAAGAACAACCACAACAGTTTAATGCAATTTAACAACTCCACTTTAACTCTACACCTTTAGCTAATTGGGATTCATTTTCCTGAGTATCTCCATGTAGGCAAATCTTAAGAGTGTACTGCAAACAGTAGAGAATGGAAAATATGAAAGAGCACCTTAATATGTTGAACAAGCCATATCTTCCTGGTAGAATGATTCACAGTAGTTAGTCCTGCTGTCAATTGCAATGGAGTTCTATCAAGATTCCTGTAGCAAACAATGCTTTTCCAACTGACAAGAGTGGGCATTGCTAACTGGCAGATGTTCCTAACCACTTCAGTGCTACAGGCCTCCCTCCCTACATCCACTCCACTGCTGTGAATTAAATTGGAATAGCACTGCATGATCTATCAAGATTTCAGTTTAAAAAAAGAGGGGCTGATAATTGTGTTAAATCAATTCTGCAAACATTAAGAAATGCACAAACCTCAGACTCCACATTTGTCCTGTGGCTCATGGCTGATGTTTCTATAACACAGCCTTCCGGATAGCTGGGATTCCTGTTTGAAGATTTACTGAAATCCTGAGAAATGCTGCCCAATGCATTGTTCCTGAAGATGTGGCATGTTTTGTGGAACACTATTATACATCTAAGCAAATCTGCTTGAGAGTATTATGTGCTGAACAGTTTAATATACACTGCAATTTAATGCATTTAGACTGTTGGTATATTGTGACAAGTCTGTTGTTTGTCTGCTTTACGTGACTGGAATGGCCAAACAGATTGTTTTGGATTCTAGGCTGTCATGAGAAAAAGTTGCAAGGGTTGAACGACTGCAGTTAGATCTCTTCAGAAGTGTTGCAGAGGTTACGCAGGTCTTTCTGTAATGGAAGAGAAAGGTCACAGATCTTTCTGTAATGGAAGAGAACCCTATAGAGTCCCCTCCTTCGCCCCCCAAGAATAAAGCTAGAAAGGTTTTTAAAGAAGCCAAAGGTAAATACAAACAATACAATGAAGGTCAGTGGGCTTGATTTCAGTATTATTTATACGAGTGGAAATCAGCAGTAAACTCATTAGTCAGTGGAATAATTTTAAATTTACCATGTATAACTCAGTGGTTTTCAGTCTGTGGTCCTTGGACCCTGGTGGTCTGCAGGTTTTGTCTAAGATTTCCAAATGGGTCCCGATTTCCATTTGAAATTTTTTACAAGTCCACAAATGAAAAAAAAAAAAAAAAAAGACTGAAAACCACTGACGTAACTGAATTCAAAAGCTAATCTTGAATGATTTTTTATTTCGTTTGGGGGTAGAGGGAAGAAGGGAGAAGGAGAGGAAGGAAATATTCAAATTGAAATGGTAAAATTCTAGAAAAATAACAAAATTCCCAAAATAAAACCACAAGCAGCTTTGTTTTCCTCTTTTTAAAAAGGATCAAGTGAAATTAATGTGTTCTTCACTTAAAATGTTATCCTCACACCCTCTGGAAGACAGTGTAACATAAGACTAACAATGCTAAACTGTTCATATGAATTATAATTAATATTGAGTCAAATTGTTCCCCAAGATCCTGCCACTGTGTACAGCTCTCGCCCTCCCACATAGTGTTTCCCTTCCTATCAGATCTCCTCCCCAGCCCCTCTTCTGGGTTTTATTTTAGCACTGATGATTTGACCTATCTAGGCTTGTCTTCACTGAGGACAATACAACATTATGATTACTGTTATGTTATAATTAGTATTTAACAATAAACATTTCTATGGAGACATAAGTTCACATAAGGCTTTACAGAAATATTAAAAAAAAAGTGAGCTCTCTGCCACACAATTCTTCAAATGTAATAACAAACCTAGGAAATGGAGATAGCCCAGCAAGGAAGGGTACAAGGCAGGACATGAAATTTAAAAGTAGTGGAAGTCACTATGAATGTATTGTATACATTTGTAGTGCACGTCACTATGAATATATTGTATACATTCAGGTATTTTGTGGCCTGAAAGTCTGTGTTCTGTGTGGAGGAGGATGTCAGAATTACTTGGCTGTAGTTCATCTCTCTGGCCTTAAAATCTATAAATACATGAACATTTTTAAACAGAGACAGAAGTAGGGTGAAAGGGGAGGGGCAATCAGAGCAGGAATGGGAATATGAGGTGGAAAGTCAGGAGGAGAAATAGGAGAAGCGTGGGGACAGTTTCTGAGGGTTTGATCCAAAGCCCAGTGAAGTCTGCAAAGCACTTCCATGGCATCCATGATGTTTGGGGCTGGCCTTGAGAGAGAAAATAGAGGACAGCATGAAAAAAACATGTAGGTGACAGTGCAAGGAGGAGGAGGTAAAAGTCACCTGGCATTATGTTACAGGCCTTATTGGGGAATGAGTTGATGTGCAGAACTTCATTGCGAGCTCCTGGAAGCTCAGATGTGGTTCATTGAATGGTTCTCTATGGATATGTCTACACTACGTATCTTTTTCTAATGGTATGTCTATATAACATAGCTATGGTGGCATCTCCTACAATGTCAGGAAGAGTTTTTCATAGCTCCCTAAGTGACGGTAGCTATATCATAAAATCATAGGACTGGAAGGAACCATGAGAAATTATCTAATCCAGTCCACTGCAATCAAGGCAGGACCAAGCATTCTAGACCATCCTTGGCAGGTGTATGTCAAACCTGCTTTTAAAAATGGCCAATAATGAAGATTTTACAACCTCCCTAAGCAATTTATTCCAGGGCTTAACTACCCTGACAGTTAGGAAGTTTTTCCTAATCTCCAATCTAAACCCTCCTTGCTGCAATTTAAGACCATTTCCTCTTGTCCTATCCTTAGAGGTTAACAAAAACAATTTTTCTCCTTCCTCCTTGTAACAACCTTTTATGTACTGGAAAATTATTATCTTGTTCCCCCTCACTCTTCTCTTCTCCAGACTAAACAAACCCAATTTCTTCAAATCTTCCCTCACAAGTCATATTTTCTAGATTTTTAATCACTTTTGTTCTTCTCTGAACTGTGTCCACATTATCCCTGTGTGGCACCTAGAACTGGCCACAACACTCCAGTTTTAGCCTAGTCAGCACAGTGGAGAGAGAGAATTACTTCTCCCGTCTTGCTTACAAAAGTCCTGCTAATACATCCCAGAATGATTGCTTTTTTGCAATGGTGTGACACTGTTGACTCATATATTTTTGGAATCCACTGTGATCTCCAGATCCCTTTCCACAGGGCTCTTTCCTAGGCAATCATTTCCCATTTTGATTGTGTGCAACTGATTGTCCTTCCTAAGTGTAACAGAGTCCTGTGGCACTTTTAAAGACTAAAAGATTTATTTATCGCATGAGCTTTCGTGGGAGAAAATCTCACTTCATCAGACTCTTTGAAAGCTCATGTGATAAATAAATCTGTTAGTCTTTAAAAGTGCCACAGGACTCTGTTGTTTTTCTGCACTAGACTAACACGGCTACCCCTTTGGAACTTCCTAAGTGCGGTACTTTGCATTCGTCCTTATTGAATTTCACCCTCTTTACTTTAGACCATTTCTCCAGTTTGTGCTGGTCACTTTGAATTTTTATCCTAGCCTCCAAAGGACTTCCCCCTGCAGCTTAGTATCTTTTGCAAGCTTTGTAGGCATACTCTCTTTGCCGTTATCAAACTCACTGATGAAGATATTGAACAGAACTAGACTCAAAGCTGATCCCTGTGGGACACCACTAAATATGCCCTTCCAGCTTGACAGTGAACCACTGATACCTACTCTGTGAGAACAATTTTCCAACCCATTATGCACCCACTTTATAGTAGTTCCATCTAGTTTATATTTCCCTAGTTTTTTAAAAGAAGAAATCATGCAAGATAGTATCAAAAGCCTTACTAAACTCCTGATAGGCCAATCCACAAGGCTTTTTACTGCATGAAAGAAAGCCACCAGGTTGATTTGACACAAGTTGTTTTTGACAAATCCATGCTGACTGTTACTTATCACTTTATTGTCTTCTAGGTGTTTGCAAACTGTTTTTTAGTTATTTGTTCCATTATCATTCCTGGTACTGAAGTTAAGCTGACCATCTGTAATTCCCCAGGTTGTCTTTATTATTACAGAGGGAAGCATTCTTCCCTCAACATAGGAGGAGTTACAATGGGGGTGAGGCTGTAAGTGAGCTATGTATAGGTCTTTTCACACCATGACCGATGGAACTATGTGTGACAGTCTGCTCCCCAAATCCAGTCTGGTGTGCTGCTATGACCGCTTGAACCCCACTCCTGAACCCCAATTTACCCCGCTCTGCTGGGTGACCGCTCACTCCTGAGTCAGTCCACACCAGCCACCAGCGTGTAATTGGTCCCAGGCAGTGGGTGTAAATCCACTAGCCACACAGGCGTTGGT
>ML686112.1:1325817-1430775 GCA_007922175.1 Pelusios castaneus
ATTACAGGTCACGCCCAAGGGCTGCACAGATGTGCATCCCGTCACACTATGCCAATGAGACTTTTCAGTGTAGACCATGCTTTAGGGGCCAGTCATTTCCCTTGGCCAGTGCAAAGGTAGGGCGGTGCTGTAGTCCTGTCTCTTCTTGGCCCTGGCTAGCATAATCAATGATTGCACAACTGTGGCTGTCTCCTGCAGTTGTTACCAAATAGAGGAGTACGTGGTCTAGCCCAGAGCATGAACCCAGTAGGGCAAGGTGGTGAGGAGCAGGACATGAAATCTGAGATGCAGGCTGAGACGAAGAGCTGCAGAAAGCGTGAGGGCTCTAGATTGTCAATCTGTACTTTGTTGCATCGTTGACATTGATTGGGGGGAAAGGAGTTTAAGTGCCTTCTCACTGTAAACATCGGAGTGCTGAGTAAGTCAAGATGCCCAATGGCATGACATACACTCATATTTAAAAAGCCAGAAGCAACCTGGAGTTTGCTACTTTAAATCCTGAAGAGTGTGATACAGGGCAGGAAGAAGCCTAAAGTCCTGCTGTGGCAAAATGGAAAGAGCCTGGCAGTAAACAAGAATGAGGGTTTGCTATAGTCATAGGCTCTGTTGAAGAATTAGCTAATATTGTTGAAACCCTAGGTTGTGAAGTGGAGTTAAACTGCAACAGACATTAATACAGCTCTGCAAAACTGTCATGCACAGCAAAATCTACTTGTGTATTCTTATAGTGTTGATTATAACAACAAAAACAAATGCTGTTTTAGGCCCTTATAAAAAAAATTCTTGCCTTACACGAATGGGAAGGTGATATATTGCAAGACTACATCCATGCAGTGGTAGGGTTTTGAATGCAATGTGTGAGAAGTCAGAAAATGGAAAAGTAGAGGTTGAACACGTAACCTTAACTCTGCCCCTTTAAAATATATATTACAATACAGTCTTTAATTATATAATACTACATTTTTACATGGTACAGTGTTGTGTCTCACAATTTTTTCATCATCCTTTGACAGGGAAGTTCATAATTAAGATTCCAAAAGCAACCTTAACTTTGATCCTGTTTTCATGTTCACCAGGTGCTTATCTTGTGGGGCAATATGTGAGTCATTGCATGAGACTAAAAATGCTTGTGACAGTCTAATCTGTGTATACTTCAGAGCAGTCTGTTCTTTGACTCAGTGTGAAATGGGGGCTGTCAAACAGTCAGCCAGTTGCTGGCCACTACTGTGACTGCTATGTGATGCTCTGTCTGCATAAAGTGTCTCTAAAGTTGACTTACACCACTCTCCTTCCAGCCTCGTTCCAAAGGGTTGGTAGAAGCTGCTTTTGCTCTCCATCCTTTCTGTGCCTTCATTGATTCATATTTTCCAAAGCCAGAACAGGCCACTGTGATCATCTATCTGACCTGCTATGTATCTCAGCCACACAACAGCCTCAAAATAATTCCCAGAGCAGATCTTTCAAAAACTGACCTCCCCCCAATCTAATCTTAATTTAAAGATTGCCAGTGGTAGAGATACTACCATAATCCTTGGTAAATTGTTCCAATGGTTAGTGATTGCCCCTATTAAAAATTTACATCTTATTTCCACTCTGAATTTGTTCAGTTTCAGATTCCAGCCATTGGCTCATGTTACACCTGCCTCTGCTAAATTAAAGAGCCAATTATTAAGTATTTATTCTCTGTGTGGATACTTGCAGACCATGATTAAATCACCCTATAGCCTTCTCTTTGTTAAAATAGGTAGATTGAGCACCTTGGCTGTGTCTACACCTACTAAAGTTAGTTCAAATTAGTTAACTAATTAGTTAACTAATTTGAACTAATTTTAGAAAAATGTAGTTCGAACTAAGCAAGTACCATTCATAGCACTTGCTTAGTTCAAATTAGCGAATTGCATTGAGTTCAGTGGGCCGGTTAGTTTGAACTAAGCAATTAGTTCAAACTAACATGGCCACATTGGTTAATTCGAACTAACTACTTCGAATTAACCCTTAGTTCGAATAGCCTATTCAAATTTATTAGTTTGAATTAAGGAACTAATTAGTGTAGCCATGGCTTTAGTTAGTTCGAATTAAGCTTCCTTAATTCAAACTAACTTGCCAGTGTAGACATAGCCCTTGAGTGTATCACTAGAAGGCATGCTTTCTAATTCATTCTTGTGGCGCTTTTTCTTGCTGCTGTTTATCTATGCCCCTCTCAAATTGTGGGCACCAAAACTGGATGGAGTATTCCAGCAGTGCCCCCAGTGCCAACTAGGAGGTAAAATAACCTCTCCACTACTCGAGATTCCCGTTTATACATCCCAGGATCATGTTAGCGCTTTTGCCTGCAGCTTTACATTGGGAACTCATGTTCATCAGGACCCCCAAGTCTTTCTCAGAGTCACTCTTCCCAGGTTACCATTCCCCATCCAGTAAGTACAGTTCAGGTTATTTGTTCCTTCTTCAGACCCTGCACCAAATGGAGTTCAGGGTCCATCCCCATGTTGGAGAAGGATTTTGCATGGCAAGGGAAAGGAGGTGACATTGGTGTTTCCTGAATTCAGTGGGTTCTTGATTTAGAAGAGATCTGTAGCCTGTGTGCGATGGGATGGAATGATGGAGCACTATGTAACTACTGCATGGTGACTGATGGTGTTTTCTGTATGAATTGGAGCCAAAATCAAATTATTCTACCACTGAAATAATCCCACTGATTTAAGTTCTTTATGCATTAATGTGCTTACAGCATGATAACTGAGTGGGTTTTGCTCCATATTGGTCATTGGTGGGGTGGAGGAAATGAATCCCTAGCTGAGGGCTTAAAAGAAGCCTGATTTTCAGAAATTATAGAATAGCCATCCTCTTAAAATCAAGGCTTTTTCAAGCTGGGTCCCTGAAAATGAAGCAAATCACTAGTCATCTTTGAAAATCTTTCCCTTCAATTGTTTTTGAATGTTCCGTTTAATAATAGACTTATGAACCACGACATTTCCCACATATTCTCCTCTGATTGCAGCCAACACATGTGGAATTTCAGGCAGAAAGAATTCTCCTTCCCTGTCTTCTCAGGTGGAAGTTGGCTGTCCAAATTTGGGACCAGATTTTCTAAAGTGCCCAGTGCTTCTGTCTGCTAGCTCACAGTGAGAATGAGATTTTGTTTTGGTGCTTGGGAGATGGGGTCTTTTGAAGATCTACCCACTTATTTAGGTGGGGTAGGTGCTGAGCTCTTTTGATCAGCTGGTTTTAGGTTTATACTGTAAGCATAGAGCCAGCAGTATACTCATCACCACACAAGGCCCTCTGCCCCTTTGTGTTTTCTATTGATCGCCATAGCAGTAGTATGTTTGGCTCAAAGGCAAAACATATTCCTTTTAAGGCCAAAGCATGCCCTCAGATGTGGAGAAGAATCACACTGAACGCAGTGCTACTGTGCCAGCTCATTGTATTTATAAAGGGTTCTTAAAATCGCTTCCTTCACGGCAAGGTGCAACAAACTTAAAAGAGTGAGGATGAGGGTGGTGAAAGGAAAGTGTTTTTCTATTCCTGCGATTAAATATGCAGTGTTTCCACACTCTGAGATTGAAATGATATTTAAAGAACAAAAAGCTAGTTATAGCAGGTGCAAACATTCTCATCTCTTCCTGCCGCTATTACGAGCTATTGGCAAAGTTGCCAAAATAGTCAGAACAGATCTTGATGTACAGATCAAGGCCAAGAGTTTCAAACGGGGACCCAAAATCTGCATTTAGGGGGCTCACTAAGTGGCCCCATTTTCAAAAGTGTCAAACATCCTGCAGCAGCAGCTGCTGAAATTAGCAAAGGATGCTGGGTGCCCAGCTCTTCTGAAAAGGAGGATACTTACCTGGGTGCTCAAATAAGAATGTAGGAGATTAACTTTAGGCACAAAGTTGGAGTTTTGAAAAAAACTATCTCCCATTGAAAAACCCAGTTCTACTTTCTAAATTGGTAGCTCAGATTCCCTTACTGACAGAAAACATTTTGCTACAGAGGGTATGAGGAAGAAAATATTTAGTATTTATTAACAACTGACCTATCCTCCCAAATAGAGGGAGGCGCTGAAGGGACATTTTTAGGTCTGGAATTATATTCTGGGTATGGAACAAAACATTATTTAATTCCTGAAGGATAAGAGCCTCTGCTGGGATTCAGGAGATTAATTCATAGCTCTGCTACTGGCTTACTATGTGACCGTGGTCAAGTCACTTCCTCTGTGCCTTTGTTTCCCTTCTCACCCTTTGTCCATCATGTCCATTTAGAATGTAAGTGCTTGGGGCAGGAGCTTGTGTATGCACAGTGAGTTCCCAACCTCAGTTGTGATTTATAAACATTTCTGTAAATACACAGAACACTAATAATGGGCTTTTGATTTTCTCCTTTGTACCCATGCTTCCCAATAAATGCTGATCATCAGTCTAGAGACCAAGTGTGCTTCTGCTACCATCCGGGCATTAACATCTGTAAAGACAGCAACAGTGCAAAAGAAAACCATCATCAGTTAGGAAATTTGTTTGTAATTAGTATTTTGTAGCTGTAAAGTCAGTCTGGAATTTGTGGAAGCTGTTGGGAGATGTGCATGCATGCACTTGCAGACTGGGGGTGTTACATAGACAGCTTAGGTGGCCAATGTCTATTGAAAATGAGCAGCCAGTGAAATCACTGTGGAAACATTGCATTGTTGGGGGACTGCAGATGGACCTAAGGGTGGCTCCTAGGACAAGAGAGCATGGGTGCTCCTTTTGAAATAAATGCTTTGCTGCTGGAGACCAGAGAGCTCATTTGTGGAGAGTGCCATGGAAGCTATCCAAACAAAACATCCACTGTGGTTTCTGCCTGCATTAGAGTCACACAGAGCTGACAAGTTAAGTGTTTCTCTCTGAGTTTTTACAGTAGGACTTTCCAATGCTTCCAGAAAAGGTAGAATTGATGAACTGATAATATTTTCCATAATCTCCACATTACGTAAAGGCACATTGTCACCTACCTGGCCCTAATGCTAAACATTATTGTTTTTCTGGATCGGAAGGGCGTGGGGGTGTAGTTGAACTTTTCTAGATGGTTTGGCTGATTCTAGAGTAATAGCGAGAATTCTGCTCTGGTGAAAAAACAACAGATGCATTTTGAGGGGTATATCACAGCTACAAGGGAAATAACTTTTACAGTGTTTTAGATGGTTACTTCTTCTATGTGTTAATCCCATCAAATGGGGTCCATTGTATGATTTGTCCCTCTCCAGAATGCTCTGTCCAATGCTGTAGTCTCTAGGGTACATAGTCTATGCAGCAAAAACAAAAAAACATTGGCAGAGATTCTCAGGGCCCAGATCAACTGACTCAGGCTCCCAGGACTTGCACTATAGCGCTGAAAATAACAGTGTAGGCGCTCAGGCTCAGTACACAGCTATTTTAGCCCCACATCACAAGACTGAGTCAGCTGACCTGAGCGTTGTTGCCACAAGGGTTCTTTTGCTGTGTAGACGTACCTTATCATATCATGGGCTAAACATTTCTTCCTTTGTGACATCCCATCACTTCTTGGCCTTCGTCTACACTTACCCAGAAATTTAACGGCAGTCGATGGGACTATGCATAGTGGCTTGTGTAACTCCCGTTCACTTAGTAACTCCTCTTCTACGCAGTGTCTTCACTGTGCCGCGTCACTTGTGGGGGTGGTTTTTAGCATGTCGACTTCCAGATCAATTGAGTGGTTCTCCACTGACCATTCAGTTGATCTGGAAAGATCGATCTGATGGTGGTGAATTTGCTGCTGTCAGTGAAGACATGCCCTTGGGTTGACCACTTTGTCTTTTCAATCATGATCCACTGGATTCTATTACCTCCATAGTTGTCAGGAATGTATTTCACATAACCTTACCCAGCACTCCCTCATTTTTCTATTTTTGGGTGTTACTTTCTGCACGTCTCTAACATACCATTTCCTCACATAGTTTTTTTTTTTTTTTGCTTACTCACTCATCCACTTCAACATTTGCATTGCTGTGGAGCAGATCATGGATATCCATGGGAGTTAGGCACTTTGAGGATCTGAGCTCTGAGTTCCTAAGTCTCTTTTCCAAATGGGACTTAAAATCCTGAATCATCAGGCATTAATGAAAATTTTATCCAAAGCATTTAACTGGCCAGTCTGACTGCTTTGCACTGCTCCAGTGTAGCACAAGCAGGCAGAGCCTACTCGTGAATCTGGCCCCAAAAGTTTCTTGCTCATAATTACTGGTTTGTTACTCTGAACAGTTTATCATGGTATTTTGGCTGGGAATTTTTACATTCCTAAAATAGAAGGGATATTGATCTGAGATAAAATAAAAATATTGACTATGGTATTTGATTTCACCTGTGGGTACCTATAATATAATCTTTAAAATCAGGTCAGCTTCATCTAAGAAATATATTACCTCAAGTTTTTATTTTGGTAATAAGGGGACTTCTCTGAAGATGCTGTCTAGCCTTTTTAACAAGCTTGTAACTCACAGATATCAACTTGTCTTGACTCATCTTCTTTATTTTGCCCATCTTTGGATTGCTGTAATTAAAAAACCTAGCATGGTAAAATGTATCTTGTGATTTTAGCAGCTCATATAAGCTAGGCCAGCAGAACTATGGAATGCATAGGACAGAGGAGTAAACTTCATTTTTTACTTTTACAAAATTGTAAATATTTTTCGCTGATTTTACTCATGCAGCATCTTTTTTTTTTCTTTCCACTTTTGGCCCCGTTGCCTATTTTCACTCTGGTTAACTTTTGGCTCATATGCCACTTAGTGCCATAAGTGAAGGACTTCCTATTTGAGCCAAGAAACCTAATTTAAAGAATACTGATTATCCTCATCTATTAAAAATAGGAAGGTCATGCTGTTAATCCAAGTGACTACAAAATCAAGTGCAACTGGAAAGTACTTGTCCATTATCACAATTTATCTAGTTAACTAAGCAGTTATCTGCACTCTAAATTATCTCTTTGATGTGTTTGGTAAGTAGTTATAAGTGACTCAAGCAAGTTTAGCATTTTCACATTTTACTGTCTTAACTCTTTTATTGATAGATTTTTCCAATGCACCAATCACTCCAAGTACGATTTACTGTATATTACTACATGAGGAAACATAATGAAAACAGCATGGAGCTTTATTTTTCAGTTCATTGTCATCAAAAATAAAATGGTGAAGAAGTGGGGAAAATCTGTAGATTTGGAGCATTTAGTTCATTTTTGTAAAACACTTTGAAAATGAAAAGTACTACCTAGACAGTGAGCATTATTATTATTTATGGGCTGGATATTTAAAATTAATTAGGTGCTTAATTCTCACTGAGACCCATGAGAATTAGGGGCATAAATACTTTTACAAGTCTGGCCCGAAGTCCTTAGTAACGCCTGACTCAGACACATTTTTCTTTTACTTAAAGGTGTTTGGGACCTGGATTATTTCCTTTTGAGATCTTTAGGGGGCTTTTCTGTATTTTTAAATGATGAAAAGACATGTTTTTCCCATCTATGTATGAAAATTGCTCTTACTATATATGAAATTCTGTTACCTTGGGGTTGAAGAGCAGCACACCTGATGATGCTAACTTCTGTATTTTCCATGGAAGGAGTAACTGAAGCTATGTCTAACTTGTAAAGTTAATTCGACTTAGAGCGTCTGCACTTCACACTCCAATTGACTGCCTGCGTCCACACTAGCAGGTGCTAGGTCGATGGAGGAGAGCCGCACCCAGGGATGATCGGGCTGGGGAGAGCCGCAGCTGTGGGAGGTGGAGCTGGGGTGAAGGGAAAGCAGTGGCTGGGGGATGGGACTGGGGAGAAGGGAGAGCCGCGGCTGGGGAGGTGGGTTGCCAGCTCCCCCGAGCCCCAGCCACGGGAAAACCCCTGCAGCCCTGGGGCTCCAGCCTCATGGGGTTGCTGGCTCCCCACACGGCAGAGGAGGCCAGCTGCAGGGGAATCTCCGTGGCCCAAGGAGTTCTCTGCCGCGTGGGGAGCTGGCAACCCCATGCGGCTGAAGCCCTGCGGCCGAGGGGTTTCCCCACGGCTGGAGCCCTAGGGCTCCGGGGGTTCCCCTGTGGCTGGGGCTCCTCTGCCGGGCAGGGAGTTGGCAAGGTCAACATAGTGCTATTCCCCGCCCACACTGGCTTTAAGTGGACTTAAGAAGTCAACTTAAGGCTTAAGTCAACCTTCAGAGGTGGTGTTATTTAGTCGACTTAAGGAAGCACTTAAGTCGACTTAATAAAAGCCCAGTGTGGATGTGGCTTTGTGTAAGTCAATTTAAGCATCTTTATGTCGACCTAAGTTGCCAGTGTAGATGCACCCTGAGAGCTTAATTTACAATATATAAATGCTAAAAATATTAGGCAGGGGAGTCAAAGATGCTTGGGAATCTCTGTGCAGCTGTGATGGTAGCTGCCTTGAAGGACTTTAGGGGCTTCAGAGCACATTTGCTCTCTGTAATACGGCAGCCATCTTTGTATATCATGAAAATTAGTGTATAATTATTATTATTTTATTAAAAGTTGTTTGTATCATGCCAGAAACATGGAGTTTTAACAGCTGACGGAAAGTGGGAAGAGTTCAGAGGATGATAGGGGAAGTCGGAGGAAATGGCATCAAAGCTGTAACCAAAGGCAAGATTATGTAGGCTCTGAAGGTTAGCTGTATGAGCCCTCTGTGGAGGCTACATTTACTATATAGCTGTGGCACCAGAATTTACGTTGGGAAGACAACTGTAGCTAAGGACTTTGAAAGCCTGTAGTGAACTGAAGCAATGACTGCCATCCTGGTGGTGGGATTCCAGAAATGGCTGGAGGAAGGAATGCTAGAACCTTGGGGAGTACTACACGTCCATTGCCGTGCCCGAGTGTCTTATTTACCAGAATTTCCACTGTCTGTTTTCTCCCACAAGTCCTGCGAATCATGTTGAGCGATTAAAAAATTCTCCATTGTAGAGTTCGAAGACTTGCGTATTAATATCCTGTTAAATGAAAATGCAGCCCTATGGATCTTTCTCATTTCCTTTGGTCTGTAATGCCTAAGATATGCTTTATACTGTTTCATTTTAGTTTATTACCTTACTCTTTTTCGTTATTTTTTTCAGAATGAAAATATAGAATACTCAGATTAGATCATGATCAAATGTAAGTCTTATGATAGAGAACTCTTTAACATGAAAAAGGAAATTTCAAGCTATTAATATTAAATTACATGGTGAGGAGTGGAAAGATTTTTTTTATAATATTCTTAATAAAAATGTAGGAAATGGACAAGGCTTGGGAAGCTTTCTGATTGGCTGGTGAAGGTCCCAGCTCATATGGCTTCACAACAACATCTGCACATCTAGGAATTACTTGACTTTACTTACCTTTATCACCACTATAAAAGTCAATTACTCTGTTTTTTAAGTGGAATAACATGGGGCAGTCTTGTGATTGTTGAGTCAAGTGCTTGAGAAGTTTGGCCTTCAGCTTCCTATCTCCCCATAAATCCAGGGAACAAGATTCTGTCTTGACAACTGCACAAACTTTTGTATCTTATCCCTTACTCATCCATAATCTCTTAACTAGGGTGTGCTCTCTACAGAGTTTTATGACACAGAATCATTGAGTCAACTCTCTGCTGTGAAGAGATGGATTGCAAAAGGCTTTTGGGCACATTTATTCATTGTGTTAACTGGAAGCCGACTCTCTGTGACATTAGTCTGGAATACTAGGCCCACTCAATGTTTCCACAAAAATTGTCTGAATCAAGATACACTGTGGAAAAATGAAGAAGGATCTGAACCCCAAGATCGGACTTATGTCCTGAGACTTGGAACTGGTTCTCTCAGGTAGGGAGGCGGGTTGCCTAGCTGAATGAGGATACAGGGGCTGTGTCTGCTTTGCATCTTCTTGTAGAGAACACAGTGAAGCTGCAGACACAGTTTGCTTTCAAGTTGCCCAGCAGAGGGAGGGGATGGAGAGCCTTTTCGTCACTCTTGATAGCACAGACTGCTGGGCAGAAGAGCAAGGAATTCTCTTTTTTCTCAAAGCCCTTCCCAGCGCTTGATCTAAAACCCTATGCAAGGTCTTGTTAGTAATCTTTAGAGCTGCAGACAGCAAAACCATCTGTCAACATCAGTCTGGGTGTTGGTATTTTTGCAGTATTCTTTTGTCTCTGTTTGCATAATGTAGTTTTCATTTGGATGGACAGTATTGCATGACTGCAGGTCCCTGAATGAATTGCTTGGCTAGTGCCATGTGTTGGAGTGGGCAGGAGCAAGGAGCATACAGAAGCAACTCTGGTGGTTTCAGGAAGAAAGGTGTTTATTAACCACCTGTTTTGAAACACAGTAATGTCAGCACTAACTGTTCTCTTCTGGCCAGCACCGTTAATGGCCATGTGTGACGGGATGCACATCTGTGCAGCCCTTGGGCGTGACCTGTAATATCTTTCTGTTCAGTTTTGCAGTGTAATTGTGTTATTTGATGACAATTACGCTATACCAGGTTCCTCTGTGAATGCTCAGAACATGTGCCACGTGATTACCAGGGTGCCATGTTCCCTGCTGCAACATGTATGTATAGATGTGAAGCATGTTACAGGGTTCAGACTCTCAGGGCTGTCTCTAGCACAATGGCTGAAGATTTACACATCAAAGGGGATGCTGAGCACTCCTGCTCAGGTAGGAGTGAGGAGAACAGGACAGTGAGGGGGAGGGGCTGTCAGCAGTTTGTTAAAACAAAGACACAGAGACTGTGAGAGGAGAGAAGCTGCAGGCTTTCAGCCTGAGAAGACACCATCCTGCAACCAACCTCAAGCAAGATCGGGGCCCTGCCTAAGAACAGGCAGAGAATGGCTGCAAAACATCAGACAGCCAAACACCATGCACATAATCTTGGACTCTGAGGTTAGTTTAGGTGAAGATGTTAGAGTAGTATGCGTTTTATACCTTTTATTTGATAGTGGTCACTCCTGACTCATTTGTAACATGTCGCTGCCTTGATTGGCCATATTCTCACTTGAAATCAGACTCTGATCAATAAACTAGTAGTTGTTTTACCTAAAGCTGTGTGGTCTTTAGAGGGTGTGGATGTGGGAGGCTGGGCACAATCCACTTCTTTGTTAAGTGGACGGACTGGAGACTAAGGTGATTGGGAGTGGGTCCCAATCCCTGTAAGACAGTGGCTCCCAGTGTAGTGTCTGGGGCTGGGTGTGCTTGCTTGGGGACCAACGCCTGTGTGGCTAGTGGATTTACACCCACTGCCTGGGACCAATTACACGCTGGTGGCTGGTGTGGACTGACTCAGGAGTGAGCGGTCACCCAGCAGAGCGGGGTAAATTGGGGTTCAGGAGTGGGGTTCAAGCGGTCATAGCAGCACACCAGACTGGATTTGGGGAGCAGCCTGTCACACCATGCTGCCTGAATCTGTTGGGTTGGGAGGAGGCATGCCAGGAGTGTTGGCAGGGGACTGTCCTTTTCCTTGCCATGCTCCTTTGGGGATGTCAAATCAAAGCCTGACTCTGCGCCTCATTGTGGAGAGGAAGACTTTGCAGAGATGTGGGCAAAGGAGCCAGATAAAATGCACATCCCTCACAGTTCTGGCACTTGATGTAGGGACTGCAGAACAGTGTAAAACTATGGGACCATGGGATGCCAACAACTCAGAAGGTTAGCCCAGTAGATCCACTGGATTCACCTATTTAGAGATCAGTCCCCCCTCTCTGATTTCCCCAGTGCCTGAGGACAGATGTGCTAGACTTGATTCTTGTCTCCCTTCCATGGCTGTATGTCAGCAGTGACCCACCAGAGTCAATGAATTAGAGCAGTGTTTCACCTGGAGAAATGAGAAGTCCTTATGTGAGGTGAGCTTCATGGCATTTCATGGCCATTCCACTCCCATCCATAGGATTATGTCATGGGGGGATATGATACACCCCTGTGAGGTGAATCTCTGGCTAATCCAGGCACAAGAAGGTGTCAGTAGAAGATGTTGATTGTATCAGATGACTATAATACATACTCTTCAGGTGTTCTTGAGGGGTGATCCAATGCCCATTAAAGTCAGTGGCAGCCTTGTTTATTATTCTGTTTCTTACTTTAATATGACAAGGTATTACACTTAAATTCCTGCAGGATTTCAGCTCTTACAATTATTTTGTCTTTTAGGTGCAACTGTTCAAGGCAATGCTTTTTTTCACTGCTGACACCTTAAAATTGGCTAAATGACATTAAGGTATCGCCGCAGGAGGGGGAAAATCATTTCTGGGCCAGCCGCTTGTATGTCAAGTTTTGAGTGAAAACAGTTCTGGAAAATAGAACTAATAATGGGAATGTCAGTTTGCCCTGAGCTTTAGCAGGTTACTAATGGACATAGAGCCATTCGGGAGTTTTTCTTCATTGGGCAGCAAGCTCTCTAAAACCTCTGCACTGTGTTTTATTCTGTGCTGTTCCTTATCTTCTTTTTACCAATGGGTTTTTCTGTCCTGCACTTGGCTGGCTTTATTTAAACAGGTCCCTGCCCTGCACACATTTTACTGACGGTTTTGAAGCATTAAGCTGAGGGATCTATGCATAGGGTAGTACCAATGGAGGCTCTCACTGAGATTCAGGTGGGTGTTTTTCAGAGACTGTTGTCTCCACGCTGTTTGTTATGCTGTAGCCCATTTCTGTACTTTACTAGTTTATTTCATTAGCTTAGTGCTTCTAGTTGAAAATCTCTCTCTCTCTCTCTCTCTCAGTCAATTGTCAGTGCATTCCATTTATACTAATGTCTGGGGAAAATTGCCACTCACTGAAAAGCTAGTAGGTTGCCTTGGGCAATCAGATACACTTCAGTTCTTGACTCCTTTTCCCAAATATGTGAGGTCAGAGGAGCCCATGATTCTTTGCCATTCCATGGCATGAGCAGGGCCATCCCGGGGGAGTAGTGGGGCCCAGGGCCAATTGGTCAAAGTGGGCCACATCCCCATGCTGGAGGGGAGCGTGGCAGGCTCACCGGCTGGCTCCGCCCCCCCCAGGGAGCTGGCTCTGGGCCGGGAAGCCAAGGCCACCTACGGGTGGGGGGGCGGGGGGGAGCAGCGGGCGGCGAGCTGGCTCCGGCCCTGGAGGCCGCTGGCGAGAGGGAGCCGGTGGCCCTGGCCTCAGTCTGGGAGGTCAAGGCCGCCTGCGCGGGGGAGCTGGCCGTGTGGAGGCCGGGCCCCACGTGCTCTGCCCCTGGGCCTGCCTGCTCCACACTGGGGGCAGGGAGGGCTGGCCCAGGGGCTGGGCATAGCCCTCCCGCCCCTCTCCGCTGCCTTCAGCTTGCTGCTGAAGGCAGCGGGATGGATGTGGGAGGAGGGGCTGCGGCACGTGTGGGCCCCGCACTGCCCCGCTGGGAGCGGAACAGTGCGGGGCCCATGTAACTGCAGGACCTGGAGCGATCACCCCGTTCACCGCTCCCCACCCCCCAGGGACGGCCCTGGGCATGAGCTCATAGATCTTGGAGTTCCAGTTCTTTACTCTTCAAACTTTTCTTGCTAGACTCTTCCCATTCTGTTCTTGGTCTTTCCCATCCTTTCCTGATGTCCTCTTTCTCCCTCCCATTCTTATCACAAATCCAGCCCACCTCAAATATAAGCTCTCCAGTCTATCTATCTCAGAGAGCACCAAGTTCACATTCTCCTTAATTACTTCTTAATTTCTATTGGCCACTCACCTGTGTTTCTCAGAGTGTTATCTTTTACTACCACATCATCTTTTCTTCCATTTCCAAAAGATCTAACGTTTCCGAACTACAGAGTAGGCAGGGGCAAACACATGTAGCATAGAGCATTCAATTAGTCAAAGTGAAAAGTTGTGGCTCTTGAGTGGGGTAACCATGCAGAATTTTGGTAGGGTGTCAGGGAGATGCAGTCTAAAAAGGTTTTGGCATGCAGCTGGCTAGAATGAGAGCAGAGTGCACCTTGCACATTCTTCCCTCCTCAGCCAAGCATTCCCTCTTCCCTCTCCTTTTCCATCATCCTCCCCTTTTTCAGAACAAAAACAAGCACACATCTATTCTCTCTGCTTCCAGTTGGGTGAATCCAGTTCTTTAGCAGCTGCCAAAGCAATCTCTTGGGCTTGTTTTGGAAGAGCTGATCCAAGACACAATTGCACAAGTGATGTCATCATGTTTTCTTCAAAGACACATCCATTCGGGAACAACAATGTGTGAATATTTTCAGCAGGGAGATCTTGCTTTTCCTTCCCATATGCATGGTTTGTTTTCAACCTTCACTCATATTCATCTATTTCTAGGTAAGTCTAGCTATTGCACAACGAACAGTCATTTACAGTAAGCTTTGAGTGAGGTATAGTGAACCCAAATATGAACAGTTCCCCAAAAGGTACCAGTAAAACCAGGGTTCCCATGCTACAGAGAGTGGAAATACTTTCATCTTGACCGGGGCCTTACTACCCAGAGATTTGGCTTAAGGCATATAGTGGGGAGGAGATTAGAAGCTCTCTAGGTGACCTTTGACCTCTGTTGGCCTACTTTGGCCTACCAGTCACCAGTATTTCCAAATGGTTGAGATCATCTTGTTTTGTTTTGGTGCAGTCAGCATTAGAAATAGCAATCACCAAAAGCAGTATTTCAAAAAACGAAGCATTGGGGACTGCTGATTAGCTGCTATTGTGATGTCTGTGTAACTCTTGAGCAAACAGTTCCAGCATAATAATTATAGCTCTTGTGAAATCAATGGTCCAGGGTGAATCAGTGCAGCTCAATTAATGGGCCATATCTTCAACAGAAATAATTCAGGGTGGCGGAGTCCATTGTTGGTTTCCACCAGCTGAAAATCTGGCTCATTATCATGACTGCTATTCTACAATATTATTCATAACTTTTAAAAACAGTTTGGACAAACATCTGTTAGGGTTGACCTAGGTTTGCCTGGTCTTATTAAAGCACAGGGGGCTGAATTAAATGACTGCTCAAAGTCCTTCCAAATTTACATTTCTGTGATTCTGTAATAATTAATAATGTTATACAACAAACAAAACAACAAACAACAACAACAAACTATACAGTAGTGTGCATCAACATTTTAAAAAATCTTTTGAGGTTAGTCTATCACTTAATATAAATAATATGAAGTTAGGAGTCTTTTCTGGTTATTTACAAGTGGTGTAAACAGTGCATGCAGCACTGATGTGCTTGGAACATTATGAACTGTGTAAGGATTATTACAAGTTATAGGTGAAATAGTCAGTTAAACAAGCAAAAAAATAATTGTCCTTGTAAGTATTATTTAGATGTCTCTTTCTGGGGCTTAGTGAAAAATGTAAAAAGTCACTACAGCATTTTTAGCTAGTGCTAAGTACAAAAGAAAATACACACCAAAACACAGAGAGAAAAGCTCTTCCATTTTACATTGTTTTAGAGAAACAAATCTAATATCCTGAACTGATACTGAGAAACACTCTAAACATTTACAAGTATTTTTGCCTCCCAGTGCAAATTAATTACTAATTGCCATTTATCTGATGTGTTGAAATTAGCTCTTTCTTGCTCATTGTTGCCTTAGACATTTTGCCGCCCACTTCTTCAGGAGGTCAGGGCTTCGGCCTCCTCTTGAATCCCAAATGAGATTTGTCAGTCAAGCGTAGCAAAATCTAATCTCATCCAGAGAAAGAAGAAAACAGACCAGAAAATGATCTGATTTTCCGATTTCATGGCCAAGGTTACCCTGGGAAGTGCCGAAAGTGGCATTTAGAGCCTGTAACTAAGGTGGTATGCCAAACTAAGCACTAATAAAGGCGCAACCGTGTGGAAAGATAGCACTTTAACAATTTTACAGTTGCTAAGTGTGAAAATTGTAGTGTGGGCAAGCTGCTGAAATCTTTGGCAATTGGTTCAAAGAGCTGGAACTGATGCGCTACGAGAAAACATTCTTGGCCCCTGTAACTCTTAACCACTGATGAAGTTGGTATCTGCTTTAGCTGTTCAAACATAAAGCTGAACAGCTTCATTAAAGATATAGTTTTTCAGAGGTAATAAAAAAAAAGAAAAACTGCTGCACTGGAAGAGTGGTGCCGGGATGGACTGATGTTGCTGATGTGATGCTCTCTTGTCATACAGATATAAGGGAGGGGGAGAAATAAATGACTGTGATTTAATAACGATACAGTTCCCTTCATAGTGAGGAATCACTAGGAAAACTTGAGACTCCTGCAAGAGATGAAGAGACTCTGTGGTGATCAAAGCCATTTCTGTAGATCTGTGGAAGAGCCCATGAGTTCTCCAGCAGCTCCCAGACCTTGGCCGCCACGGGGCATCTCACCCAGAACTCCTGGAAACAAAGGGAGAGCAGAGCCCTGCTTAGAGGCACCATCCAGGAGGATCCTGATGGGAAGGACAATGATTGGACCCAGTGATTGGCCAGGCCAGACTGTTTAAGCCAGTAGGAGACACAGGAAGCTGTTTGAGGAACTGGGAGACTTCCTTACTGGCTGCTGTTTCAGACAGTTGATGTTGTTGATCCCTGGTTTCTGATTCTGACTCTGACCAGAAGGTTGGTTCCTGAACTCTGACCAGCTCTCTCACCATGGCCTGGACTCTGTCTCTGACCACTAGGTCAGACTGCCCACACCCCAGTCCTGACTCGATGTCCCAGAGTTTTTGTGCCATGGGCTACTCCTTAAGGGAGAGGATTTCTCTCAAAGGCTGCTTCCCCCTTCCAGTCACTGTCCCACTCCTTTGCACCATAGAGGCCCTGACCATGCGAAGAGATCTCACAGAAAAATACACATCACAAATAGTTCCACTCAAGTGCATATAGTTAAGCATGTACATAAGGCTTTTTAGGATCAGGGGCTTAAAGCACATGGTAACAGGACGAAAGCTGTATTAAGGACAGTTGTGAAGAGATAAGCCGGAGATAAGTGAACGCAGTAGGTGTAATCTGTCCAGGCTGCTTTGCATTAGAGCTGGGTGAAGACTTTTTTTTTTAATTACATCCATTTCATTCATTCAATGAATGCTTTTGTCTTGTGTCAAATAAACTGACATCTAGTATCCAGCCAGCTACAGAGTCAGCTGAACCCCATCATAGATGTTAATAAAATAAGTTGTTCAATAAGCTCCCGACCCTAAAGGACAAACAATGGGCCAGGTCACCCCTTCTGGGTTAAAACCCAGTGCAGGGGCTTTTGGTAGAAGGGAATCTTTTGTAGACCCTTTTCCCCTCCCCACATCGTCTACTCACTGGGCTGGAGTTTGCTCCATCCCACAGAGAATACACAGGGCCCATCCTGAGGTCACGTGATGGCCAGGTGAGTCCAGGGTCATTGCTTGCAGAGCACCTCCAGCTCCCAGCCAGCCCCTGTCCCTGCATGGCTGCACTGAAGACTGACCTTCAGGTTGCCATGGTGACTCCATGGTGCAGTATTACAGAATTCCTAGACGTTCTCTTGGAGACACTGGCTTGAGGACTCTTGTCTCAATGTGCAATGGACAGATTATGACTTCAGCAGACATGTCCCTGTGCATCTCAAACGATCTGCCAATAGAGCACATTTCTTTCCCTACTGCTGTTGTGCAGTTGGTTAATGAGCCAGAGGCAGGAATCACTGGATGAAATGCTGTGGCCTGTGTTCTGTTGGAGCACAGACTAGATGATCATGAGAACCTCTTCTGGCCTTAGGCAGGAGAAGAGCTATGGAAGCTAGAGTCTAATGTTGGCATGAGAACAGTTAGGGATAAAATGGCCTTGAATAAATTTAGGCTGAAAATTAGAGGTAGAAACGATGATCTGGAGCAGCCTCCCAATAGAAGTACTGGGGACAAACAACCTCACTAACTTTAAGATGGATCTTAGTAAGTTTCTGAGTGGGATTGTGTGATGGGGCTGGAGTCAGTGACCCAGGGAGGCCCTTCCAGTGAGGTATACCATAAAATCTATGCACATATGAAACCTTTGCACATAACGCACCACAAGTCTGATCCAAGATCCACTGAATGCAAGTGCTCAGTACTAGGAGTTTTTGAAAGTCGAATCACTTACATGCCTAAATGTGGATTTAAGAGTAACTTTATGAACCTATTTTTGAAAATCTTGCCCATGGTTCACTTTTATTGCTGTATGTCTTGAGGAATTAGTACTGCAGATCATGGATGGTGTGATGTTGGAGGGCCTGAACCCTAACTGTATTTGAAAATTTGTCTCTAACTTATTGTTTAAAGAAGAGTACTATTGTATCTAGCACAGCTAGGGGACTCTCAAGTGTTAATATAATTTTTGGTTGCCATTTCTATTTATGTATTTTTAAAATACATTTCTGCCATTACATCTTTTCTCCTAAGAGCATAGAGTCTTGCCTTTTAAATGTGAAAATCTCAGCTTAATAACATTAGAGACAAAATGATGAGTTGCCAGTGAAACAATAAATCACATTTGCAAAAATTCCTTGCACTGAAGTAACCACATGCCCATGCATCACATTTGCCGAAAGAGAAATCTGCTGTGTCACATTCCTTAACATTGCCTTGTACAGAAGAATGAAAATTGGCATGCTCTCCCACAGTGACATGCTCTTGTGTCTCAAGGAAAATCAAAACAGATCTCCCAACACAGCTGTAGAGTGCACCTTAAAGTCTGAACAGAGTCTGGAGCAGTAGGGCAGGTAAAGTTTGTTGTTGTAGCAGTTGCAGCCCCTGTTTTCCTACTGTGAACAGTATTTGCACAATTGTTACAGGGATCATGTGTATTTGCCCTGACCTGTCCCCTTCCCTGCTTCCATTGTGGCCTTCCATGCTGGTCTCTGTGGGGCCGAAGCTGATGCATCAAATGTGTATAGGCAGTTCAGCACAGCTACTCTGCTCTAGTGGTCATTTCTTCCAACCCCAGCATAGGGCTCAGGTGGTGCAAAGGAACTTGTGCTTGGGGTGAATTTCACATGCAAAGCGTGAAGGGCCAAATGCTGCTTCCTCATGCAAATCCTGAGGAACTGGACTGTTAGAACATTGCCCTGTGCCTGGTGGTGTGGTGTGGGGTCCCTGCGCCATGCCTCCTCTGATTGTGTGGTCATGCACAGTGACAGAACCAGTGACCACTCTGCTGTGCTGGCCATCACCCGAATATCCTGTGCACTGCTGCGGAGAGAGGCTCTGGCCAAGTCTATACTCATGGCAGTAAATTCGCCTCAGTCGATTCAAACTCTCTGGCTCGACTGAGCAGTCAGTCAAGACCCGCTCAATTGATCTGGAGTTTGATTCAGTAACTCCATCCCCATAAGAAGAGTGGTGCTGACTCGAACGGAGACACAAGTTATTTTATGCAACTTGCGTATCTTCCTTTGACTGCCGCTGAAAACAGTGGTAAGTGTGGACCAGGCCTCTTTGGGGGAAGAGGAGTCCAGATCGCTCTTGTCCAGCCTCTCTCTGCATTGCACAACAGGGTGTGTTAGGGCCTTCTGTGTATTTGCAGAAAGGGGGTAGAATAAGAAGATGCAGCCCTATGGAAAGATAAAGAGGGAAAAAGGATGGGAGGGCAGGGAAAAGAAGCGGAAAGATATCACAACCAGCTCCTCAACTTCTGTTTTCTAAAACCCCACTGAGGTCTATACTATTCTATGAAACACAGACTGGAAAAAGAAATATAAATATCATGTGCAATTGTAACCCATATGCCTGAAAAGGCTATCTCTGAGAAACCTGCTGAGGGTGGGTTACTGTTGTTGGGCAGATTAGTGACCCACAACTGGAAACTTCCAGTAGCAGGGAGTGGTAGCAATTTGAGCATGCTCCACAGTGTACCCTGCTGGTGTGATGGGATGTTGTCAGTCAGATGACTGGAGAGCAGCAGCCTGAGCAGACAGCAGGCAGGAGCTGCCTTGAGGGGAGACCATGTGCTCAGTGTTCTGGAGAGGAGCTGAGCCAGGAGTGAACAAGATGTTTTCTCCATGTAAAGGAGTCATTTGCGACAGACCTTGCAGACATGCATATGGGACTGAGGGCTGGTTGCAGAGGAGAAGAGAAAGCCTGCATGTAATGCTACAGAGGATCCCAGCAAAGAAAGAAGAGGACAGCTATTTCTTGCCACTCAAGCTTCCACACTGGAACAGAGACTGTAGCTGAGAGTTGGGTGAACTCCACACAGACTTTGGGACTCTTGGGTATCTTTCATGCAAGGGATTGTTCTTGGTTAATTGTAGTTTGTTTTCTTAGGAGAAGGTTCATTTAGTTAGTAGTTAATAAAGTTCATTGTTATGTTTATTGTAGTAGTATTTTAATGTGTGAGTGTAGCTCTGAGCAAGCTTTGCCGTGAGTCCTGTACAGACTGGATCCTGGGTCTCCAGCTGCTTTT
This sequence comes from Pelusios castaneus, assembly GCA_007922175.1. Lineage (NCBI taxonomy): Eukaryota > Metazoa > Chordata > Testudines > Pelomedusidae > Pelusios > Pelusios castaneus. The sequence goes on from ML686112.1 coordinate 1,346,131, forward strand.
CTCCACAGGGGTTGGGGTGTATTTCTGTGAGGCACTGGAGAAGGGCAATTTAATTAATTTTAGCCCACCTGAAGGTTACACAATGTTTTGTTTGGCTGCCTCTTTCTCAGTGCAGGAAATTAGCAAGTGCAGACTTAGGATGAAAAAAAGCTGAATTCCAGTTTGTTGAAAAGCCTGGTGCGCGTTCATGTTTGCTGTGTTTTAACTGTACGTGCAACACTGGTGTTGCTGAGGAAATAAGATCCATAGCAGTGTGTTATACATTGTATGCAGAGTTGCAAGGTCATCTTGTAATATATTTGTAAAAAAAAATAAAAATAATACTCTATTGGTTTCTTTGAGTTGGTCCTGCATTGACACATTAGCTTAATTTCAGACATGCCTGGTAGGGTATTGTATGTACTCTTCTGAAGATTTTATCCTGCCAGCAATTAAACTAAATTCACTTGGTAAGACTCCTCTTTCTGGATAAGGACTTCCTGGTTACAAGATACATTGGACATTCAATTTTGCATTTCTGGGCAGTTTTCAAACTGATAGAGCATCCCTGGCAGGGAATAAAAATTTGTTTGAACAGTCTGGGAAAATATATAAAAATGAACCAAGCTGATGTTTAAAACACAAGACATTTGAATACCTTTTCACTGCTAGGGGACAAGATGAGGGTCAGAATATATGTATGTAGATAATATAAAGGAATGTGTATCTCACAGCAATGACAGAGCAGCGAATCTCGCTAACATTCTATGTTAGGCAAAGATGATTTCAGTACTGCAGTATTTTGCCCCCCTTATTTTACATTTTTCCTTGTCGGTGATTAAGTTTCAAACTTCAAGCATTCTATTTCTCCTTGACGTTGTTTCTATGGGTTTCTTCTGGTGTCTTTGGCTATGTCTACACTTGTAAATTTAAGTCGACTTAGCATGTCCCCACTTAAATTTAAAGTCGACTTAGGGGGTAACTTACAAAGTCGACCTACAGCATCCACACTGGACACCTAGGTCGACTTGTAGGGGCTAGGGGGACCTTGGTCAGGTCCACAGTGGCATGGGGGGCACCTCTTGCCCAGTGCCAGGGGGCTCAGCCTTTGCCCCATTGTACATGGGTACAAAGGGGGACAGGGACCCTGGCAGGGCATAAGGGCAGGGTGGGCAGGGCTCTGCCCTGCCCTTTGGGGAGGCATGCCAGGCTCCCCCGGTGCCCCCCTACCGGGAGGACAATGGGGGAGTGCTGGAGAGCCCTAAGTCGACTTTAAGTTGACTTAGGGCTACTCCAGGTCTACATTGGTTTAAGTCGACTTTAGGAAGTTGACTTAAGCCTAAAGTCGAATTAAAAGGAGGTTTAATAAAGTTGACTTAATTTTCATTGTCGACTTTATTTTCCTTAAGTCGACTTAAGCAGCTTGCTTAAGTCAACTTAAGGAAAGTGTAGTGTAGACGCGGATTAAATTAAGTTGACTTAATTTCTAAGTGTAGACGCACCCTTTGTTGCTAAATTCTGCATGAGCCCGATGTCTTAAAATAAGGATATGGGCTGTCCACCCATTCTTTATTTTAGGTATTTCCTTGATTTGTCCCTAAGGGTGACCACTTGTCCCTGATTTTAAGGGCTGCCTCTTGACCACTTGAAACATTGTTGAAACTTGTGATAATTGCACTGCTTATTTGAGGACAGCAGAAATGGACCCTTGAGAGGAAAACACGATTTGCTAAGAAGGGAAATGGGTCTCCCTAAAACACCCCTTAAAATGAAGTGGTGTTCTCTGTTTTTCATGTGATATTCCCTTATTTCCATCCAACAAAGGTGGTCACCATAAAGGACATAAGTGCCTATACCTGCTAAATTCTCTCTCTTTACACATCATTCTATTTGGTTAGAATCACCCAAGGAATAAGCAAGCTTAATTCACTGAATGGAATTCAATGGGTTGCTTTCACTGATAGTAGGGGTGAATTTAGATCATTAACTTCAGTGAGCTTATATAAGAGTAACTACTGGTTCACTTTGTTGCAGTCTAATGTTCGGACATTCTAGGCTCATTTGTATACCTCCATATTTGCTTGGCAAAGAAAGGTTAAAACTAACTTAATTCCAGCACTGAGTTCAGAGTATCATTATATTGCGGTACAGTTGTGGTTTGCCTTTGCTCTGTGTACTGGTCACAGACGTTTCACTTTTGGACTGCAGACCAAAAACAAAACAAGAAGTTGCCCCAGTTAATCTAAACTAGGTGTAAGTCCAGGTCTACATTGGTGGCAAAATTTGGTGGCAGTCGATAGGGGTTGTGCAAGCCACCCAGAGTACCTTGTGTAACTCCCATTGAATTCCTACCTCTCGTTCAGCGTGGCGTCTTCACTGCATTGCATTGATGGGAGATGTGTTCCAGTCGACGCAGCACTATGCAACTTTTATTAAGTCCATCTCCAGATTGACTTAGTGGGTCATAACTGACTGCCAAGTCTATCTGAAAAGATTGATCTGACGGCAGTGAATTTGCTGTCATCAGTGTAGACATGGCCTTAACTTATTGCGTGATAGGATGGGATTTGCAGAAGTTAACGTTGTGAAGCTAGAAAAAAGTCCATGCATCATCAGTAGCACTCATATGTTGTTACTAGAGCAGTTAGAAAATGGCAAGTGTTTTCCATTAACATTTTTTAAAGAAACAGACTGATTTAATTTTTTGGTAGAAATCCTCCCCCTTCCCCCCACCCCCCCCAATTCCTGATTTTTGATAAAAGGTTTTGGTGTTTTGACAAATTAGAAATTTTCAAACAGAATTAACATTTTGGGCAAAACTGTTCATTTAGAGGGGAAATAATAATAGATGGAAAGTTTTCAGCCAACTCTAGTTAGCATTGAGTTTCAGTGATTTGATATAAAGAGATCCAAATAACCCTGGACCAAAAAAACCACAATTCCACCATCAGCAGCAGATAGGCTCTTCCTCCTTTTTCCTCATGTGCCATGTAGTATTTCCAGTAACGGTGCAGACTTCTGGGAGCATTTTCCTCTTGCAGTGAAGGGCTCTTTCTGCAGTGTAGATTTTAATTGCCGTGTGACTTTTCATTACTAGTCATTTTACTGAGTTGCCTCTGCTAGTTTCACCAAGGATAAGATGACAAGAGGAAAGGTGCAGACTTCTACTGCAACCAACTATAGTGCAACTAATGTCATTGTGACAGGAAAGGAATTAAAGGGCTGAAGTTTTTTGAGGTTACGGGGGCAAAGCCAAAGGGGAAATTAACATTAGAAATGATGTGGGTACTGGTTTTCTTGCAGTTCTGTCCTGGAAAGACCATGTAAAAGGTGTAGAGATGACATGATGCAACCATCATAAGGTCATAGATGTGAGAGAAACCGTTCTCCTTGTCCAGAGACCATTCAGTTCCTATGGCAACAGGTGAAATCTCAGTCGGATTTCTCAATCAGCACTGAGGGATGCAGAGAGAAAATTCAAATTCTCTTTTTATATGCTTCATGCAAATATGCAGCTTTTCCCTATCAGCAAAAAGACACATTGCACAGATTGCAGGATATACTAAGGACTTTTTAGCCCTCCCTGCAACAGAATTGCTGATTAGTTCCTTTTGTGGAAGCTCTGATTCAAGGTTTCCATCCCTGACAATGCCCACCAGCTGCATCACTCTCCAGAGACAATCAGTTTATTGTGAATTGATCAGTCAAACAATTCACAGCAGAGTGGCCTGACCCTAAAATTCCCCTATGTCACTATGGTAAATAGATTATTGGTAGCTCGGGGGTAGAATATAGATGAAAATAATGTGCAGGTTCTAATTTTCTTTTAGATACAGGCATGTCCACTTGCTCTGGAGTGCTAGATACATCTGTCTCACAGTTATACCATGCCCCGAAGAGCAGTCCAAAACTGAGGCTATGTACACACGATCAGATTAAAGCGCAACAAGGCAATCGCGCTACAAAACTCACGTGACCTTTATTGCGGGACAACGCGTACACACGTTGCTCCCTGCAACGCAACAAAATTACACGCATTATCGCGGTTGAGCGCAATGACTTCTGGGCACCTATCCCATCGTTCCATTTTCCCCTAAGTTGGTGCTATGAATCATGGGATGAAGGAAAGGAACGCAAAGCGCCATGGGTAAAGTGTCAGTTTCCCATGGTGCTTTGTGTTCCCCTAGCGTCTTCCTCGTTGCCAATAGCAACTCGCGCCTATTTTCAACATTGCAGTGACGCAACGCACCACTTGCAATCAATCGCAACAGCGACAGCATGGATCCTGCTATGATCTCCATTGTCGCCTTCAACATTCTGAATACATCTCGGCTTGTTGCTCAGTATGCAATGAGCTCCGAGTCAGATGAGGACACCGAGGAGCAGGGGCTGATCGATGCCATGCAGAGCAACAGCACCGCGTTGCTCAGCTCCTTCACCGATCATCTGCACACGGTGCAACGCTGTTTCTGGTCGCGAGAGACGAGCACCGAGTGGTGGGATCGCATTGTTATGCAGCTGTGGGATGACGAGCAGTGGGTACAGAACTTTCGAATGCGGAAAGCAACCTTTCTGGAACTGTGCTCAGAGTTGGCCCCTGCCCTGCGACGGAAAGACACCAACATGAGGTCAGCCCTAACCGTGGAGAAGCGTGTTGCGATTGCTGTATGGAAGATGGCGACTCCCGACTGCTATCGGTCCGTTGCAAACCAGTTTGGAGTCGGGAGGACCACCGTCGGATTAGCCCTCTCACAAGTGTGCCAAGCCATCAATCGCATCCTGCTACGGAGGACAGTGACATTGGGCAATGTTCGAGAGATTGTGGACGGCTTTGCTGCCATGGGATTCCCTAACTGCGGGGGAGCCATAGACGGCACACACATCCCTATTTTGGCTCCAGACCATCTCGCGACGGAGTACGTAAACAGGAAGGGCTACTTCTCCATGGTGCTGCAAGCACTCGTGGATCACAAGGGTCGTTTCACGGACATCAATGCTGGGTGGTCGGGAAAGGTGCATGATGCCCGCATTTTCAGGAACACTGGTCTGTACCGGAAGCTGCAAGGGGGCACCTTTTTCCCTGATCAAAAAATAACAGTGGGGGAGGTGGAGATGCCCATAGTCATCCTCGGAGACCCAGCATACCCACTGATGCCATGGCTCATGAAACCCTACACCGGGAACATTGATCGCAGCAAGGAGCGGTTCAATTACCGATTGAGCCGCTGCAGAATGACTGTGGAGTGTGCCTTCGGCCGTTTAAAAGGGCGCTGGCGCTGTTTGTATGGGAGGCTGGACTTGGCGGAGGACCAGATCCCTGCCGTGATTGCGTCATGTTGTGTCCTCCATAACATTTGTGAAAGTAGGGGAGAAAAGTTTTCCCCTACGTGGGCTACGGAGGCACAGCGCCTCGAGGAAGCATTCGAGCAGCCAGCCACTAGGAGTATTAGGGTGGCACAAGGAGAAGCTGCTCGCATAAGGGAGGCACTCAGGGAGCATTTCAATGATGCCCTTCCCTAGTTAAGTTCCATGACGCATGAGGTGCACCTTAGGATCATTTCAATAATGTGTATAAATAAATGCATTCTTCAAAGTATTTGTTACTGTTTTTATTGAAACCTGAAAGATGGGGGTGGGGTTACAGGTTGGTGTAGCTCCGGGTCTCGTAAAAGTAGCTTGGGGGGGGGGGGGGGGGGGGAGGGTGCCGTACCGGGGTGGAGGGTGGCCTTCAAAGAAATGCTTTGAGGGACTGCGGTGTGTGGGAGGCATACACGGCTGAACTGTCTGGAGTGGAGCCCGGACATTTATCGCCTGGGACTGCAAAGCTATCATGTTCTTTAGCAGTTCTGTTTGCTCCTTCATGACGCTTATCAGTTCGTCCCTGTGTTTCTGCCTCCTCTGCTGGGATTCCTCTCTCCAGGCTCTATTCTCCCTTGCGGATTCTTGTGTTGCTTTCAGCAGGTCGTTAAACATATCCTCCCTGTTTCTTCGAGAACGCCGCCTAATGTTTCTCATTCGGTCAGCTGGGGTAGACACCGGCCTTGTGAAGCTCAATTCTAATACAAAAATAACAATATAGACATTGTTAACACATAGCATAGATAGCCAATGTAACCTTCCAGTAGCACATTCCACTGGAAGGTACAGGGCGGTCAACACACTACGCTGCGCTGAAGCAGACAAGGTACATTCTAATAGACGGCTTACCGGGGGCTAAGAATCGGAAGAGGGCACACAGATGGAACCCAATATCCCTCTCCTCAGAGTGCCCCTTCCATCTAGAATACATCTCCTACATGCCGCCGGTAGCAGGCCGGGACCGTATGCTGCTGCACTGTGTGCTGCCATGGTTCCCAGGGCTGTGCTTTGCAGCTGGAGAGGCAGAGTGTCCGTCTTTGGGAGCGCAGACACAAACGCTCTCCCATCTAACCTGAGTATTAGGCTCTGGAGGTACATCGAGGAAACCTTTTCTGACCTAAATGCAGATGATTATTTTACAATCACTGCTTGTATTGATGCCCTGCTAATGAATGCAGAGTAAATAGCGTGCACTGCGGGGACCCGCAAGCACCCCCACCCCAGACAATGATATTTTAGCAGGAGCAGAGCTGAATGAAGGAGAAACTTACCTGAACCCCCCTCTGCCGCCTCAGAGAACAAGCTGCAGTTCAAGCCTTGGGTGGACGTCTCAGCGGGGCTGCTGAAGAGCTCCTGGCTACACGCGGTTGCGCTTTCCTCCGTGTCATCCTCCATCTCCTCCTCCTCCTCCTCCTCAACAACGTCCTCATCCTGCTTGGCTCTGGCAATCACCGGACGAGGAGGGGCTGAAGTGTCCACGGGACTTTTGGCAGTGGTTGTGGGGTCCCCGCTGAGGATGGCTTCTATCTCCTTATAGTACCTGCATGTTGCAGGCGCTGATCCAGAACGGCGGTTTCCCTCCTTCGCTCGGTGATAGGTAATTCTGAGCTCCTTCACCTTTGATCTGCACTGCACTGTGTCTCTGTCATGCCCTCTCTCTGACATGGCCCGAGAAATTATGCCAAATGTGTCATAATTCCTCCTGCTGCCACGTAGCTGCGCCTGCACAGCGGACTCTCCCCAGATGCTGATCAGGTCCAGCACCTCAGCCGTGCTCCAAAGGGGTGCGCGTCTTCCACGGCGGGCCGCCATTGCTACTGATGATCGGAGCACAAACACACTCCACGAGGAAGAGAGCAGGAAGTGAAACAGACTTGAAATTTGAAAATCCCGGGAATAAGTTCGGGGCAGGGCGGGGACAGTTTCGTCACGGCCACAGAGCGGGTGGGGGGAAGACCAGAGAGGACGACTTGGGAATGCTGGGACAGTTCCGGACTCCAGTCAATGCGCGGTAAGCGTACACACGAGCTCAAACGCGCAATATATGATCCGCAACAGCTGTTACCACTCTCGTCGGAGTGGTTGTTGGATTGCGCGACAACAAGGCACTTAACGCGCAAGAGCCCTGTTGCACGTGTGTACACCGTTGTTGCTATCGCGCGGTAATGAGCTTTAATGCGCGATAATCTGATCGTGTGTACAAGGCCTGAGGTTGCAAAGTGTTTTGCTGCATGTGTACCTCACACAAAGCTCAATTCCTACCCCACATCACTTGTGTTTTACTTTGATGAGAGCAGTCAAATCTCTCCTGTGCCTTACCACAAGAGTATTCAAGGTAACTATTCCCTGTGGGAGACAGGAGACACGCCCATGACTTCATGAAAGAGCTGTAAAACTGGGGAGACAAAAGGCATTCCAAAATGGAATCTACTAGGCATTTGTACTGGCCAGCTAGTGGGAATCCCTAGTGCCTCTAGACCTGCAGGTTATGTGCCATGTGGGATAATGGACTGAATACAAAACAAACCTGGATTCCTGCTCTGTAATCTTTGCTTCTTCCTTAGTCTACTCCCAGATACTGCCATGTCTATTTTTCCTTGTGTCATGCACTCAACACCTGAGAAATGAATGAAAGCTTTTCTCTTCTCTTTTGCAGCAGAAGGCTCAGCTCTGGTACATTATCAGGTAATTTGCTGGTACTGCTTCAGAGATATGCTCATGGCAACAGACAGCAGTAGTTACAACAGCAATTTTCTGTATTGCACATCCCAATCGTATAGGCTTTTTGGATTGGATTTTAGGAAGGGGATTATCTTCAAGAAAACCAGGCAGATTTAGCTATCAGAGTGATTTTAAAAATTCTGTACGCAAACTACGAGATGAAGGAACCTCTGTCTGCAAGAGGGTCCTTCCACTTACCTCCCCCAAATGCAGAGTTAAAAATTGTCATAGGAGGTCAAGGACATGCTTGATACTTGCCACCCATGCACACAAATCATCCACTTGGGCTGGATTTGGGAGGCTTCTTTTCTCTTTTGAAGACCTTGTTAGAGACCCTGATTGCCTTGCCACCCAGTAACAGGCCAATAACGAGAGGCTTTTGATGGCTGTCATTCTGCGGGAGAAGTGAATGAAGTTAGATGACAGTGATAAATTGCTTGCCATGTTGGCTGCGGAAGGGGTTAGGACAGGGCAATTGTCTGCCTGAAGCAATGTGGAGCAGGTGCACAACCACCTTCACAGAGTAATAGGAAGTGTATTATATTACTCTTAATCTGTGCGTCCGGGTGTGAGTGAGCGAGCTGCCAAATATTGCTGGCTTATTGTTAGGAAATAGAAATCCTTGCTTAGAAGGTGCCGTGTTTGTAACGTGCAATAATATGCTAATTTCTCCACAGCCAGATTCCCAGATGGCTGAGGGCCTGGATCTATATCTCTTTCCTTCCCACACCCTCTCTCTCCCCTCAATTTCTTCCCCTTGTCCCTAATTCTTGTGTGCACACACACATACACACACTTCCCTTTCAGTTCTTGCTCTAGCTTTTCCTCCTACTTCCCATGCCCTGTCTATTCCCTCCTTGTCCTTTTCATATTTCTAATTCTTTTCAACTACAACAAATATAGCCTAATACAAGATTCATGATAATACAGAAATTAAGATAAGATGGTTAGAATAAAGGGTGTGCAGGGATGGGGGGAAGGGACATAGCTATCTTCAGGGTCTGTATTACTCGTAGGCCTCTAAAAAAATCAGCCTTAATGACTTTGGATTTTCAGTTATTCCCTTCTCAAGAAATGCCAGTCCTTTTTATCTGTGAAGTAAGGCATACCATTGAGCCAGGCATCAATATTTGTTGGGGCTAGGTATCCATTTTTGCAGGGTCAATTTTTTTAGTAACGCTGTACATTGGAATCAAGCTTCCTTGTTCCAAGGTAACCTCCACATGTCAGGATTATGTCCGAGAACAAAACTTCAGGCGGAGGGCTCCAATATGGCATCCAGTATCAGATTAGTCCTTTTGACCCAGTTCATACCAGAAATTTTTGTTACAGGGTCACTCCTGGAATAGCTAATGTAGCAGCAAGGGAGTTACATTTCCAACAGCAGTCAGCATTTATGAGACCCATTATCAGTAACCCATTTGGGGATCAGTATATTTGAAAAAAATATCTTTAGGTGAATAAATCAGTCTCAGACCCATAGTTACTTTTCACATATTAGATACAATGGTATTCTGTTGCATCAGAGGTAGCTGCATATCCAAATCTATATTCCAACCAACTCTCAGATTTTCAAGCTTTGGCAGAATTATTTGGACCAATCTAAACCCAAGCAGGGTCTTTTGATGATAATTTTTCAAGTTAGAAAATGAAATCCTAGAAATGGTGAAGCTGTAATTTGTTCAGCGCCAGTCTAGGTTTCCTACATGTGCCCCAAAGGAATGTTTTGAAAATATTACTGAATTTCTTAAAATAAATTTGAGGAATAGAAATAAGGAGACCCCTCAGGACATTAGGAAGTCGGTAAAGGACATTTCCTTTATACTAATTTTACCCCACAAACAGGGTTAACAGACTCCACCGCCTCAAATTTCTAGCCACTTGAGCAATAATTGGTTCTATATTTATTTGAGGCAGTAGTTTTCAACCAGTGTGTCGCAGCATACCAGCATGCAGCAAAATTTTTTACAAAGGTAGTGACAAATCAATGTAAAACAAACATTGTTTCATCTTAAACAATATTCTATCCAACCAACTCATTAGACTTATTAAAATTCGCCATCACATTAAAAGCGAAGTATCAGTCTTCGATTCTAAAACGTGAACATTCTAAACGCAGGTGACCAAAGGGCTAAATTGAAATGAGGTATTTTTTTCCAGTGGATTTGAAACATTAATGCCTTTGATAATTCTTTAGCTTGTTGTATGCACTATGTTGCAAACCTCTCTAGTAAGACCGTAACCATAGTAAATGTAGGTAAATGTGACGTGTATAAGCAATCAATTTAGCTGAAAAAAGTGGGTATGCCATGGAATTGTTTGTTTCATTGAAGAGTGCCGTGATACTGAAAAGGTTGGGAACCACTGATCGAAGGGTTATCCTGCATATTTTTAGGAATCAGTATTTCTAAATATTTCATATAAGATGATTGGCATTGAAAGTCTCAGTGTGAGAAAAGACCTTTGTGGGCATATTTCTTAATACTTAGGAATTCTGATTTACTCCAGTTCATTTTCTGTCCTGAGAGGAGTGGTTACAAGGTTAGAAATGGTAATGTCCTCTTGGGTACTAATATAAGAGCATCATCCAGATACAGAATAATTATGTGCTCTGTATGGTTCATCCTGATACCAGAAATATGTTGATTTGCTCAGATGGCAATGACTAAAGGGTCTAGAGCTAAATCAAAACAGAAGAGGAGAAAGGGGATAGCCCTGTCTTGTGCTGTTCTGTAATGGAAATGAGGCAGAAATAATACCATTGGTAACTACTTTAGAAATCAGTTTAGAGCATATATGCTTAATCCAAGAATACCTTGGTGTACCGGAGGAGAGAGAATAAACCCCACAGGGGATCTGTGATCTGCAGCGGGAGAGAGACCCTGGGACACGGCTACCTGGAATGCGCCAGACTGCAGCCCCTCTTCTGGCTGCATTTGTCCGTGCACTAGTTCATTGACTCACAGCCGCCCATAGCCCCACGATGGTGCAGGACTTCCTTGTCTTAGCCAAGGTGGCTATTCATAACACCAGAGAGGAGGTTGGCTGGGAAGGCGACTGTAGGGAAGCAGAGCCTGGCCTGCTACAATTGGCTACCGAATCTAAATTTTGCTAATAAAGATAGTCCCAAGCTTTGTGGTCACAGACCTTTTTGTCAGCTAAAGAAATGACAGATAAGCATTCTTTAGAATCTTGAAGTGGCAATAATAGTAATCAGTTGATGTAAAGTATCTGAGCAAACAAATTTTTAAGTATATCAGAAACGGGAAGCCTGCCAAACAATCAGTGGAGCCATTGAGTGATCAAAGTGATAAAGGAGCTTTCAATAAAGATAAAACTGTTGCAGAGAAGATAAGCGAATTCTTTGCATCAGTCTTCGCTGCAGAGGATGAGAGGTAACATTTTTTTTAGGTAACAAATCTGAGGAACTATCCCAGATTGAGATGTCAATAGAGAAGACTTTGGGGGGAAAATGTTCAATTAAACAGTAATAAGTCACCAGGACTGAAATATGAACTACCAGCACATAAATCAGCCTCTGTACCCGATGACTGGAGGTTAGCTAATGTAATGCTGATTTTTAGAACAGGCTCCAGAGGTGATCCTGGCAATTACAGGCCAGTAAGCCTAAGTTCAGTACCAGGCAAATTGGTTGTAACGATAGTGAAGAACAGAATTATCCGACACAGATGAAACCAATTTGTTGGGGAAGAGTCAAACACAGCTTTTATAAAGGGAAATCAAACAAAGGATAAGAATAAATTATCTTTTTTTTCCCACAGTGAAGAGAGGCAAACAGCAGGGTTCCCCAAGGATCTCTACTGGGATCAGTACTATTCAAGATGCTTATAAGTGATATGGAAAAAAGGGGGCAAACAGTGAGGGGGCAAAATTTGTAGATGATAAAAATTACTCAAGATAGTTAAATCTGTGAAGAGTTACAAAGATAGCTTATAAAATCGGGTAACGGTAACAAAATAGCATGAAATTCAGTGTTGATAAATGCAAAGTAAAGCACACTGGAAAACAATGTCAAGTACACATACAAAATGATGGGATGTAAGTTACGTTTTTGGGTACTGAAGTTAAGCTGACTGATCTGTAATTCCCTGGGTTATTCTTATCCCTCTTTTTATAATTGGGCACTATATTTCCCCCTTACAGCCCTCTGAAATCTCTCCTGTTTTCCATGATTTTTCGAAGATAATTGCTAATGACTCAGATATCTCTTCAGTCAGCTTCCTCAGTAATTAGGATGTATTGCATCAGACACTGCTGAATTGAAGATACCTAACTTGTCTAAATAATTCTTAACTTGTTCTTTCCCCATTTTGGCTTCAGACCTTACCTCTTTTTCACTGGTATTCACTATATAAGATGTCTGATTGCTACTAACTTACGGTGCATATACACTGGCAACTTAAGTTGCCTTAAGGAGGCTTAAATCAACCTAAACAAAATCATTTCCACACTGGGCTTTTATTAAGTTGACTTAAGCATTTCCTTCAGCTGCCTTAAGGAAAGCTTAAGTCGACTTAATAACACCTGGTTTTAGGTCAACGTAAGCCTTAAATTGACTCCATAAATCGACTTAAAGCCAGTGTGTACGGGGATTAGCACCTAAGTCAACCTTATTAAGTTGACTTAAAGCATTCAGTCGACTTAATAAGGTTGACAAGGGGCTCTGTCTACACTAGAAAAGTTAAGTCGACTTTGTTAAGTCAACTTAATAAGGATGACTTTGTCGACTTAAAGACAACCTTAAGTCGACTTAACAAAATTGACTTACTTTTCTAGTGTAGACAGAGCCTTAGTGAAAATTGTGGGGAGGGGGGAGAAGTCACTTAACACATTTGCCATTTTCTGTTATTGTCTTTCACCTCTCATTGAGTAATAGGCATATCCTGTCCTTGGTCTTCCTCTTACTTCTAAATGTATTTGTAGAATGTTTTCTTGTTACCCTTTATGTCTCTAGCTAGTTTAATCTTATTTTGTGTCTTGACCTTTCTACTGTTGTCCTTACATGCTTGTGTGTTTTTTTGTTTGTTTGTTTGTTCTTTAATGTTCATCCTTTGTAATTTGACCTCATTTTCACATTTTGTGGGACTTTTTTGAGTTTCAGATCATGGAATATCTCCTGGATAAGCCAGGTGGTCTCTTGCCAACCTTCCTATCTTTCCTATGCAGTGGGATAGTTTGTTCTTGTGCCGTTAATGTCTCCTTGAAAAACTGCCAGCCCTCTTGAACAATTTTTCCCTTAGACTTGCTTCCCATGGGATCCTTCCTACCAACTCACTGAGTTTGATAAAGTCTGCCTTCTTGAAACTGATTATTTTTATTCTCCTCTTTTTCCTCTTGCCGTTCTTTAGAATCATGGACTCTATCATTTCATGATTAGTTTTACCCAAACTTCCTTCTAATTTCAAATTCTCAACCAGTCCCTCCTGATTTGTCAGAATCAAATCAAGAACACTCTCTTCTACTTGCTTTTCTCACCTTCTGTAATAATAAAAAATTGTCTCCAAAGTATTCCAAGAATTTTTTCAGTAATCTGTGCCTTGCTGTTTTATTTTCCTAACAGCTGTCTGGTTAGTTGAAATCCCCCATCATCATCAAGCCCTGTGTTTTAGATGATTTTGTTAGTTGTTTAGAAAAGCCTTATCCACCTCTTTTTTCTCCTTAACTGGTCTATATGACTCCCTTACCATGACATCACCCTTGTTTTTTCACCCCTTTTTTTCCTTACTTAGAGACTTTGAACATCTGTCTCCTATTTACATCTCAATCTCAGTCCAAGTGTATATATCTCTAATTTACAAGGGAACAGTTGGGTCGGGAGAGAATTTTCTCCCTGAGGCAGATTGGCAAAGGCACTGAGGTTTTTCGCCTTCCTCTGCAGCTTCGGGCATGGGATTCTGTGGATTCTCTGTATTTTGAAGTTTTTAGATCATGATTCGAGGTCTGTAATAATTCAGTCATAGATTAGGGGTCTATTACAGGAGTGAGTGGTCAGGTTCTGTGGCCTCCCTTGTGTCAGACTAGGTGATCCTAATGGTCCCTTCTGACCTTACAGTCTATGAGTCTATAATTGTTCCCTTTTTTCCCTGTCTGTCCTTTTTGAGCGCACTATACTTTCTGTACCAATATTTCAGTCATGTGTATTATCCTACTCAGTCTGTGTGATGCCAACTATGTCATACATAGAGGAATACCTATGGAGTTTAGTTCTTCCTGTTTATTCCCCATGCTTCTTGCATTAGTATATAGACATCTAAGATACTGATTTGATTTTCCCTCCATGTTCCCTTTTGCCTTGACTTTGTAGTTGCCCATGCATCCCCTGGATTCCTGCCATTCACTCAGGTCTCTGTGTTTGGGACACACCTGTGAACTTTTGCCTTCTGCCCCTATCAAATTTAGGTGAAAGCCTGCCTCACTAGGTTAGCCAATCTGTATTCAAAGATTCTTTCCTGTTCCTTGGTAGGTGGACCTCCTCATCGTTCCACATTCCTTCTTCCCCAAACAGCATAGTGCAAGGTCTCTTACAGGTTTGGAAATGAGTGAAGTTATAGCTTCTTTTAGAGTAGGTGGGAGAGTTTGCTCATTCTTGGCCTCATTGAACATCTTCGATAAGCTAATTGTTGAAGTTTTAGACAGATTCAGTAGGAAACCTGTCTGCTGCCAGAGGTGGTTTCTGACCTTCATGTCTTTTACAGCCTAAGTCAGTTCTGCAATTTCTAGAGAGGCATCTAAAGTTCTTTCTGAGAGTCAAAGATCAGTGGCAGAGACAATCCATTAAAAAGTTACTTAAGCCACCTTTACTGTTACCTCTTCAGATAAATATAGTTTTGAATAAAACTACTGAAATCGTATATTAATATCTGGGTAGTTATTGCTACTGTCTCAAATAGCAGCGGTCTTATTTCTGTTAGCATTTTGCCAATGGCTTGCCAGTTCTCTTGCCAGTTTCCCAGCAGTTTTGTTTCAAACAGAATAAAGCAAACTCAGGCTGTTGGGACACAAGTTCCTTGTCTGAATAGCTTACACTGATGAGGTTTCTGAGTTTCTCTGGGAAGGGGTAGAAGCATAGTCTACATTCATGGTCTTACTTTTCTTTTCAAGGGTATCAATTCTCTGCTCTCTCTGTTTCTTTTTAAAGATGGAATAAGAGATGATATGACATCTGGTGAAGGCTTAAAAGCGTCTCAAACCATGGTAGCTGATGAAGCAGTGGAGGCATTTAAAAAATAAAAATCTAACTCTGGCTGGATGGAGTTAACAAGTGATGTATCAAACTGCAGAGAGGAATTTAATTTCCATGAGGGTACATACCCTGGGGCCTAAAAGCCATGCGTATAAGAGCATGGTCAGGTGTAACAATAGCATCAGTGTCATAATCATTGAAAGAATTGATCAAGTCTTAAGACCCTAAAAATAGTCCCATCTTCAATAAGTTGCAGGAAATTAAACAAAACAAAAACTTATGGATCTAGTCATAAGATTACCCAATTTCCACACACCTTATAAGCCTAAAGCTGTCCTGTGTGGGTGAAATACTAGATGAATATTTGTGTTCTATGTGAAGGTATAGAAGATTTATCAAGGGCTGGAGGCTAGAGTTTTGTGAATGTTTCCAGATATAAAAATAGGGTTGTGGCCCATGTCATATATACTCATTAAAAATTTATGATCATCCTGTTTTGGCCCATATACACTGGCTAAAGTGACTATAGAATTGCCAGTTTCCCTCATTTTCAGCATTTGTGTTCAAAGCATGAACAATAAAATATTTATGTATAGTATTTTTCCTTTAGAAACTGGGAGGCCTACCTAGTCTCTATTTAGGTTACAAGCTTCTTTTTCTGTCAGCTGTGTCTCCTGGAGCATAGCAATGTGAACATTCTCTTTTGTAAGCATTGGGTATATGGGGTATGTGTGTGTGTGTGTGTGCGCGTGTGTGCGCATGCACGCACACACACACAATACTTTTATTAAAACCCTTTATTCTCCAGGAAAAACACAATTATCTTGAGCCATCATTTAAAAATGTACAGAATAAAAATAAAGTTGATTTGTCAATAAATGAGAAATTGCAGATTCCCCCGAGTAGTATTGTGACTGCTCTTCCTCCCAGCCCAGGCAAGGCAGGGCAGGCAGCAACCTCTCACCCAGGGAAGGGTGAGTCTCTGTATACAACACAAGCCTGGCCCCAGGCAGGGCAGGGCAGGCAGCAGTCTCTAGCCCCGGGGAAGGGCGAGTCTCTATATACAAACAAGCCTGGCCCCAGGCAGGGCAGGGCAGGCAGCAGTTTATCAGTCAGGAGTGGGTTTTGGGGCAGGCAGGAGAAAAGAATACCACCAATCAAACCACTGTGGCTATAGCAGGAGGGTTCCAACACACCCCAGGGGCTCCAGGGTATCCCTGGTGTGGGGCAGTGGGGTCTCACCACAACACACTGCCCCAGGGTATGGTCCACGGCCATTGCAAGACCACTGGGCCAGGCAGCTCTCCCTTTCCCCAGGGTACCTGGTTCCCATCTCCTAGGGGACGCCAGAGTACTCTGCCATTGGGAAGCTCCCGAACCCATCCGCTTCATCAGGTGGTGGCAAGGCTGGCAGTGTCTCATCCAGGTCCTCAGTGGAGGGCAGCTCCTCGAGGTCACAGGGGCCATTGGGCGGGGCAATCCATAGGGCTCCAGGGCAGCAGGTGGTTCCCCAGGTCATCAGCCAAGGGTAGCTCTTCCAGGTCACAGGGGCCATCCGGCAACTCCAAACCCCAGGGCTCTGGGTCAGAGGGTTGGTTGTTCAGTACAACCGGGGGCAGTTGCTCCCTCTGGTCCCAGGGGGCTGGCAACTCCTCAGCCCAGCTGGGTGCATGCCAATCAGGGCAGTCCTCTGGGCCCCAGGCAGTGGGAAGCCAGGACCATGCCTCTTTGGACACCTGGCAGGGCATCTGGCCCCAGAGCAGTGAAGCATGATGCTACCCCAGTGCTAGCTGGGCCCTGACTGAGAGAGAGGGCCGCCTTCTTATACTGCCCTTCTGGGCCCCGCCCACTTGCTTCCTGTCAGCCAGGATTGGTGGCCCAGGGTTAACCCCTTTGCAGGGGATTGGCCCGCCCTCGCTGTCTGTCTCCGAGGGCAGCCATATTCCCTGTCCCTTACAAGCATACAGTTCTTGCCTATCTAAGCAGCACAAGCTATATAATGCAGAGCTATGGTGTTGCTTGTTGCTGGTATATATTTTGCAGGATTGGGAAGGAAATTCCCAGCAAGGGGAGCAGGGCAGAAATGGGAATTAAAAAAGTGAAAAAACAAAACTGAAAGGATAGTGGAGAGAGAAATACACATCAGTACCATATAATCAGAAAGAAGAATCTGTAGGTTTGTCCAACCTGTGATCTGCCAAGGGCTTTCATCCGGCTCATGGAGTGCTGCCACAGGAGCCTGGGAGCTGGAGCAGCTGGGGCTCTTTTTAATCTCCCGCCCTGCTCTGAGTGGCAGAGGGGAGTGGCCTGGCTGGATAGCTGCCTTCAGGGGCTTGACTGAGCCCCTTTGCAGGGGGAGATGACAGTGAAGGGATTGGGGATCCCCTGCGGTGTGCGGCCATGGAAAGGTAGCCCCAGTAGGGGAGGGGAAGGGAGGAGAAGCCTGTGTGAGGGAATGGGGGGGAGGAGGAAAGGAGACACATGCACATGGGGATAGGGAAGGAGGGTGGGAATTGGGGAGAGGGAGGGGCTGCTGGCGTGCGTGAGGACAGCAGGGAGGGTTTGAGGAGAGGGAAGGAATTGCCGCACTTGGGGAAAGGGAAGGAGCCAGGCAGGGACAGGGAATGGGGGGTGGACAGGGAAGGGGTGGGGACCTGGGAAAGGAATGGAGCTGCGTGGGGAAAGTGAAGGGGCCGGGTTGGGGAGAAGAGCCTGCCTAGAAAAAGGGAAAGGAGCCTGGGCAAGGGAAAGAAGGGGAGAGGAGCCGCCATGGGGTAAGGGGAGGGAGGGTAAGGGGAGCAGAGCATGCAGGGAGAAGTGAAGGGAAGAGAGGGGAGAGGACCCCGCCTGAGGTAAGGCGGGGGGGAAAGGGGGTAAGAAGCAAAGCAAGCAGGGAGAAAGGAGAGGAGCCCATGCAGCGTGGCATGGCACAGCAGGGGCCAGGGAAGGAGTCGGGGAGCTGATGGAGCTGGGGAAGAGAAGTGGTCAGGGAACCCAAAGAGCACAGACTGAGGAACTGGGAAAGGGAAGCCCACGGGGGGAAGGGATCAGGGAGCCCAAACAGCACAGGCCCAGAAAAGGGCTGAGGAGCTGGGGAAGGGGAGCCCATGGGGAAGGGTCAGCGAACCCACACGGCACAGGACCAGGGAGGAGTCGGGTAGCCCACAGGAAGGGAAGCCCACGCTGTGTGGGCTGGTGAAGGAGTTGGGGAACCCAAGTGGCTTGGAGCAGGAGGAAGGGTTCAGGAAGCGAGCAAGGATTGGGGGAGGAAGGGAAGTAATGGGGGATCCCACCACCAGACTGCACTGCTTCCTTCCCTTTCCCTATCCCACCACGCTCCCTTGCCTCCTAACCTCTGCCCTCCCCTGCTATGCTCCCCACGCTCCTCCTTTCCACTCAACATGGCCATCCCTTGCCATCAGCTTGATCTACCACTCCCAGCCCTCCTTTGCAAAACCTGCCCTGCTTCCCACATTTTCCCACCCCACATGGCCACCCTTGTCCTCCCCTTCCCTGCAATGCTCCCTTGCCAGCTCACCCTGTCCTTACCATCCATGCCCTGCCCTGCCCTGCTCCCCACACGCCCCCTTGTTACCCCACATAGTTATTCCTGACCTCCCTTGACCTGCCATGCTTCCCTGGCACCCCACCCTCCCTTGTCAGCTCTGCCCTGCCCTGTCCCTGCTCCCCATGCTTTCCCCTGCCTAGTGTTTATTTTTTGACTGTTTACATTTTATGAATAATAAGATCAATTTCTATTATGCCTTATCTATTCAAATTTTGCTCACTGGCCCTTCAAGTGAGAGAAGAGTTACAATGTGGCTTCTCACTCAAAAAGGTTGGACACCCCTGAAACAGTCCAACCCCTTCTCCCCTAAGACTTTACACCTGACGGGAGGAGGGGAAATCCGGTGAAACTTAGACATCTTCAGAGCCCATATTACAACTATTGTGAATCATTTAATACCAGTAGGATTGAGCAGGTCCTCAAAGAATCCATCCTGAAACACTTGGAGGAAAATAGAGTGATCAGTAACAGTCAACATGGATTCACCAAGTGCAAATCATGCCTGACCAACCTGATTGCCTTCTATGATGAGATGACTGGATTTGTGGATATGGGAAGAGCCGTTGACGTGGTATACCTTGACTTTAGGAAGGCTTTTGATACGGTTTCCAACAGTATTCTTGTCGGCAAGTTAAGGAAGTATGGGTTGGATGAGTGGACCGTAAGGTGGATAGAAAACTGGCTAGATCAACAGGCTCAGCAGGTAGGATGGCTCAATGTCTAGTTGGCAACCAGTAACAAATGGAGTGCTCCAGGGGTCGGTCCTGGGGCCAGTTCTGTTTAACGTTTTCATTAATGATCTCGATGATGGGATAGGTTGCATGCTTAGTAAGTTCGCGGTTGACACCAAGCTGGGGGAATGGTAGACACTCGCTGGAAGGCAGGGACAGAATCCAGGGAGACTTAGACAGATTGGAACACTGGGCCAAAACTCAAGGGGTTCAACAAGGACAAGTGCAAAGCCCTGCACGTAGGACGGAAAAATCCCATGCACTGCTACAGGCTGGGGACCAATCGGCTAAGTAGCAGCACTGCAGAAAAGGACCTGGGGGTTATGGTGGACAGGAAGCTGGATATGAGCCAACAGTGTGCCCTTGTTGCCAAAAAGGCCAATGGCATATTGGGCTGCATCAGTAGGAGTGTTGCAGGCAGATTGAGGGATGTCATAATTCCCCTCTATTCGGCACTGGTGAGGCCACATCTGGAATACTGTGTCCAGTTTTGGGCTCCCCACTACAGAAAGGATGTGGACAAATTAGAAAGAGTCCAGCGGAGGGCAACAAAACGATTAGGGGTCTGGGCCACATGATTTACGAGGAGAGACTGAAGTAACTAGGCTTATTTAGTCTGCAGAAGAGAAGACTGAGGGGCAATTCTATAGGGTGGTTGAAGGGGTGCTCCAAAGAGGAGGGAGCTAGGCTGTTCTCGGTGGTAACAAGGAGCAATGGTTTCAAATTACAGCTGGGGAGATCGAGGTTGGATGTTAAGAAAAACTTTCGTACTAGGAGGGTGGTGAAGCATTTGGAATGGGTTACCTCAGGAGGTGGTGGAATCTCTGTCTTTGGAGATATTTAAGGTCCGGTTAGATGAAACCCTGTCTGGGATGATTTAGTGGGAGTCGTCCTGCTTTTAGCAGGGGGTTGGACTAGATGACCTTCTGAGGTTCCTTCCTAAGTTTCTATGAGTCTATGATTCAGAGCCCATGGGGCCTCACATATTACAACTATTGTGAATCATCTAATACCAGTAGACTTTGACACATGAGTGTCAATAAGGCAATTATTTTAATTACGAATCAAATAATTGGTTTTACATTGATGTTTTGCTTTCCTATGAGTTAATGCAATAGGAAGTAATTGATAACCCTTTAAACCTTCAACCCCCATGAGTGAGGGGGAAAAAGAAAGTATGAACTAGTGCATATCAGCTTGTTTTGAGGAGTTGTATCAGATCTCTGAAAGCAGTACATAAATTCCATGCTATCAGAGCCTTCCACAGATATCTCCTCTTGCAAAGGAGGAGTATGCAGATTTTTGAGGTATATTTCTGCTTCCTGAGGGAAACTGAATGATACTTTTTTTTTTTTTTCACCATTCTTAATAGCAGTCTTTCTGGGTGTTTAATAAAATACTTCAAATCCATCTTCCTGGCCAATTGTTCTTCTTGGTTAAAAGCTGCCTCACTGCAACCACATCACTGGCATAATCTTGAAAGCTTGGTATTTTAATTGCTTGTTCTCTCCATAACAGCTCCTTTTATTTCTTCTGGCTTTCTGAAATATGAGTTCCTTAGTGGTAAACTTCAGGCCTTTCACAATCAATGCTCCAGTCAGCCTCCTGGATCTGGTTTGGGGCAAGGGCAAATATGCCCACTCTGTAACAAAATAAAAATCTATCAACAGATCAAACAACTTAGTTTTAGAGACAAATTCAGACTGTTTACCTTATCTCTCTTCCCACAGGGGCACCACAATCCTGATGTTACATCACTGTGAGCAGCTTTCTAGGTCAATTAGTTTGGTCTTAATAGTCTTTATACAAGTCCTGTTCTTCATAACCTATAATTTGTTCCCTTTGAGATCATCTTCCACTTCAGAGAGTCTGTCCGGATAGAGCCTGCCATGTGCTCTGAATCTCAGGCATGATGGATTGTCAGGTGGACACTGTAAATTTAATTTCAAAAGAGTTCAACAACCCACAGCCCCCATTTTGCCCCCTTAATAAGGAGCTGCATCAGTGGCAGCTTGAAAACTTCAAGCACTGAGGCCTTTTGCAAATCTGGCCAGTTCATTTTGTTATCTAAATAGGAACTTAACTCTTTTGCAAATCTGGCTCCTATTTTGTATGTGGAGTACTCTGGACAGTCTAATCCCTAAATATTATCACACATGCCTCGGACTTCATGGATAAGTTCATTATTCTGAACCAACGTCTATTTTCAAAAACATATCTTTGTGTCTTCTCTCTTTTGACTCGCACATCCCAGTGGTGCAAAGTCAGGGAGCCTGGGTTTACCTCAGACCTCTTGAGCATCTCATGATTCCATGGTTCTCTTGATTTAAAAACAATCCATTTGAGGATTTTTATGGGGGCTGGAAGGGAGTGGGCGTGATAGAAACAGGCAAATATTTAGGAACTGAAATATCAAACGATGGACTGCAAGAGAGACTAATAAAGCAGAACATTGATAATTTAAGCTGATCTAGAAATATTTTTTTTTCATAAAACATAGGCTTGATCCCATGCTCAGACAGCTGAGAATGATTTTATTCACATGATTATTCCTGTTAATACTTTTTGCATTTGTGTTTATAGTATCAGGTCTTATAAGACCTGAATATTTCCTTGGGATTTACTGTATCATTTGTGACGGTGTCTTAAAAATATGCTACTAATATAGTAATATTTTTAACAGTTGACACATTTTTAATAAATGTTTCAGTGTCTGAATTATTAGCTCATATTAAAATTAACATTTCTTAGAACTATTATCAAGAGCTACCTATTAAGATACAAGGATGGTAATGGGAAATCTGTCAACACAATAGACCTATAGCACTTTCTGTGTAGGCACACAAGCACACACAAAATTAAACCATTGTTTTTCCCAATAGACCTTTCTAATGTTGAACATGTTACCTCAAGTGTTCAGCAGAAAAATAAAGAAAACAATACAATTTTCCTCCTCAGTCTCATTGATTATCTCTTAGAGTTTGAACATTGTATTAATAAGTAAATAGTGTTTTCATTGTCTTGATTGCCTTATGTTATACAGACAAAATAAAATTACCAGTGAGAAGAGTTTTAATAAATTATTTTCTGTTTAAAACAAACCCAAAATAAATATTGTCAACTAAACAAAGAAGGGTAGAAGTCAATGGGGAAGGCGGTGATTGGATATATATTTATTATGTTTCAAGGAGTACATTATTGCTGATTCAATGAAAGAAGAAAATTGTTTAGGCTTGCCTGAGTGAACATTACTTTATCTAATCAACCTTTTCTAAATTGGTCTTAATGTACTTCTATAAATACATTATTTCCAACCTCCAGGTTGCGTGGGCAACATCACTGTTACTTTTTTTCTTTTTTGGTGCCAAAAGATACCCTTCTGGTTTATCAGACTCTAAATCTTTTCTTTTCTTTTCTTTTCTTTTCTTTTCTTTTCTTTTCTTTTCAAGGAGCTAAATATATTTACCCCTCTCAATATGAAGGTGCAATTTATTGTTCAAGATCAACAACATAATAGTTTGGTGGTCTAAGGGGATGTTGAAGTACTCCAACAGAAATTCAGTTTAGGGTTGTATATATTGACCCCATGAAATCTTACTGTCTTCCTCAAGGGCTAACCTAATTCTAATTAGCCAGCTAACACTCACACCCTTACTGTGGTTATCTAGTCACCATTCTGGAACAAGGAGGATGACAACTTTCTGTGTTAGTGTCCTTCTGTTTTGGGTTTTGAGTACTAAGAGAACTCTGGAGCACTACAGGGCTCTTCAGAATATTTGATATCTTGCAAGGAGGAGACCTCAAGATGGAAGGAGCAGCAGATTTCAAGGCCTTCCTCTCAAAAAACCCAAAACAAAACAAAACAAAACCCTCAAAAAGAGATCACACAAAAAGTTAGGATAAGAGTCATATAGGGCCAGCTCATTGGGTATGTCTACCCTGGCAATTTAGGTCGACTTAAGCAGCCTTACATCAACCTAAATTACTCCCCATCCACACCAGGCTGTCATTAAGTTGACTTAATATAATTCCTTAAGTTGACTTAATGAAAGCTTAAATTGACTTAGTAAGAACCGCCGGTTAGATCGACCTAAACCTTAAGTTAAGTACAGTGTGGACATGGATTAACCCTGAAGTCGACTTTATTAAGTCGACTTAAGGGCAGCTAGGTCGACTTACAAAGTCCCCGTTCAGTGTAACCACTTTGTTAAATTGACTTAATAAGGTCAACTTTAAGTTGACTTAACAAAGTCGACCTAACTTTTTCTAGTGTAGACATAGCCATTGTGATATGGAGAGAGAGAGGTGTTTTCAGGATTTCATTTTGTTCTCCCAAATGTGAGTTTCCATTTAAAAGAAAAATGAGTATTTAGCCCTTATAAATGGAAAGATAACCTCCAAAACATGAATGAAGTGTAAACCACTGTGCAGATTTGTATCCAAGTCTACAGACACTGTGACACATTAGCTTAGAGCAATGCAAACTGCCCAAGGTACTCAAAGGGCTTATTAATAACTTTGATCATTTAAATACCAGCCTAGTTAGTTATTTTGCTGCTGATTCAAGTGTGAGAAAGGGAAGAGGCACAGTCATCATGTGAAGATCTAAAATGTCTGCTCTGAGTTGAGCCTTGTATTACCGACTCCAGGGGGAGAAGCTTCCGTTGAGGGCTGGATATTCCCTCTCCCTGACTCATAGTTTAGGTAATTTTTAGATAAGTATGTGCATATGCATCTGAACCAAATCCGAACTCCAGCTTTTTTGAGCCTTGCCAGCGATTAGCACGAGACCAGGAACATCCTTCAAACATTCAGTGTCTTGGACTAAGCCATTAATAAATCTAGGACCTTTATTTTCAGACTGCTTCATTACTACACTGTGTCTTGTGGCAAAGAGCTGAAGGTGTTTGTACATAGATCATGAAAAATCAAAAGAACTTCATAATGGAAAAGACAGTGCTTCCATGTGGAGCAAAACAACAGAACAAAACAAACAAAAATAAAACCCAAGTTGTCAGTTTTGCTTTTGATAACTATTTAGTTGTACCTCAAAATTGGCAGGACCTCCTGTACTTAGCATAGGATATTCCTAGGCAGTGCTTTTTTTGTTTTTTGGTTTGTTTTTTTTTAAATTCCAGTACTCAGCCAGGGACACTGGGACACTGCCAGCGGCGGCAGAAACCGGGGCTGCATTGCTGTGAAAAAAAGGTGCTGGTCCTCAGTATTCCTGAGAACCATCACAAAAAAAGCCCTGTTCCTAGGGAATACTGTAAACATCAGCGCAATGGTATCTCAGGCAACTGACAAGTTTTTAAGCATGACTACTGCATGGGAATCCAAATTTCAGAAGAGATTAAAACCCAGATATTGTGTAACAGCATGGGCTGATGTGCAGTAGATATCTTACAGAACAGGAAAAACAAGTGAACAGCAGACTTATTTTGGTTTCTGTTTTGTTAAAAAAAGAGGTACCTCATGTAGTCTACAGATTTTAATTTTTTCATACTTATTCTGGTTAATCAAATACACTGTTGACACAGAAACACAGTATGGTACGCAGCTTGGAGTTTTACTAATTGTTTTTCAATCTGTTTGCGAGAGAGTGTTCTTACAGCTGATAAACATGTCCATTTTTTCCTGGAATCATATTTCTTTGTAAAATGCCCCATTGCTACAATGCTGTGCTTTTAGGATGTTTTTCGGGGGTTGGGATCCTACGAACAGGTTCAAACAGAAGACATGCTCTTTAGAGTGCTGTCAGTGAGTTGAGATTGTCTCTTTAAAAACAGTTTGGTGAAAAAAGTCACTTTCTAAAAACACATCATTGAAGGGACAATTTTGATAGAATTTGCGATGGAGCCATTTTTTTAGAAAATGTCTTTTTCAGACTCCATGAAAGGGAAATAACCAATTCACACCTCCACATCTCCTTCCACACTCTATTGAGGGCCATGTTTTCAAGGGATTTTCCATAATCACAAAGGCTAGAAACTTTTATTTTAACTTAAAAGAACACAAGTTGAACGTCTCTGTCACGGGCCGCCCTGCTCCACCAGGTGGTGGGTCCGTTGTGCGCTGGTGTTAGGTCATGACCCGGGCAATTCAGCTTCGAAGGCGAGCTCCGGCACTGCACCCTCTCGGGAGTCGGGGTATGGGCGAGGCTGTCGGGTCCTCAGGACTTGCTCCCAGGCATCGGTCAGGGTGACCTAGTGGTTAGAGCCTCTGTAGATGCTTCTCCGCTCTGGGTTAGTGAGGCCCACTGTCTGGAGCCTCTACGGTAACTCCCCTGCTTCAGGGTAGTGCGGCCTAGTGGCCTGAGTCACTGCTGCCGTTTCCCCTGCTTCAGGGCAGGGAGGCCTACCAGCTGGAGTCTCTGGGATGGTTCCCCTGTTTCGGGGCAGTGAGGCCTAGCAGCCTGAGCCACTGCTGCAGTTCCCCTGCTTCGGGGTAGTGATACCTAGTGGCCAGAGTCTCTACGGCCACTCCCCTGCTTTGAGGTAGTGGGGTCTAGCGGCCAGAGTCTCTATGGCCACTCTCCTGCTTCGAGGTAGTGAGGCCTAGCAGCTGGAGTGTCAGGGGTGGTTCCCCTGCTTCGGGGTAGGGTGGCTTAGTGGCCTGAGCCACTGCTGCAGTTCCTCTGCTTCGGGGTATTGGGGCCCTGCAGCCTGAGTCTCTGCTGGGCGGATGAGTGCTGGCCTAGGAAGCATCAGCAATGTGCTCCCTTCCAGGTTGGCAGTCCGCCTTGACTGAGCTGTGTTACTGGCTTTTGTACCTTGAGCATGCCCAGCAGATGCGGGTGGGGAAGGCACCTTCAGCCTGGAAGGTTTCTTTAACCCCTTCCTTACCAGTACAGGGCCGATATGCCCCGTCACAGTCTCATATAATCACATGACTCCAGGTGTTGGATCTTAAGAAAAAGACACTGAATTACCACGAGACTGATAATAAATTTGCCAGTCAGCAACAGTGGCATTATTCATGTTACACAAAAAGGGAAAGTTAAAGAGAGCATAAAAAAGGACAAAACTATAGTTTTCTTTTCTGATGAAGGTTTAAAAGTTCTTTGTGGCTTCCATCTCTGACCTTCTGATGATAGCAATATGGCAACATGGATAAAGTGATGTTTGTTGTATAGAAATTAAATTATTGTGTGAGAATATGTCTTGTGAGGAAAAGTAGTAGTTTGATAGAACATGTGAGGCTAGATTCTAAAAAGGTTGTGCTTCATTTACACAGTTAAAGATGTTTTTCATAGTAACATGTATTTTTAAGAGGATAGGCATGGCATTAGTTTTACAGCTAACACTCAGTCAAGGAGCTAATCTATGCAGCCCATTCAGGATCTCCCAGAGGAACCCAATCTTGTATTTCTTTTTCTCTCCAAACTCCAAAGATGCATAAAGAATGGTCCGCTGAGGGCATAGATAAAAATCCAGGTAAAAAGAACAAAACAGTCACAATGTATTTGTAGGCACAATTTCCATCCTATTCAGGCAATTTTAGACAAGTGAAGTGCAAAATTAAGCAAAATTCATTGTTTTATAGTGCTCTAAATTACATCAGATAGGCCTGCAACTGTCCATTTTAGCTGGTAAAATGCCTATGGGGTTGGGGATTAGAAATAGGAGAGATATTTATGAGGCTTAGGAGGCAAAATCTCATGGGAGCATGGCGACATGTAGGGAAATAATGACTACAGCATTTTGCCTTTTAGAGAAGAGTAAATTGGCAATAACTGGACAACAAACAGACCATCTTGGATCCCTATGAGAAGATTTGAGAAGTTAAATGTATAGTATCCTTTCAAGGTTAAAACATTATAATTTATAACCTTTTAAGCAACAAGCTCATTGAACAGAAATGATGGATAGCAATCTAGTGATTGATTTATTTGACATGTTTAAAAATTGAGAAATAGCTTCTTCATATTTGCTGTTGTTACAACAGCATGTATATGCCAGACTAAGCCACATGAGTTTCACACACTATGGTGCCATTTTTTTGTTTTTAAGAGCTCTCAGTTGAACCTGGGCTAGAAGTTGGTGGATAATTTGCTCATGTTGAAAATAATAAACATGCAGAAATGTGAAAGACATTCTTTTGTCAACAATTGAAATGGAAAGATGAGTGGAAATGTCATGATTAGAATTTGTAAGCAACATTCCCATAATCAATCATTTAGAATAAATTGCTTGAGTACAGGATTTCCATTCATTTTATTTAATTTTATTTCTTAAGAAGCAAACTGACACAGGTGTTTGTAATATATGTAGATTCTCTTGCATGATAATGCAAAATATTATGTGTATATATTGGTTGTGTTTATGTTTGTTTAAGGTGATTTAGCTAGTAAAATAATTCTGCACACATATACTATAACACACTGTGGAAGAGGAACCTAGAGATTTTGTTAGAGGCCAAAAGGATTATGGACCAGATCCCAAGCTGTTGTAAACTTTTTCAGTGTTGCTCTGTTGAAGCCAATGGGCTGGATCCCCAGATAGTTTAAATCGGCATGGCTTTATTGAAATCATTGGAACTAGGCCAGTTTACAGCAGCTGAATATGTGGCCCCAAAAGTATGTGGGCTCAGACCTGTATGATATTTTGGACTCACGGAAGTAAGTAGGAGTTGAAGACATTCTCCACTATAAAGGCAAGTTCAGCATCTTCCGAGTGCTACTATTGAGAGGGCATGTAAATAAAGCTATCCACTACAAATGGTCTCAAGAAGCGATGGGCTCAAGTTTCAGGTGGGGAAGTCTAGGTTGGCTATTAGGAAAATCTTTTTCACTAGGAGGGTGGTGAAGAACTGGAATGGGTTATCTAGGGAGATGATAGAATCTCCATCCTTTGAGATTTTTAAGGTCTTGGCTGACAAAGCCCAGGCTGGGATGATTTAATATGGGTTGGTCCTACTTTGAGCAAGGGGTTTGACGAGATGACGTCTTGAGGTTCTTTCAACTCCAATCTTCTATGATTCTGTGATACAAACCTTTGGAGATTTTTTTGTGGGAAGTAGGTGTCTAGGAAGTGCCTGGTTTGCTCATAGTTAGTGAGTGGAATTTTCAGTGATGCCTACTCAGCACTTCAAATACCCAGGTAATTTTTTGAAAACAGTGCAGTCGTTTCAGGCATGCAACTAATACACTGGCTTGTCCGTGGCATTACTTCGTATAGCCTGGGTTCCATAACTATACATTTGTTGAGGGCATAGTGTTTGGTGTGTGTTTAGGCTGTTATTTCTTGACATTCTTTTCATGTCACAAAAAAGCCAGTACACTGAGTCAGCACCACTCAAAAGGAACATATTCAGCAGTTAAGTGCTGATCTTTCTTTTATTAAGCATTATGGGCTAGCTTGTGCCTCTAGGCACAGCCCTGGAGAAGAGGTGATGTGTGAACCATGTTGTTCCAGGGGACAGACTCAGAGACACTCCCTCCTGTGTCTGACAGCTCCCACAAAAGCTCAGCTGTGCTGACTGGTGAGCAGGTAGGTGAAACAAAGGCTCCACTTACTGCTTGCCTACCCCTCACCCACCTGCTATGGGGAGTGAAAGAGCTGGGAGGTAGCCCTGCTTACTTGTTTTGTATCCAAAGCTGAGCTAAGAAGGTGTATTTCTGTGTGTGGATGGGGAGAGGAGGCTTTCTTACTCCTTTTTATAACCCCAAGCCAGTGCAATATCCTGGTCACAAATTAGCCCTTAGAGACCAGAGTGTCATCTTCATTATCATTCACTTGTATCACTCTGTCACCTAGGAGTCCCAGTGGTGGGTCAGGATCCCATTGCGTTAAGTGCTGGACACAGACGGAAGAAAGAGATAGTTCTTGACTCTGATTTGTGGGGAAGAAGGGGCAGGAATGGGGCTTAATTCAGCCACTAAATCACAGCATTGGGCTAATTTGGCTGCTCACAGCCATCGGTGTCTGTGTGCGATGTTGCCCATCTGGTCCTGCCCAGCCTGGGAAGCAGGGAGCAGGGTATAGATCATTTCCCTTCTGCTTTCTGCCTAGCTGTTGGGGAAATGGGAGTAACACAGACAAAGTGTAGCGATTTGGAGCAGAGACCCTACCCCTGATAGGGATATTGGGGAGTGTGTGGGAGGAACAGATTCCACCAGGACAGGGCCTCCAAATACATCTACTCGTGCTTCAAGTGTCAGCTCTCCATCTCAGCTCCTCAACAGCCAGTGTTGCATTGTTTCTCTTGGCTCTGCTGCAGGTTACTATGGGATGGGCCTGGATTTAAATTGCCACATGCACACCCCTCTCTCCACCAGGCAGACCAAAAGCAGTGGAGGCCCGGGCTGGTGCTGAGCCAGACAATCCATTGGACATGGTGAGACACACCCATCTCCCCTGGCCTGTCGCCCCATTGCACTCCTTGCTCCTCAGGATGGGGCTGGCTCACTAATTCCCATAAGCAGCCACGACTTCAGAGGGCATGTTCAGTTCTGTCTTCCTCCAACTGAAAACATCACAGCAGTTCAGGCAGATACAGACATAGGAATGTCAAGGAAACAAGGAGATGTTAGTCACTCTCTGAATGTACATATCAGCAAAACTCCATAAGAGTGTGTGGAATATGATGCTTTTAGCATGTTAGTTCTCATGGAAAGTTAATAAAAATGGATCTGGGCTGACTCACTAAGACTTATGGCCATTTGGAACATTAGGACTCTTTTGATTACAGCACTCTATAGCAGAATGAGAGTCTCCGAGGCAACTCATTGAATATTTCAAATGCTGCGCATTCATCTTGCTGACAGTGTGTAGTCGGCCCTGTGTGCTTATTAGCAGAAACTATTAATTCATTTTGGATACAAAACTAAAATTAGTGTCCCTTGGCTTTTACCTAACTGGAAATTGCTTTTTAAATATGTAAGAATCAGAAATCATTCTCCTGATACCTGGGTGCTTTGCTGAGTCTATCATTCAAATGATCATTTATCATTAGGCACAGTGGGTAGGAGGTTAATTGTAATTGCATGGTCACCTGGACTATTGTGTGATTGAAACAGAGTCTCTCTGCTGTGTCAGATCCGACAGTATATTATTTCAAAGCGTCAGTGCCAGGACGCTCTTTAAATCTGCCATGGAACTGAGGCAGAAGCAATTTAAGTGTTTGATTTAGCACTTCCTTCTTGCTGTCTGCTTCAGGCCACTTTATAGGAGTAGCAGAATGTGAACTGAATTAAAACGCAGATGCTTCAGAAAAAAAATGAAAATCATAAGCCACAAATGGGAACTTAGAAGCCTTCAGCTTTGTAACTAATACTGTATTTCTTTGTTGACAAGTCTATAGGTAAATCTTTGACTGTTCTAACTATTCATTTCCCCTCAAGGAAATCCAGAATTTAACATTAAGGGTTAGCTATAAAGAATGAAAGCCTTAGACAGATTCTCCACAGGTTTTATTAAACTGCAGAGAAAACCCAAGATTTTTTTGCAGTATGGATGGATGAGAGAGGCAAAGGAGTCAGTGATTATCCAGGTTTCAGTGGAAATAGTAAGCACTTTAAGACTTCAGTGATAATTAGTTTTCTATCTGTAAGAACTAGTAAGAGAGAAAAAGCTTGATTCTAAATTACACTAAGGCCTCTATACACTGTTTTGGCAATGTAAAGCTAAATTATATATGCCGGAATAGTGTAAAAGGTCTTAGCATAAATGTGAATCTGACCCAATGTCTCTCTCTTCCTTTCTCTCTGCTTTCCCTTTTCTGAGGTAATGGGTCATTCTGGAATCTGCGAGGTCACTGGAAATGGGTGTTAAATGTTCAGTCTTCATTGTGGCTTTCTGAACAACACAATTTAAAATCCAACTCCAAGCATCAACCTGCATCCCAAAGAGCAGCTGCATGCCATTCTTTGTCAGGTGCTTCTCTGGTGTAAAACTGAAATTGAGCTTGTTGAAAACACCAAAATTGGAGAAGTAACACACACACAGAGGAAGAGAAAATCTGCTTGATTATATTGGAGGATTCTGAAACTTGTTTGCCGTGGAATGTCCAACCTCCATTTTGGGATTCTGTTGCTGCTACAGCAGAAACTGTATG
Source organism: Pelusios castaneus (assembly GCA_007922175.1). Classification (NCBI taxonomy): domain Eukaryota; kingdom Metazoa; phylum Chordata; order Testudines; family Pelomedusidae; genus Pelusios; species Pelusios castaneus. Next base: position 1,377,749 of record ML686112.1, read on the forward strand.
TTACAAACCAATTAGAAATTGAAAACATCATAAAATTGACCATCTCAGAATTACAATATAGGAGGTGCATAAATTGCAATTTGGTACCCTGGATTGCTTTCTTCCTTCCTGCAAACCATTGCAAAGCAATTTCCAGTGCACTGAAGGCAGCAGAATGTGATTATGTGATTTCTCCCCTAGCCCATTTGCCCAGTCAAGAAAAATGGTTCTTACAACTGGTCGATCATATGATAGGTATTTATAAAATTGAGGTTCTGTTGTACCTGCTTTATGACCTTTCAGATCAGTACATCAGTACATCAGTACAGTACATCAGTACATCAGTACAGTACAGTACAGATCAGAACAGTACATCAGTACAGCACGTTGCTCCATCTTTCTGTGATAGGACCAGATTCTCATACCTTTACTCATGTGAATACTACCTTTTAATTCCATGGTTAGTGCCATTCATGTCAATGTTTAGTATGAATAAAAGGATCAGAATCTAGCTCAAATGGTCTTTGTTTCTGGATTGGTTGCTGCTTATTAGTTACCCCTGCTAAGAGTATCTACCACCTCACATGGCTTTATAGTTAATCTCTAGACTGTATTTGCATTCAAAGCATCTAAACCCACTAGTTTTGGGACAGTCTTCTGTCCCCTTTGGGGAGATCATGATATAGAGTCCTGGGCTATGTCTACACTTACTAAAATTAGTTTGAATTAGTTAATTCAAACTAATTTTAGTTAGTTTGAATTAACTTAATTCAAATGAACTTAATTAACTTAACTTAACTAATGTAATTAACTTAACTTAATTAACTTAATTTAATTTTAGTTAGTTCGAATTAACTTAATTTGCTTAGTTCAAATTAGCGATTTAAATTGATTTCAATGGGCCGGTTAGTTCGAACTAAGCAATTAGTTCGTACTAACATGGCACATTGGTTAATTTGAACTAACTAACTAACTAACTAACTAACTAACTAACTAACTAACTAACTAACTAACTAACTAGTGTAGCCATGGCTTTAGTTAGTTCGAATTCAGCTTCCTTAATTCGAACTAACTTGCCAGTGTAGACATAGCCATAGTCTTTAAGGTCAGAAAGGACTAAATATGATCATCTAATCTGACCTCCTGCACAAACAACACAGGCCACAAAACCTCACACATCCACTCCTGTAATAAGCTTCTAACCTATGCTTAAGTTATTAAAGTCCTCCAGTCATAATTTAAAGACTTTAAGGTACAGAGACTCCACCAGCAATTGAGCCGTGCCCCACGCTACAGAGGGAACCCACATTGTGAAGACTTTGTGCTGTGATCTGAGGATATTGTCACTGCAATATCAGCTGTAAAGAGAATAAATGGACTTCCCCATTCCTGGGAGCTTGGTGAGAATGGGTATTTGTAGAGGGTGGTGGATTACATGCTCATGTCAAGGAGGTGGAAGAGAGAGAAAGACCTACCCTTGTGCTCCCATATGGGCGGCATGAGTGCACAGGAGCAAGTAAGAGGTGGTATGAATGGGTGAAGAGTGGTTTGTGATGATGAGAGGCGTTTTGTATTGGCAGCTACAATGGTACAATGTTTTCTGGGGCTACCTTTGGTGTTGTGTGGTTGTCTCATGTCCCTTTGATCAGGACTGTGCTTTAAATCACAAAATAGCCATGAGAAATGTGTTGTGAACAAGGTTCATGTGATGCTCAGCCTGCAAACATCTTCACTTGTAGCATGGAGTTATCTAAAGAAGCCACATTTCCATGTTGCAACCACAGAAGATGCCACGCCTGCAACTCACTGTCCCTATGCGTTCAGTGACTCTCCTTGGAAGGATTCATCCTTACGAGTTTGTTCACCAGCACAGGAAGGCTTTTGCAAAACTTCACTGGAAGAAAGCATGCCCCACTTTTACTCAGCTCCTGCCATGATTGTTTGGGTTTCACATTACTCTTAGTCAACCCCAAAATTTCCAACAGGCTTTGACGCTAAATTGGTCATTCTGAATTATCATAGGGATGTCAGTTGTGACTCATTGGTGAAGGCTGTGGTGGATTAAAACATCTCTGTTTAACACTTTCATGAAATATTTCATCTCTAAATGTAACGTGAATTACGAGTTTGAGATGCTGGTTCAACTTCAGGACCTTTAATTTTTGAAGATATTCTTGTGGAAATTACTGGAGAAGAGAAATCTTCAGATTGTGAAAATCATAGACATGAAGAGCTGGAAAGAACCTCACAAGGTCATCAAGCCCAGCCCTCTGTGCTGAGACAGGACCAAGTAAACTTAGATGGTCCCTTATAGGTGTTTGTCTAACCTGTTCTTAAAAACCTCCAATGACAGATTCCAAAAGTTCCATTGGGGCCTGGTTGCTAAAAAAAAAAAAAAGGGTAAATCACTGATTTCCTGTTATTGTCAGTTACTTAACACACAAGATTTATTTTTTGTTTCACCCCTTTTCCTGCTCAGCCTTGTATTTTACTCTATCTTCCTAGTGGTGCAGCTCTGCGTGGTTTTAAGCTGAGATTTCTACATCCCTGGTTCTACCAGTAAATCACTTTGCCGTCACGTCAGTCATTTTCAGGAATCCCAGTAGCCCATCTAGCTGGTTGTGGATAATATCTAGGCTCTTGGAGAGAGAGGTTTTTAAAGGGTTGCAAATCCTACCTCGCTATCCAGGGCACTCACTTGCATCACTCGTTGGAAAAGAGACTCCACCACCCTCCCCTTCCGTTATCTGAGACCATATAAAGTACTCTTTTGAAGGTGGAATCTTGCCTTTGGGCATCTTAAGTGTATGGATCCTTTTATCTATTTCTTCAGGAGTGAGAGAGAGCTTAAAAATCCACCCCTCCTCCACCCTGTACACTTTTAAAAATGCATGCAGGTGAATGTATGGCTAACATTTCTGTGCCTGCCTACCCAATTTTTATATTGTTCTTGGTTACTTTCCTTTTGGAAGATATTGATTAAAGTTTTCAATTCCGGCTGCATTTCAAGCTCCTCTCTTTATAAGTCATTCAGTATGTGAAGAGCATCCATTTTTGCACTGCAGTGCAGCTTTCCCAGAAACCTGTTCCTTTCCCCTTGCTAAATGGACATCTTGTCAAATAGTGTTTGCACAGACTGACAGCAATAGAGGTCTTGGAGAAAAAGCCAGATCCCTGTGCATATACTCTAACAAACAGAATCAAAATGTCAGGCACAAGTGAAATGTATCACTGTGCTCTCCTGTCAGACTTCACTATCATCACCCAGATAAAATGACAGTGGAACACCTGCGTGATGTTAACCTATTTTTATCAGCGATTGTTTCACATACTTATAGTTAGTTAGAAACAATAGGCTATCAGAGAGAAAGCTTTCAATTATTATTATTTTATGCTGTAATGAAATGACCACACTTCATCATACAGTAAAAAGTTCAGGGCAGGAAAGTCATTTCCAAATAGCAGAGCATTTAATAAAGAAAGAAAAAAATAATTTCACAGTCCATTGTTAAATTAGCAATTCTTCTGAGTGTCTGTAATTCCTGGCAGAATTAATATGCACTTTGAAGCCTTGGGCAGCAGTACATGTGTCTATTTCATGTACCCTAGCAGCCTCAAAACTGAAATGTAGGGGAGGAAAGGATCTTGAAACAGAAAAGAAAATGCACAAATTCTTATATAACTGTCATTCGAGAGTTACCTAGCTTACAATTTATCAATGAAAATATAAACATTTGGCTTTAGATTACAGCTGTTCCTCTTGAAAGCTGAAGTAGTAGAGACAGGTTTTGGAAAATGACAAGCATTAAGTAATGCAGGAAAAAATAGGGCAGCCAGCAATGACAGCATAAATTTCTGAACAGGGGAGAAAGGATATGATAAAAGCACAGAATATATTCACCATGTTGAAGGAAAATATTTTACATAAACATTTTTTTAACGTAGGAACAAATTTAATTGTGACTTCTTTTGTTTTTAATGTTGGCTGGCTGACAAGAGAATTTGTATTCAAAATAAGCAACCCTGTTTTCACCACTTATCTTTATGCTTTTTTTTTAAACTTCGGTGGCACTTTAAACTGTATGGCCTCAGACCTTCCTATTCAACATTCGTACATATCTCTCTCTCTCTCGCTCTCTCTCTCTCTCTCTCTCGCACACACACACACACACACACACACACACACACACACACACACACACTTTAGTCATTTTTAGAGGTTGGAGAAGGAAAAGGATGTTGCTTAATCATGTGGGAATCCATTGAGCTGGTTCTATTGGAAACTTGCTGTGAGGTGCATGAGACAGAAAGAGGAATGGCAAAGAGATAGTAAAATGGGAAAAGAGATGAGGAGGGAATGATTCACAGGAGGATCAGAGAAAAAGAGAACCAGGTGCAGGAAAAACAGACATGTAGACCTTGGAATAGGAAGAGAGTTAGACACCTTCCTACCCTGCATTTTCTCTTTAAAAAAAAACACATAAGAATTCAAAGAAAATAAGAAAGAACCCAACATATGACATATCTTTTTTTGAGTTTTTAGAGTTAATGTTTGCTAGCATTTCTGTAAAGCCAGTATGGTAAGAATTTTTTTAAATGAAAGATAAGATACTCCCACAATCATAGGACTCCAGGGGCTTGGGCTTTAATAATAAAAACCACCAGAGTTGTGATAAAATCATGACAGTTGGCAACATTAATAATGGGCAGAACATTCATCCATGGGACAGAATTTCCAATGGAAATTTTTTATGCAGGGTATGAGAAATGTTAGTTGCTGTCCCTTTGAGACATTCCTAGAGGTCACTGCTTGCCTTTTTCACCTGGAGTAGCATGCCATTGCTTACTGTAATATTCTACTTGCTCTATTATTCTGACAGTTCTACTTTGTTGCATTTATTCGTAATGGGTATTGTCTTCTTTGGCACAGTCCTCTCATTTACTTTAGTGACTAGTATTCCACACGTGCCACAAAGGTAGAAAATGGTCTTTGATTACCAGTGCCAGATTCAGTATATGTATGTTTCATTTGAACACAGCCGGAAGCCCTCTCCCCTGTAATATGACATCATTAATAAAGGGAAGAATTTGAAAGTCAATGCAATAAAGAAATGAGGTGTGACAATGGGATGTTCTATGTTACCGACGCAAATACGTGTCTGTTGACAGTGGTTATTTTTCTGGGGGTAGCTGAAGAATCCATTACATTTAATAATAGTTTGAGAATCTAGCCTTCATAAATCAAGCTTTGACAGTTCTAAATCTGACAAACTGCCAGAACGACCAGAACAGCTGTTGCTAAATGTGCTGCAGGCTAGTGCTTGATGGTACGCTGAAGTCTGGCACTGGGAAATGGATTTGTCAGGGAGGGAATTATAGTCAGATTATATAGAAAGAGAAGGAAAAGTAACCTTTCCTTTGCTTTTCTTCGCCTCCAAAGTTTTGGAACAGCTGTACCTGTTACGAGACCCATTTCAGCACAAAGCTAAGTTTCTAGCAGGTGAATTCTATTCAACCTTGGACACGAAGGCTATGTCTACACTTGTTAAGTTAAGTCAACTCTGTTAAGCCGACTTAACGGAGTATCTACACTTAAAGTCGACTTAAGTCAACCTTGTTAAGTCGACTTAACAGAGCCTGTAATGTAGACATACCCGTCTACACTGGCTTTAAGTCAACTTAAGTCAACTTAATAAGGTCAACTTAAGCCTTAAGTCGACCTTTAGAGGTGATGTTATTAAGTCCACTAAGGAAGCGCTTAAGTTGACTTAACAAGCACCCAGTGTGGCTTCAGAGTTCTGTAGTTCGACTTAAGCATCCGTAAGTAGATCTAAGGCACCGGTATAGATGCACCCTAACACTAGGAGAACAGTATATAACACAAAAGCATCTTCAGGCCTGGTCTACACAGCCAGAAAGAAATCAGCGGGAGTCGACAAGGGTTATGCAAGCTATGCAGAGAACCTTGCAAAACTTCTGTTGACTTTGTAACTTCCTTTTAGTGCATTGTCTCCACTGTGCTACGCTGATGGGAGATGTGTTCCCATCAATGCAGCGCTATGCTTGTTTTGGAGGTGGTTTTATTAGATCGACTTCTGGATCAACTGAGCACGTGTTTTCACTGTCACTTAGTTGAACTGGAAAAATTGATCTGATGGCAGCAAATATGTAAACATACCCTCAGTGTTTCTATTTATGTTAGTGCCCACACAAGTGCTAATCATAATCTAAAGGCAAAATTCTCCACTCTGGACTCAATCCTCATGTGCCCTTAGACCTGCGGTGCTTGTGACTACGTATTCGGTATTCCTAACTAACAACAAGAGCAAGGCTTTCAATTCCAGGCACTGAGAAGTTTGTCTCCTCCAAAACTCTGATCTTGCCTTAAAAATCATTAGTATTTTTTTAAATAAGTGTGTTCTTTTTATTTGCTTTCTTGTTTTGAATCTTTAGGTTCATGCTTCTAAGCTTTTCCCTACCACCATCAGAGCTAGAACTTTTTAAAAGAGAAATCTGAGATTCTTACATAATCACATGACTCCAGGAGATGGGGCTTTTAGAAAAACACCAAACCTTGTGAGACTGTTAGTAAAACTGTGGGAGTTGCAAAACTGCTTAATTCTGTGTGTTCAGAACTTTGTTTATTTTGCATCATTCCTAAAGGGGGTTTTATTCAGTCCAGGGGTGTTTGGGAAGAAAGCTGGGTTTTTATATATTCGCCTAATTGTAACGCACTACGTTAATCAGCTTTCCTGTATTCTGAGACCATGTTAGTTTAACTGAAGCCACATAAGGGCAGGAAGGGGAATGGGAAAAGGGACTCATCACTTTTTTGTTTAAATCTTTGTGTGTATGTGTGGATACACTATCACTGTTTAGACTGTAGAGACGATTGCAACATTAGCATAAGTGGATCACCTTGGGTTCCTCTGTAAAGTTCCTGGGGCACTTGAATTTGCACTCAGGTTCTAGGAGAGGATCCCTACATGCGTCTTTTAATCTGTTATGATCTCATGAAAGTTAGTGTAACTGCCTGGGGTGTAAATCAGGGCAGAACCTGGCCCAATGGGAGTTGCATCAATGGAATTGAAGGCCAGTTTGGATCCAGTTCATTGTGATATCATGCAAAAACTACAGGATTGTTGGGGAAAGGAGCTTATTCAAATTGGAGAGCCAGGGAATCAATCTGAGCATTGCTTTGGTGTGGTAGTCAGTGCTCAGCCTACTTGATGCACTACTGGGGAACTAGTAGTTCCCAGTGGAACTACTAGGGAATTTCATTATAGTTTCTGGGGTTTCATTCAAGAGAGCCCAGACTTGCAAGCTTGTACACTTTATCCAGACACCAAGTTGGGGGGAATGGTAGATACTCTGGAGGGCAGGGACAGGATCCAGAGAGACTTGGACAAATTGGAACACTGGGCTGAAAGAAACCTCATGAGGTTCAACAAAGACAAGTGCAAAGTCCTGCACTTAGGATGGAAAAATCCCATGCATTGCTACAGGCTGGGGACCGATCAGCTAAGTAGCAGCGCTGTAGAAAAGGACCTGGGAGTTATGGTGGATGGGAAGATGAATATGAGCCAACAGTGTGCCCTTGTTGCCAAAAAGGCCAATGGCATATTAGGCTGCATCAGTAGGAGTATTGCCAGCAGATCGAGGGATGTGATAATTCCCCTCTATTTGACACTGGTCAGGCCGCATCTGGAGTACTGTGTCCAGTTTTGGGCTCCCCACTTCAGAAAGGATGTGGACAAATTAGAAAGAGTCCAGCGGAGGGCAACAAAAATGATTAGGGGGCTGGGGCACATGACTTATGAGGAGAGACTGAAGGAACTAGGCTTATTTAGTCTACAGAAGAGAAGACTGAGGGGAGATTTGATAGCAACCTTCAACTACTTGAAGGGTTGCTCCAAAGAGGAGGGAGCTAGGCTGTTCTCGAGGGTAACAGAGGACAGAACAAGGAGCAATGGTTTCAAATTACAGCTGGGGAGGTCAAGGTTGGATATTAGGAAAAACTTTCTCACTAGGAGGGTGGTGAAGCATTGGAATGGGCTATCTAGGGAGGTGGTAGATTCTCCATCTTTGGAGATTTTTAAGGCCCGGTTAGAGAAAACCCTGGCTGGGATAATTTAGGGGGAGTGGTCCTGCTTTTTAGCAGGGGGTTGGACTAGATGACCTCGTGAGGTCCCTTCCAACCCTATTATTCTATAATTCTATGATTTAGGTTGGATATTAGGAAGCAAACCTAACTCTGGAAGGTAACCTGTTCCAGGGTGCTTACCTAGGGAGATGGTGGAATCTCCATCACTGGAGGTTTTAAGAACAGATTAGACAAATGCCTTTCCGGGATGGTCTAGGAGGTTTATTTAATCCTTCAGAAGATGGGCTAGATGACCTCTCAGGTTTCCTTCAGTCCCTACATTTCTATGATTCTGTGACAAACAAATCTGTGTATGTTTCTGTCTGTGTTTAAATCAAGCTTTTTAAAATAATCAGTTTCTGCTGCACTGATCTTCTTATGGTTTGTGTGAATCTCCTAGCACCATGCCAAATGATGTCACTGGAGGAGATACCAATTTACACTAGCTGAGGATCAAGCCCAAAGGGTTTTAAAGTTCAGTAATTCTGTATTTCATTTTCCCTGAAGGGCTGTTGTCACTAAAAGTACTCCAGAGCAAGCATGCTCACATCTCCAAGATATGAAGTTGTACAGCATCCGATCATCCAGACTGCTGCATATGAAGAATATTTAGTTGCTGCTTACAGGCAACATATGTACAGTGTATTGGTTTAGGCGAAAGCCCTGGAACGCTGGTAGAGCAAACATCCATGACATAAATCATCAATATATGTCCTCCCAAATGCCATATTTCTTAACCACAATTGGCTGCAATTTTCTAAACCACAGCATAATTAGAGAATCTTTCTGTCTTTGCTGGCCAGGATCCCAATCTATATGGCAGGCTGAATGAGAGAGCTAGATCTTTTTTGCAGTATTGTGCCAGCAAACATCTGGCTTTGGGAAAGTTAGTCCATTTTCCAGTAGATTGTACAGACTGATTGGTTTTTACATGTATAGAGACACAGCTGTCTGTGCTAACATACAGGGAACTTCAGATGTGATTGCTTTAGGGCTTGATCCTACCCCCCTTAAATTCAGTGAGAACTGGCCCCTCACTTTAATGGAACTACGATTGGACCTTTGGGCTCAATCTTGCTATTCCTCTTCAGTCACTATGCAGGCTAACCTCCCACTGAACTCAAGGGGCATTCTCCCTGAGCAAAGGCTGATGCATCTGGCCTATGGCTATTCCACTTGCTTAGCACATAGATTCTTAGATTCCCAGGCCAGAAGGGACCAATCTGATCATAGAACTTCCCCAAAATTATTTGTAGAGCATTTTTTTTTATTTTTTTTATTTTTTTTTGCGGGGGGCGGGGGGGGGGGGAAGAAAAACCAAAAAAAACATGCAGCCTTGATTTAAAAATGGTCAGTGATGGTGCTGACCTGAAATTCTAAGTCAAAATGGATATAGCAAAGGGAGAATAAAATAAAACAATAACATTAGAGCATTTGTAGATGAAAAATTTCAATACAATCTTCTGGCAAACATTAAGAAATTTTCAGTTACTCTTCTTGGCACAAACATATTTGTGTTCTTGTGTCATCTATTAAGCTATGAGGAAAGGGATAGATAAGACAGAAAATATCACATTTCCTCTCTCTAAATCCATGGTACACCCACATCTTGAATACTGCATGCAGATCCGGCCACTCCCTCTCTAAAAAATCTATTGGAATTGGAAAAGGTACAGAAAAGGGCAACTGAAATGATTAAGGGGATGGAAAAAAATTCTATATGAGGAGAGATTAATAAGACTGGGACTTCTTAGCTTGGAGAAGAGACAGCTAAGGGAGGATATGATAGAGGTCTATAAAATCATGACTGGTATGAAGAAAGTAAATAAGTGTTGTTTATTCTTTCTCATAATGCATGAACTAGGTGGTCACAAAATGAAATTATTAGGCAGCAGGTTTAAAATGAACCAAAGGGAGTATTTCTTCATACAACAGAGTCAACCTGTAGAACTCTTTGCTTGATGATGTTATGAAAGCCAAGACTATAACAGGGTTCAAAAAACAGCTAGGTAAGTTCATGGAGGACAGACCCATCAATGGCTATTAGCTGGGATGGACAGGCATGGAAAACCATGCTCCGAAGTGTACCTAGTCTTTGTTTGCCAGAAACTGGGAATGGATGACAGAATGATGACCTGTTCTGTTCATTCCCTCTGCAGCACCTGGCATTGGTCACTGTCAAAAGACAGGATACTGGGCTAGATGGGCCATTGGTCTCACCCACTATGGCCATTCTTATGTTCTCTTGATAGCCAAAAGTGTAGACTGCTAAGCTGGACATGCTGAAGCCTGCCTGCAGGAGGTAGAGAGATGAGCCAGCTTCAAGTTCCCCCCTTTCCCTGGCATATATGGGATGAAGGAGGTTTTGAGCTGGCCCAATGGAACGATGTCAGAGCTGAGCCTGGGGAGAATGGGGCAGGGGTATTAGTGTAGTCGACCAAAAAAAACCCTGCTCCGAAATCCTCAGCTGAGAATCATCACTGACAAATTGTACATGGACAACAGAGTCCTGTGGCACTTTTAAAGACTAACAGATTTATTTATCGCATGAGCTTTCGTGGGAGAAAATCCCACTTCGTCAGACGCTTTGAAGATAGGAAAGTTACAGATTGGGAGGAAATTAAATGCAGGGGAGTGTATGACATAGCATCAGGTCAGGCTGTAACAGCAAATCAAAATAGGTGTTAGGATTCAAAACACTGGGGAACAGCACATAGAGGAAGGGGAGGTCAAATCACTTGTTGTAATGCGAGAAAAATATTTTACAAGATGATCCCTTACTCTCTCAAGCCTTAGGAGACAGACCTCTCCTTGCTTTCAGACAGCCCCCTAACCTTAAAAGGATACTTACCAGCAACTACAGATCACACAACAGAAACACTAAAGCAGGAACACAGCCCTGCAACAGACCACGCTGCCAACTTTGCCCTCATATCTACACTGATGACACCATCACAGGGCCTAATCATGCCACCTACTCCATCAAGGGCTCGTTCACCTGCTCATCCACCAATGTGATTTATGCCATCATGTGCCGGAAATGCCCCTCTGCCTTATATATTGGACAGACAGGACAGTCTCTGCGCCAAAGAATAAATGGACACAAATCCGACATCAGAAATTGCAACACTACAAAACCAATAGGGGAACACTTCAATCTCCCTGCTCACTCCCTTGACAACTTGTTAATAGCTGTGTTGAAACAGATGAATAACAAATCACAGCTTCAAAGAGAGACTGCAGAACTCGAATTTATATGCAAATTTGACTCAGTTGTCTTGGGGTTAAACAGGGACTACGGATTTTTCTCGCATTACAACAAATGATTTGACCTCCCCCTCCTCTATGTGCTGTTCCCCAGTGTTTTGAATCCTAACACCTATTTTGATTTGCTGTTACAGCCTGACCTGATGCTATGTCATACACTCCCCTGCATTTAATTTCCTCCCACTCTGTAACTTTCCAGCTTCAAAGCGTCTGACGAAGTGGGATTTTCTCCCACGAAAGCTCATGCGATAAATAAATCTGTTAGTCTTTAAAAGTGCCACAGGACTCTGTTGTCTTTCTACAATAGACTAACACGGCTACCCCTTTGAAACTGTACATGATGAGTATGTTCCCCCAGGTTAGGGGCATGGAGAATGATGAAAATGAAGCCTGGCTCACAGCAATAGAATACATGAAAGCTGATGGGGGATGTATAGATTCACAGATTCCCAGGCCATAAGGGACCACTGTGATCATCTAGTCCATGCATGTCTAAAAAGCCAGAGCACTTGTCCAGAATAATTCCTGTTTGAACTAAAGCAGATCTTTAGAAAAACATCCTGTCTTGATTTAAAAATTGCTAGTGATGGAGAATCCACCATAACCCATGGTTAGTTGTTCCAGTGTTTAAATACCCTCACTGTTGAAAATGTATGCCTTATTTCTAGTAAAAATTTGTCTGGGTCTAGATATTTTAGAGGCTGATTCCCTGGCATTTGGTCTGATATTGCCATAGAGAACACAGGGACCTTTCTGATCAGGGATGGCTTGGAGAGGGTGGAGGATACTCAGCGATGAAGTGGGGAAGAGAAGCTGGTTTTGTAGGTTTTGAACTGGTAGAGTTCCTGTTTGAATGATCATTGTAATATTGCTGGGTGTTTTGGGTTAATTAAACATCAGAGCCTTGCATTGTTGTCTTCTTATTATTTAAATCACACAAATTAGTATATGGAGTGTGATCATGCCATAGATGCTGTGGGAGCCATAACTTTTAAACACTTGTCTGTGTGTAGCCTCTCAGCCATGATGTCGCATTCATGTAGATTGCAGCTTTCCTTCTCCATTAAAACAAAAGAGAAGAAACCTAAGGTGTCACATATTCAAGCCAGCTTTTGCATGTTCTGAGGCTCTGCATTCCCATGAGAACCTATGATTATAGTTCCCTGGCAGGTACCAATGGGTATGTCTATACTAGAAAAGCTAAGTCGGCTCTCTTAAGTCGACTTAACAAGGTCAACTTACGTGGACTTAGAGTCGACCTAGTTAAATCAACTTAGAGAGTCTACACTAGAAATTTAAATCGACTGCCTGCGTCCACACAGACAGATGTTAAGTCGACGGAGAGCTTCTATCGGGAAGCCACATGTCCCCTCGAGCCATGGTTCCCTTCTCCCGTAGATCCGCGGCTCCCTTGTCCCCAGCCCTAGGTCGACTTAGGGAATTAAGTTGACCTAAGGCATCCACACCAGTTTTAGGTCAACTTAACAAATTGACTTAGCCGTTAAGTCAACCTAAAGAGCGATAGTTGTTAAGTCGACTTAAGGAAGCCCTTAAGTCGACTTAATGAAAGCCTGGTGTGGACGCAGCATTCTTTAGGTTGGCTTAAGTATCCTTAAGTCAACCTAACTTGCAAGTGTAGACATACCCAGTGTGCCCAGCCAGGAGGCTGCCAAACTGGCACCTTTTCAGGCCCTCTGAAAGGGAGGGAATTTTAATAGAGGGGCTGTCACATGGTACTCACCCAGCCTGGCTCACTCTACTGGCCCCGTGGCTCATCCCACCTTGACCTGCCTGTCTGTAGCTCTGCCTCAATTTCTCACCTTAGGGTGAATTGCAAGCAGAAATTGTGGTTGCACCTTCTGACTACTTGAGGCTGTGGTGGCATCTCTAGCTGCCCTCCCCCCCAACTATCCCACCCTCCCCACAGGGTGCTAGCTAGGAAGGGGCACTGGGGGGTGTCAGCTAGAGGGAGGGACAAAGGTGAGGGACTAGGGTCCTTCCCTTCCCGCCCACAGCCAGCTGCATCAGGATCTCCAAGCCCACCAGGACCACCTCCAGCACCTAGGCACCCACCAGCTACCTCAACAGTACTTACCACCAACTCTCACACTCAATCAGCCATCTGGTTCCCACAGGAGGCAACCCAGCACATAGCCCACATCATATACTAATTAATAGCAATAACTAGGTGTTTTTCAGCAGCAGATTTCCAAGCACTTTGCAAAGGAGGTCAGAATCATTATCCCCATTTTAAAGATGGGGGAAACTGAGGCACTGGGAAGGGAGGCGACTTGCCCAAGGTCACCCAGCAGAGCCTGGAATAAATTCCAGGTCTCCTGTCTCCTAGGCTAGTATTCTGGCCAGTAGGCCACACTGCCTTCCTATATCTTGTATACTAGATCCATTTAAGGACTGTAGGCCTAGCTGATTTGGGGACCACATTCAGAGCAATGACTGTAAGAAAATGTTTAGGCTGTCTTATTCTTCTGAGAAGACACTCATTCATGTCATTAATAGCTGTTTATTTTTGGTTTCCTAGATGGTGTGCTCATATCATAAACTGCTATGGCTCACATGGAGAAGAAGTGATATTTCAGTGGGAGGAAGTGGAATAAATAATTTATTTATACTCTAGTTCTCAAGGTTGCTTTCTTATTCAGAAGATGGAGATGCTTTGGATGCACAGTGCAGACATGACCCTTAAACCTGGATTGAAGTGGGGCAGGACAGATTAGCATAAAAATATAGGATATTCCCTAAGAACATGCCTTCCCTTTCTGCCATAACAACGTTCCCATTTTGGATGTGCCTCCTTTCAAGATAAGTTTCTGCGTCGTCGTCTTTAAGGTGCAAATCAGTCAAAGGGACCCGTTTATTCAACAGACTGCACGAAGTTGCTTAAAAGGCCTTTTCAAGAGAACCTGAGCAGCAGCAAAGGTGCCTGAGGTGCCTGACGATTCAGGGACGTCTCAGGGCATCAGGCAAACTGACAGCTTTGCATTGCCACATTTTATTAGTGGATATTTATTTAGTTCCCTTTAGATCCCCAAGGGAAGCTGAGGAAGAGAACGACACACACACACTAGCACAGACAGACAAACCAAAAAGGAGGTGTTAGCAGAGAACTCTATATGTTTCCTGTGACTGTATATTCTTGGCAGCAGTTTCAGGCTATGTCTTTAGTGATGGCAGCAGAGTCACCGCTGTCAGTGTGCTCCTCCATGTTCAATTGAGCGGTCTGTTAAGATGCGCTCATTCGAACACGGAACCGGAGCTGTAACTCCAGCTCCGTAACTGGAGTAGCACTACGCCAACCGGACGCCATTTCCAGTCGGCTTAGTGCAATGTGTAGGGGGTAGTTAAGAAGTCGGCAGGAGATACGCAAGGTATTTTATGTACTTTGCATATCTCCCATCAACTGCTGCTGAAAAGCGTGGCAAATGTAGACTAGGGCTCAGAGTCAGCCTGCAGTTCAAGGAGAGTTGTTAGGAAGTTCAGAATTAGCTCTTAACAACCTCTTTGAAAAATTCCACAGGAACAGACTTGATTTTCCTGTGCTGCTCTTGTATGTTATTTAACAGGGCTTAGGAATCATCTGTTTTATATTTTTGGGTATAGGACAATCAGGGCAATCTGCTTCATTTGTTCTTTTTTTAAAGTAAACGTATATGTCATTATCACAAATTAAGGCTCATAGCAGCTCGGTTGCTTAAATTGATTCCATACTTTAAAGGTTGTTCAAAAACAAAGGAACATTTTTGGGTTTTTTTTTTAGAGTTAGTGATATAATAGATATCAGCCTTTGGTTCAAATGCTCGAAGGCACAGCAGCTCTGGAGACTTAGAACAGGATCTGATTTTTTTGTAACTCTTTTTACCAAATCTCAAAGCATGTTCGCTTTGTTAGAGCAATGTGCTAATGAAGGCAGGGTTGATGTACTACACATTTTTATTACTGTTGAATATAGGCCACAAACTCTTTACCTATGTGTTAGTCTAGACCTTGACCTTAGCCATTGCATCCATGTGGAGGCTGTACTGAATCCAGACAAGCAGTTCTTTTGACAAGAATCATAGACATGTCTGGATGGAAGGGACCATGGGAGCTCATCAAGATCAGCCCCCTGCCCTGAAGCAGGGCCAAATGAACTTAGATCATCTTTGACAGATGTTTGTCTAACCTGTTCTTAAAAACCTCCAATGACAAAGATTCCTCAGCCTCCCTTGGCAACTTGTTTTGGTGCTTATCTATCCTGTGACATAGAAAGCTTTTCCTAATGCCTAGTTTAAATCTCCCTCACTGCAAAGGGTTAAGTTGTGCTGCAGAATATTTGCTTCAACTCTGACATTTAATGGTAAGCCAAGCCACTGTGGAATGACCGGGGAAGGCTTATTCCAGGAGAGAAGTGGTGTGGCGCTGCACCATCTAAGAGCATGGGAAGGCGTTGTGCCTCAGAGAAACATTGCACCTCTGTGTGCTTTCTGCACCCCAGACAGGGCATGGCTTCTGCACCCAGCCTCTACACAGGAATTGCTTGCTTCATTTCTTGGGTGCAGTCTGGCCTGTTTGCTGGTGAGGAAGGAGCCATCTTACCTCTTCTCTTTCCTTTTTGTATGCCCAAGGGTAATCATTGACTGGGAGCACTCATGGGAGCCACAACGACTATTACTGTGCCAAGGGGCACAAGGAAGACAAGACTTTGTACACCTTCTCTTCTAGGCACCCATGCAAAAGCAAACGACACTAGCACCCTATTTTTCTTTTTGTTTTTTATGCACTAAGCACTCCTACTAAATTCACTGGGCACTGGATCGTGCCCTGTACTGGGACAGATCCCTTCTTGCAGTCAAGAAGGGGTTAAAGAGCTCCTCTGGGCACAATCAACCTCAACCCAGCACACCTGTGAGGTTTATCAAGCCTGGAGAAAGGTTGGTCCTTAACAGGGGTGGCACAGAGAGATCCGAGCGTACACCCCTATAAAACATAGAATGGATCAGTGCTTTTTTTCTAAAAAAAAAGAAAAAGGTGCCAGTACGCCAGCAGGAGCAGGGGGGTAGGGGTGTCAGGACCCTCTACCACTGCTGGCCCCCAGCGGGGTTCCCAGGCCCCTCCTCCCCCCTCAGCCCCTCCTCCCCCCACCACTCCCAGGCCCCTTCCCTGCTCGGCCCCCCAGCCCCTTCCCCACTCCCCCACCGATTCCCCACTACTCTCGCCCCTGCCCCTGCCTCCCCTGCTGGTTCCCTGACCCTCCCAGCCCCCTTACCTGGCTGGAGCTGCAGGGCTGGCCGTGGCCAGTGTCACTCCTTGGCCAGGCTGCTCCTGCCCTGAGCCATGCATTGCATCTGAGCATGCTCAGGGCAGGAGATTTGAAAGAGCTGCAGCCTGGCTACAGCTCCCAGGCATCCCCGGGCCAGATTCCAATCCCTGGCGGGCTGGATTCTGGCCCGCGGCTGCTGCTCCTGGCCCCTGCCAGCCCCACTGCTCAGCTGGGGGCCAGGGTCAGCAGAGGAAAGGAGCCCCGGCCCGCAGCTGGGCAGCAGGACCAGCCAGGGAAAAATAGGTGCTGGTACACAGTACCGGTGCGTACTGGAAGAAAAAAAGCCTTGCAATGGATGAAGAGGTTAAAGGCTCAAAATCCTTTGCACAGGGAGAATTCATAATTTGCCAGATGAGGCAGCTTTTTGGCCCTGTTGTGCCAGCAGAGTAATGGAAAGGGCTAGTGAGAATTGGGCCCAAGGTGTTTATGATTCTAGTCATGTAATGTTAAGAAAATCATAGAATCATGGAAGCTGGAAGGGCCCATGAGAGGTCATTGAGTCCAGTCCCCTGCAGTCATGGCAGGACCAAGTACCCTCTTAAATCATCCCTGGCAGGTGTTTGTTTAACCTGCTCTTAAAAATTTCCAACGATGGAGATTCCACAACCTTCTTTGACAACTTATTCCAGTTGTTAATCACCCTGACAGTTAGGAGGTTTTTTTTTTTCCTAATGTTCAACCTAAACCTCCCTCGCTGTAATTTAAACCCATTGCTTCTTGTCTTATCATCTTTTAGGTACTTGAAAACTATCTGTCTGTCTCCTCTTTTCCAGACTGAATAAACCCAGCTCTTTCAATCTTCCCTCATAAGTCAAATGTTCCAGACTTTTAATCATTCGTGTTGCTCTTCTCTGGACTTTCTCTAATTTGTCCACATCTGTCCTGAAATGAGGTGCCCAGAACTGGACACAATATTCCAACTGAGGCCCAATCACCGTGGAGTAAAGCGGAAGAATTACTTCTTGGCTATGTCTACACTTACTAAAGTTAACTCAATTCGAACTAGAAAAATTTAGTTTGAACTAAGTAAGTGCCATTCATGGCACTTACTTAGTTCGAATTAGCGAATTGCATTGAGTTCAATGGGCTGGTTAGTTCGAACTAAGCGATTAGTTCAAACTAACATGGCCACATTGGTTAATTCGAACTAACTAATTAACTAATTAACCCTTAGATCAAATAGCATATTTGAATTTATTAGTTCGAATTAAGGAAGCCCTTAATTCGAATTAATTAAAGCCTAGTGTAGCCATGGCTTTAGTTAGTTCGAATTAAGCTTCCTTAATTCGAACTAGCTTGCCAGTGTAGACATAGCCCTTGTGTCTTACGTAAAAATACTACTGATAATGCATCCCAGAATGATATTTGCTTTTTTTGCAACAGTGTTACACTGTTGCCTCATATTTAGCTTGTGGTCCACTATGACACCTAGATCCCTTTCCGCAGTACTCCTTCCTAGGCAGTCATTGCCCATTTTGTATGTGTGTAATGGATTGTTCTTTCCTAAGTGGAATACTTTGCATTTATCTTTATTGAATTTCATCCTGTTTTCCTCAGACCATTTCACCAGTTTGTCCAAATCATTTTGAATTGTGATCCTATCCTCCAAAGCACTTGCAACCCCTCCCACTTTGGTGTCATCTGCAAACTTTATACGTGCACTCTCTATGCCATAATCTAAATCATTGATGAAAATATTAAACAGAACCAGACACAGAACCAATTCCTGCAGTACTCCACTTGTTATGCCCTTACAAGGATCATTCAGCCTCATTTCACTAGTTACATGTTTGGTATTGTTTGATTTGTTTTGCTTCTGTATTAGGGTTGTCACCCATCCAAGTTTTACACAGGCAGTCTGGTTTTTGGTTTCTGTGTCCAGGTGCCATTTAGGGTTGCCAGTTTTTAACTGGAAAGTCTAGTAAAAAAAGAGGCCTGGC
Organism: Pelusios castaneus; assembly: GCA_007922175.1. Lineage (NCBI taxonomy): Eukaryota > Metazoa > Chordata > Testudines > Pelomedusidae > Pelusios > Pelusios castaneus. The sequence continues at coordinate 1,396,395 of ML686112.1, forward strand.
AGTGTTCTGTCAGATGTACTGACTGGACACCAAAAGTCTGATTACTGTGGAACAGGGGAAGCTCTGGGTCATTAAACTATGTCAGCCCCTGCTCAGCCCGGACTGCCTCAGATTGCAACAGCTCCCATCTTGACCCGGGAGTAGAGAGAGCCCAGCTGGGCAGGGGAGGGAGATGGAGGCAGATCCAGCAAGCAGTGGGGTGAGGGGGAGAGAGGAGCAAGTAATGGGGCCACAGTGTTGAGGGAAGAGGCAGAGCAGCTGGCAGGGCCTCGAGTTTCCGGTTACCAGTAGTTAGAAAGGTGGTAACCGTATTTTGGCTTTGGTGTTTACTATTGTGTTTTGCTGCCTCAAGTATTTATGTTGAACAGAAGGTTCAACTTTGTCATTGCAAAAGATCAGTGTGAAACCCACCCAATGCCTTCTGCTCAATTTCCAGCAGAGTCAGTAGTTTCAGGATCTTGTTCGCCACTTGCACTTTGTAATCTGGCCAGTTTGAGAAATCAAACTGCAGTATTCCAGATCTAACAGGTTTTTCTAGTCAAATTCCAAAGCTTTACTTCCTCATGCTGACCTCCGGTGCTTAACCATCATTGAATCATATACAGAGTAAGTTTAGAAATATTATCAGTTGTGGTGGGTTTGTTTTGATTGTTTGTTTGTTTTTGTTTTGTTAAAATTAAAAAAGGCCAAACTTTGACTTGAAAATACTGGATATTCTGCTGACGGAAACAAATCCTTGTTTGTGGATGACTCCATATTGCCTCTGGACTCTGGCATGTTCTCTGTCTAAAAATATCTTTTTTCTTCAGCAGCTATTTGTATTTAAAGAATATTTTTGCACGTTGGTGGCTGTTAATCAACTAAGTAGGCAGCAATTCCAATGTTAGAAGTGAAGAGGTAGGTGTCATTGACAGTTCCAAGTTTGGTTTGAATTCTTTTAGCCATCTTGTAGCAAATGAGCGGGAATCCTAGGGCTTATCTCTACTGGTTGTTCTCCTCTCTTGAAATGAGGGAGGCTGCCATGAAAACGAATCCGTATGCCAGGCTAGAGATAAGTACCTTTTCAAAAGCTGTTGACTAAGACATAGTAAAATAAAGTAAAGAGGAATAAGATAAGATTTTATTAGAAATTAAACCCCAGAGACCTGTGTAATTTTTAGAAAAATAATTTACACTGCATAAAGAGACTTCAAGTATGCATGACAGCAGAGAATCGGTGAAATAATAGAGCCTGTTCTAGAGTATGTTTAAATATCCAATAGGGAAGCTGGTGGGAGAGGCCCCCTCTATGCCTGAATCACTGAGAAGATGAGTTGTTACAGCTGCAGCTGTGGAAGTTTGATTGTTTAGCTCAGTCAATTTGTGCTTTCACTCTGGACTTTACAGTATGTTGACCAGGATGGCGTCCATCATAGTATAATTTATGAATGTTGTTGCATTTATTAATTATGACTGGGATAGTCGCTGGAGACAAAGTGAGTTAGGTGCCTGACTTCCATTGAAATTCAGTGGGATGAAGGTGCCTAACTCCTTTAGGCATCTTTAAAATCTCACCCTATGCCTTGTTCAGTTGAGTTGTGTGGACGGCTGGCTTTTGAGATTCTAGGAACCGTCTTTATGTTTCTCACTTAAAGAAGGAAAAAGCTTACATGGTGAGAAGGGCTCAGCTGTGGGGGCCCACAAAAAGTGTGGATTGTTGGGACAATAAGTGGATTCCTTCCCTTAAAGCTGAGGCAGAGCATTCCACTGGGATTCCAGGCCTTGGAACTTGTAGCTGAGGATGTGTGTAACAGGAATGTGGCTGAGGTCACACACACTACCTGGCCCCCTAGTCACTGGCACTACTGGCCTCCCTATAACACAACATGCAACATAGCTCATGGAGCTTTCTCTAAGGATCAGTTGGAAGATAATACTTCCATCCCATTCTTGCACTGTTCCATATTGCCAGTGAATCACTGAGTCCTCCGGACAAGCCCATCTTGGTTGTTCCCTACATCTCTCCTTTCCCATAGTTGTGAGGAATTCTCTCTTCGAACGGGAACACATTACACCTCAACCAGGTAGTACAGGGCTGCACATGGGCAGAGCACCACCTTAGATATAATGCCCACAATTGCTGCTGCTGTTTATAATCTTCTAATACAGCCCAGACTCCTCAAAAGCTGTGGGCCTCCTATTCCATGTATTTTATCTCATCCATCAGAATTCAGGCAGGCAGTTTTGTCATTGTCATCCCCGGGATATGTGTGGCATCAATTAGATTATCTCTCCCTGCCCTCCTCCCTCTTCCCCCCAGCTTGTGTAAGAGTTTCACCCTTGTTTAGAGTCAATGGGGTATTTGTAAGCACCTCACTGAATCAGGACCTTGATTAAGGTCAGAAGTTAAGCTGTTGGAAAGTGGTTTATACTATTCAATGCTGATTACTGCCTTTGTCACAAATGACATTGTTTGTTAACAAGATGGCCATAAGTGGCAGGTGATTCAGGAATGGTGGTCAGTCTTAGTAGTTAGATGAGTTTGTGGGCATAGAAAGCTCCCATTGCAATGAGTGAGTGAAACTATGGCAAGTTAAACAAGAATACCTCCACAAGAAACATCCTTCTTTATGGTGTGATGTCACTGTTCAGACTCTGACGTACACAAATTCCCTGATTCTTGTATGCAGTGGGAAAACTCAAGTGGAAAATTACTGGATGCATGGGCACAAAGAATTAAAGTTGGCAACTGCAGCAGAAATTTAGGACATGTTGATGTCAGTCATGAATTCAGTCAAGAGACATCCCAGAATCTTAAAGGTGAGAGGCTGTGGCATAGATAAAAAAACTGAGTTGAATGTAAAAGCAGAGATGGTTTCTCTCAATAAACCCTACATACAGTAGAAGCATTTGTCAGTATGGTGCATATGTAAGAGTTGATTAAGGATTAATGTATACCTGTACAGATGTGTGGTTGTGTTTTCTTTGCAGAGACTACAACTGATGATGTAGCCTAGATTCCTAAGTGTGTGCCTTACTACATTTCCCACTACAGAAATGTTCAGTATTTTTAGTCTGTTCCACGTCTATTTCTACAACTCTCGTTTTTAACCAAAATTGTACTTTCATGTGAATTTGATGGCACATTGCTTTCTGGGTTTGACTTGTGATTGTCAATATAAATTAATACTCTGTAGACCTTTTCTCCACAAAAGGGTGTCATACAGCTTCAGTGGGCATTCAGAGTGCTGTGAAAACCAATACAGCTTTTATTTTCTTTTTATATCTATTATTAAAATATTTTGTGATTATTCTGGGATGCAGACATCAGGGCATGTTTGTTAGCATCAGGTTTATTCATGAAAACTAAACATTCTGTTCAGGTAGAGCTATAAATCGCACTGTCATCGGCAAATTGTGCCCTGTTGAAAATCTATCAAAGAAAGCTGACTTATCTTGCATTTGCGGCTTTACACAAAATAGAACCACAGTAAACTCTTGTGCCATAATGATTTTCTGTCTTTCTTGATGAAACATAATGAGATAAATTCAAGACCTTTTTGAAGGCTAATTACATATTGTACACTCCAGACATCAGTTGTCCTTGTTAGATGTGCATTTTTGCTTTCATTTCCTCTTCTCTGTCGTCTGCATGTTCATCTGAATTTGGTTTAGTTTTGAAATACAAATTGGGGTTAGGAAGGAACTGTTTGGATTTTTTCACCCCAAATCTTTGTCGATATAGTAGTGTAATACAATACATCATTATAAATAGGCCGATACTTGGAGGAAGACGTGAAGTAAATAAAAAGCTTGAATTTCATGCATGGACCTGGGAATGGTGCCATAAACTATGGCAGTTCTTGAGTAGTTTATGACCAACCCTTAAAAATAAATTCAGATCTGAGCATGCTCTGGGGCTGGGCATTTATGTTATTTATATGTATGGTTATAGCCAGATTTTCAAAATTTCTCAGCACACACTACTTGGAGTAGATTTTAAATACAGCTCAGCTCCAACTTATTGCCTAACTAGAAATAGCTCCGTGCTGAGCCTTTTTGGAGATTGGATCCTTAAATTTTCATTTTAAATTTAAAAGTTCCCTTTTAACCTTTTCAACAAGCTAACATTCCTTGTCAATATCATGGACCAAGTAAAATGGCTGCACTTAAATACTTTCCCATTGCCTCAGTGTATGCAGTGACTAATCCTTTTTAAATATGAGAAAGGTTAAGAACTACTGCTGCTGCGAGACAAACAAAGAGTCTCGTGGCACTTTTAAAGACTAACACATGAGCTCAAGTGATAAATACATTTGTTAGTCTTTAAAAGTGCCACAAGATTCCTTGTTTGTTTTGCTGAACTAGACTAACATGGCTATCCCTTTCTTGCTGCTGCTAAGTGACCATATCTAAAATCACTATTTGTGTTGATTGGTTCCTCTCTTTTCTTGCCCATCTTGTAACCCAGAAGTTCCCAATGCAGATCCAGGGGTCTGCTGGTGTAAAATGAAAAGGAAAAATGAACATTGTTTATTTACAGTGTTATAGTTTATATGCATGTAATAATTAAAGTTAACAATTTTCCTCAAAAAGTGTCACAAGTGGGGCTATGGGGCCTATTGCAGCTGCACAGGTAGGCCTCAGGGAAAACGTTTGAGAATCCTGTAATTACACTCATTCTGTTTTCTCCTCTCTAAAAGCAAGAACTCTCCATCAATCATGATACATAGACCATGGAAGTGTGGAGGATTTCTTTGTATTCTGACCACACTGCCATGTTTCTTGTTTGTTTCTGAATTGCAGCCACATTTGCAGGAACTGTTGTTTGAATGTAGGGTGACTGGTTGATATCAAAAGCACTGTTTTGTTTTGTTTTGTTGGGGCCCCCCCCCCCCCCCAACAGAGGGAACTGAAATCAAGAATAGCTTTTGCCTCATTCTTTTGTCATGATAATTTCTTATGGTGTTGTGCTACATAGTCCTATCTGAAGAAGCCAACATCTAGGTGGTGTGATGAGGGAAAAGTTGTGTGAAATCTTTCATTTGTAAAGAGACTAGAAAGTGGCTCACGGTGCGTCATTTACCTTGTACCACTTTAAAAAAAAAATCCACACTTCAGTATGATGGCAAAATTTTGCTCCCAGAGCCATGTGGCAGATCTTAAAAACTGTCCTGTTCATGTTGTTGTTGAAGTAATGAGGATTTTCATAGTTACCAATACTCTGGACAGCAGCTAATTTTCTTTGCACAATATTTGCTACACAAGAACTTTGAATGACAGAAAGAAAGTCCTTTTAGTTTCCATGCACCTTCTTTAATTATGACTGGGTGTCTGTGTAGCATTAGTAACAGGATGGTCATAATTATTTTGCAGTGAGTCTCAAGGAATCAGATATGTAATAGTTTGGGGCTGGCAAACTGGAGTTTTAGAATTCAGGAATGGCAAATAATCAGCTTCCCAAAAGGTTCTATCTGGACTTTAATTTCCTTGTATTAATGATTGTAGTAATTGAAGAGCTAGTTTGTTTTCTTTTAAAGACCAGAGACTCATGTGCAAAACTGTACATACATTTATCATGGTTGAGTGTGCAAACAAGGTGAAGGAGTGCAGAAAAATGACCAGTTTTTTCTAAAGGGCTCAGCACCCGGTAGCTCCCAGGTACAGTTAAGTGGACAGGCCACATTTCTAAAAAGGCTGAGGACCCAGCGTTTCCTGTTGAGATCATTGAGAGCTGTTGTTAGCTGAGCTCTTTGGAAAATCTAATCCTTAATCTCTAAGGGTCTGATCCGGCAAGGTTCTGAGCACCTCATGTGAAATTGAGGGTGCTCAGCACCTTGCAGTAAGAGCCCAATATCTCACGATTAGGTTGCAAACTTTGAACCTGGGCTGACAGTTCTTTGAAAGCAGACACACATTACCAAAGGCAGGGTGGGAGGGAGGGGGAAGGATCAAGAACCCAAGCTTGTCTGATATATGAGGCAAAAAGAGAGCAAAAATGAGAGCTCTCAGTTGGTCTGTAAGGCCCATCATACATATACATTACAGCTAGAGGGGATATATTATACAGGGGGTGTAGCCAGAGAGAGCTGTCTTATATGAAGCAGTTCAAAATTCTTCACAGGTTTTTGGGAAGAAACCCTGGGGAAATAGACTTATTAGAATCCTTAAAGCTGTCTGTACAGATATCACCTCCTCTCCAGCACGGCATGATGATTTTATTTGCTGAGACATTGATTTCTGGATATGGGGCATCTTAAATGAAAACCACAAACCATATTTTACCGTCCTCCTAAACTATGTCTAAGATTGAGTGAAAAAGCAATACTTTGATGTTTTCCAAAGCAGGGAGAGAAGCCAGAAGATCTGTTAGGTCTAATACATTCAGCAAGGAAAATAAATATCTAACAAAGGCAGCTGCTAGAGAAATCAAATGGTCAAAATGGTCTCATTCTCTTCTGCACAAATATTTTAAACAGGTACCACATATTAGCATGAAAAAATCCCATCTTCCTCTTACATTTTAAAAATAATTCCCAGACAAATAGCTCGTGATTGTTTGCTGTTGTCTCTTTTACTAAGGCTGTGTTTACATGGCAGCTGGTGTCATTTCCAGCTCCAGAAGCTGTATGTGGACTAGTTCTGCTAAACGAGTGGCCAAGGTGGCCTGGCCTGAGGCTCCAGCTAGTTGTCCAAGTCTGGTCCCATCTGAAATCCTAGGGACATACCCAGCTGCTAGGCTTACCTGTTAGCCCACACAGCCACAGCCACACTGTTATTTTTAGCACTCTAGCCTGAGGAAAGCTAGCTCAGATATGTCTAGGGGAGCCAGCTGCAGTGAAGACGTGCTTTAAAGACCTGTGTTGAAAAGAAACAAGAAGGGGTGAATATTTGCTGGAAGAATTTAGTTTCTGGTTTCTCTCTTACAGTCTGCAGACCTGGATTCTTCAAGGCTTCTCCCCAGAGCCCGTCGTGCAGTAAGTGTCCCCCGCACAGCTACACTCATGAGGAAGCATCCACCTCCTGTGTGTGTGAAGAGCACTTCTTCAGAAGGGAGTCGGACCCACCCACAATGGCCTGTACAAGTAAGCACCCACTGTGTGTCTTCTAATTTGCTCGCGGTATCGCTGTACAAAGAATGGGCACACTGACAATAAAGAATGTGCTATAAAGAATGTGCTTTTACAGGCTTTGGGCCTGATCTCAAACTGGTTTGTGCTAGTTTTACACTGCTGTTATCCACTGGCTTCAGTGAAGGTATTCCAGATTCACACCGCTGTACTTGAGACAAGGATCAGGCTCTTTGTCTCGAAAGTGGGCATTTGATCCAGTAGGTGTTTATGGAAATTAGCATGGAGAATTGGATGCAAAGCCCCTAGAATTGCATGCTAGGGTGTGTGTGTCTGTGTGTGTGTGTGTGTGCGCCACTTGTTGTCAGAAATAATGAGGTGTTTTGCACTCTTAGCTACATCTGGATAGTGATGTTGGCTGGAGACCCTGATTGCCAAAACTACCACAAAGAAAGAAACTGTATGTTGATTGTGTTCAATGGATGGGGGAAGCAAAGTTACTGTAGGGGGAGAAATAACAAGCTGTTTGGTCTGTTGGGAGCTGAACAGGGAGTCAGAGGAGTGGATGAGTCAAATGTTAGTTTCAAATGACTCTTTTCCCACAAAGTGACAGGCTACTTCTAATCTGTAGCTTGCAGACCTGTGGCTGGATCTTGTCCACTTCTTCTTCTAAGTACTTAGGCCCTGGTCCTGCAAAGACTTACACCCATGCGTAACCTCCCACTGTCAGAAGTCCCACTGATGTCAGCTTACCCCAGGGCATGGGGTTAGGTATGTGCATGCGTCTTTGCTGGATCGGGGCTTTCACTGGGAACTGTGCAATCTTCCAGATATAATTCTGTAGTAGAAAGGGAATTGAAAGGGACTGAGCTGCTGGGGATGGGAACAGTCTCAGAGATGGAATAAAGAAAAGAGAGAAGTGATACATTCAGAGCAGATGGGAGAAGGTGAAGATGGAGTATCTAACTGTTTTTTCTTATACCTCTGCTGAGGGTCTGTGTTCAGTATTGGAAGGCTAGATAGCATAGCCGCCGAAAATGGCTGTGCACCAACCAACCAGCATCCTACTGATCCTCACCGTGTCACCATGGTGGTTTTACCTGCACCCTCTCTGCAGAAAACAGAACCGGAAAGCAGTTCAGGATTCCCATTGTGGTTTCTATACTCATATAGACAAACTTGAAAGAAGCTTTAGGAGAGTGGTGCAGGAAGAAGTGGGAATATGGACTTGGGGTGGGGGCACGAATAATGACAGCTTGCCACCCATTTCTCCCAGTGAACCCAGCTGCCCTTTCTGGCTACCTTCAATTCACCCTGTTTTGTCCCTGATCCTGTAACTCTTGCACCCGCGTGAATCTGTTTGCCTCCAGGGGATCCCTTGTACCTGAAAGTGATGGTTGACATGGAGCAGCCTGCTGGACCAGGCCTAAACTGGGAGCACTGGGTGTCTCTCCATTTGCTTTTCACAGGAGAAGGTGACTTGAAAGTTGCAGTTCTCTTGAAAAGGCAGTGCAAGTCCAAGGAGGGAAGGGCCAGCCTCAGAGAGCATCATGATAGTCCGTGCTGCTTGAATGTTCTGGTGTGGGGTGCGGAAGAAGAAAATTACCTTTTAATATAAAGACATTCCAAACATAGATAAAAAATTACTTATACACATTGGCTGGGGTTTGCAAAAGGGATTCAGGCGAGTTAGCGCCCATCTTCTACTGAAATTCAGTGACAGGTGAGTGGTTAATTCCTGTAAGTTTCTGTGGCAGTCCCAGCACTATCATGGCAGAGTATATCAGTTCTGTGTTAAATAGGCCATAGTCTGCTAAAGAAATAAGACATGCCTAGGTGTGCTTTAGGAGGATATTTGGGGATAGGTGAAAGTTACAGCCCCCACAGTGTGGCTCATTGCTCTGTGTTACTCAAGTGCGGGGACGTAGATGCAAAGAGCCAGGCCTTAAGTAGCAATTGGAGAACTTTGTCACCAGGAAGTTCCCACCTTTTTATTAAACTCCCTGCTGCAACACAACCTGGTCCCCTCTCTGGTGAAACTTGTGGAACTCAGTGTCCGCTCCACAGTTACCTTACAGGGAAAAAAATCCTGAGTCATGATTGATTGACTGGAGTCATTCCTTAGAGCCACTAAGTTTCTGTTGTTCATTTCCTCAGAAGTTAATGGAGTCACAGAAATGTCGGGCTGGAAGGGACCTTGAGAGGTCATATAGACCAGTCCCCTGCACTGAGGTAATGTTAAAGAGATTTCATCAACTTGAAATCTAGTAAAAGGAGGTATTAAAATTAGCTTTAAGTACTACACTGCCAAGTCCCCCTGCCAATATTTGTGGTTTGATAATGATGTCTTCTTGACCTTTTTCAAAGTGCTTCTCAGTTCCTTGTTGCTGTGTGAAAAACTCACACAAACAGGAAAAGTTGATTCACTTGCTATAAAAGTGAAACAGAGAAACTGGCCACATATAAAATTCTGTCAAATACTCAAACAAACGAAATAGGAGTAGGGAAAAATGTTTTGTTCTTTAATTTCTTTATATTCTAGTTTCTTAGGTGAAATTTGTAACAAAAGTAGGTAATCATTTTTTTTTAATGTGATTTTTAAATTGATGATGCCCTGTTAAATTTTGGAATAATTTTCTCAGTTAGACACAGAGTATTTTTCTCAGATAATTTTGTGGAAATTATTATTCCCTTCCCAGAACGTAAATAGCTTTTTAAACAAAAAGAAAACAATAGCTTTCTTTCCTCTTTAGGACCTCAATTTAAAATAAATAAATAAGAAAACCTGATACACTTTTGAAATTTATGGCCACAATGGAGACATTTCCAGATACCCTGTCCTCAAAAAATAATTTTCACTTCCCTTTAATGTGAGTTGTGCATAAGTATCAGAAGGCAGAATTTGTCCCTGAGAATATATTTAAAAAACGCACATTGACTTCATATTTCAGGTTTACAGGCCATCAAGGAAAAGATGGACTTTGTCTTCATTCTGGGTCAGTAAATCATGATCTGAAATGGGTACATTAGAACCTACTTTATGTATAAATTAGCTATCTCTTTTATTAGATGCTTTCAGTAAACTAATTTCTTTGTCCTTGACAAAGGAGGTCATAAATAAAAATATATCTTCTGAGCAGATAATCTAATCCCCTGCTTCTTGGAAACTAAAGTAACACTTTGTTCTCACCAATGTGATTTCCCATCCTCCACCCCCAAAGTTTTATTGGAGCACAGTTTCAAGATTCTTCAAATAGTACTTGTTAGATATCTCTAGACTACTAAAGACCATTCACATAGTCCCTTTGAGAATGCTAATTTTATGGGTTATGGAGTGCCACTAACTTCAAAGCATAGCTACTGAAATTGATGTTTTTAAGCCTTCAAGAAGAGCCGCTGACTCCTCTATACAGAGCAAGGAGAAACCTCTGGCGACTTTAGTAAAGTAATAATTTATCTGCTGTTAAAGAAACGTTGTTCAATAAGTGTTTCTTGTGCTTGAATTCCCCCACCCCCTCAAGCCCCACTTCCCCTTAGTTTACTAGTAGCTGTAAAGAGTGCATTCACATAGTGGAATGAAAAAATGGGCAATTTAACTGGTCAAAAGTACTTGTATGCAATGCATATAACACAGCACAACTACAGGCCTGAATTTCTTTACCTTCCGTTGTATGGGTATGACAGGGCAGAAAGTAATTCTGACTATTCCTGTGCTATGGTACCAGTATCTAACCTGTTCTGGATTTCTGTGGGGTGGTTTGTGTGGAATCCATAAAGATTCTCTGATACTTTTTCTGTGGAGCCCTCAGTGTGAGTTTCTTTCTTTTCATTGGATTAATTTTTGTTTTCCATTCCGAATAATTTTAAGTAGCAAACCATAGAATGACCGTGGTTCATATGCCTGAAAAACTCCCATTGCCTACCATAATACTTACCACATGTGGCAGTTCATCTTTTACCCTTCAGTCCTGCAAAGACTTAAGCATATGCTTTATTTTAAGCATGCCATTGACTTAGATGAGACTATTTGTGTGCTTAAATCTGCATGTGCGCATAAATCTTTGCAGGATTCAGGTCTTATTGGCCTCTTTGACTCCATCTCCTTGTATTCTAAGAGCAGGCACGCAGACAAATTTTTTATCAGGATTCCCTCAATTGCATGCACAGATTGGTACTTAGATGCGTGAGCACCTGTCTGCCTGTGCGGTTAAAGAAGTCATTTTTAAAAAATGTGAACCACAGAATTTAATGTAACTCCAAACAAGTTGAGCTACATCTTCCTAAACCCATTCTGCTTCATTATCTTTGTTTTAATTTTACATCAGGGGTTGATTTTTTTTTAAAAAAATCTTTTTTTTTATGTGACAGCAAGTTTCCCATTGAATTGGATAAAACATCATCTCCTAGGTGGAGAATGAGAGCAGCTTGAGTTGAAACAGCTCACATGCTGCAAAGTGCTACAGAGCTTCACAATAAGTTAGATCTGTTTTACAGATATGAGAAAGCAGCAAGGGGAAATGTTTATTGTTTACAAAATAATTGAAGTTTCATAACATTACCTATTTTAAATATTTCAATCTGCTTAATTATGGCAATATGACTAGAAGCAAACTGACTCAGGAAATGCAGTTAAATAAATGTGTTTGCACTTCCTGGGAGGAGAGGAGAAGGTATTTTGGAACTTGCTTTGAAGAGGTGGTCAAGATTTTGGGATGTAAGGGAATTTTGCACCCAATTTCCATTCAGACTAAATGGAAGTTAGGTGCCTAACTTATCCCAGCCTTTAATTATGTGACTTCTAGTGACACCACGACTAAAAACTGCTGGAACACTTTAATAAATGTCCTTTTTTCTTCCTCCATCACAATGCAGTCCATGTACAATATGCAGATCTGGTCTTAAGATCACCAACGTGTTGTAATGCTACTCCTAGTCTTATGAATAAAATTATCCTTTCACATCATTTCAAGGAAGAATTTTCTCCTCAGTCTCCAAGATGAATTTATCCAAAAATATTTCCTAAAACACGGTTGTGTTATTCCTCCCTTCCTCTCCCCTCCACCCCCCAAAAATCACTAGTCATTTACAACTCAGAGTTATTAATAGGATTTGTAAAAGAAAATTTGCTCTTCTTTGAGACTGTTATAACCTGGTCAGAAAATGCTCTTGAACTTGAAATTCAGGTATTGCCCTGAGCCCATATGTGAAAGTCCCATTGACTTCACCGGGAGTTCCACCATAGATGGAAGCCAAGGTTTTCCTAAGTGGCTAGTGATTTGGGTGCCTCAATTTTCAAATGTCCACCCTGAGGCCCCTGAAAGGATTCTGATTTTCAGAGGGCACCTGCCCAGCACATTCTCTGAATCCATATCTTTTAAAGGGTCTCAAGTCAGGCACCCAAAATGGATGCCTCCAGAATCACTTATAACTTTTGAAAATCTTGTTGTGGGTGTATAATATGGCCCATTACAAAGAAGTACCATTCTGATGGGAGCTGTGAAAAAGCTGCAATAGCCATCTTTTAACCCTCCATGCCCTTATCAGGGCTGTTTGAACATCCTAAGCATGGGCGTGCTACAAAATGAGAAACTGAAGAGTAGCAATCCAAACTTTCAAGGCTGCATCAAGGCAGAGGAAAAGGCTGTGGTTTAGTCCATGAGCACAGTAATATCACTGACCATCAGTGTAGGATATTTGTGCCAATCCAGCTGAGCTAGCGTGTCTGTCTCTACCTGAGCTGGGAATTACAGCTCTGAGATATAGCTTTTGGGTGAAATCCTGACCACACTAAAACCACTGGAAAAAGTCCCATTGATCTCTGTGCGTAAGGGGAGGGAGAGAGGGGATTTGAATCTTAGTGCGTATTCCCTTGTTTTCTTGGCTGGCAGGGGCAGGGAGCACATCCTCCATGTTTGGTTGGATACTCCTCCGATAGTTGTTGAGCCAGCCTTCTATGGGGATTCTTTGATACCATGTCTTCCTGGATCATATAGCTGGGTGGTCCCAGCATTCACACTTTGCAGAGAAGAGGGAAAGCTAAAAATAACCCCTCATCATCCCCCTACCCCCCCACACTTCTTCAGCTGCTGCTGTATGTTGGCTCTCTGCGCTCCATAGCATGTGAGCAGGGCAGCCCTTCCATTCAGCCTAGAGAGTGGCGCAGAGCAGGATGGATGGTAATGCTATTTTCACCCTGTGTTTTTCTCACTTTACTTTACAAACCAGGACCCCCCTCAGCTCCTCGGAACGCCATCTCAAATGTTAACGAGACTAGTGTCTTTCTGGAATGGATTCCTCCGGCTGACACTGGTGGAAGGAAAGATGTGTCTTATTATATTGCATGCAAGAAGTGCAGCTCACACTCAGGGCTGTGTGAGGCGTGTGGCAGTCATGTCAGGTACCTCCCACAGCAAATCGGCCTGAAAAACACTTCTGTCATGATGGTGGACCTGCTTGCTCATACAAACTATACCTTTGACATTGAGGCCGTGAACGGCGTGTCTGACCAGAGCCCTGGAGCACGGAAGTATGTGTCTGTAAATGTAACCACGAATCAGGCAGGTAAGTAGAACTTCTGACTGGGCTAAATTACTGTGTTGGGGGCTGTGACCATTCTATGGGTGGAACTCCCATTGAAATAAGTGGATATAGCAAAATTAGGCCTTAAATCCTGACCTACCCCAGTGGTGGTTGGTTGGCCAGTTGTTTCTTTCTTTCTTTCCTGCTTCACAATATAATTATTACAGCCTTGAAACAGCAGGAATGTTCCTTCTCAGCAGGATGCGGTTTGGTGGGCTTTTTTGTTTTTGTTTTGTTTTTAAGTAAACACAGATAATCCTTCCTGGCTTCGCACTTCCGTGTCTGCGTTCACTAAAACAAGATGAATATAACTGTCTCCCTTATTGGCAGAGGGACATCCTAGTCAGTGAGATCCTTTAGGTTTCAGTGGTAGTTCAGTTTAAATGGCCTCCCTCGCTTAGCAAATAGGTTATTTATCTTGGAATGGCTGTTGACCTGGAAGTGAAAAGGCTGAGGCTGTCCAGTGTTCCCTTAGTATGGCAGTGAAAAAGCAAACAGATTCAAGATGGTGAGGTGGAGCTGGGTCTCATGGTCTCAGGTCAGGGATGATATTGTCCATTGTCTCAATTCTGTTTTGCATTGTGCAAATGAAGATCCTTGGAAATGTTTTTTTCCTTCACCCAGGAGTAGGCCCTGGGCAAAGCAGGATGCAGAGGGAATAAAGGACCTGGCCTGCCTTGCAGAGCCCATGGGAAGTCCATAAAGAATTGTATTATTTTCACTCAGGGGAGCGAAGGCACTGAAAGGCACCCTGGAAGTGTTAAGGAGAGGTGGAGCCATAGCTAAGCTCCCTACACAGGATATGCATTCTCCCTCCATCTCACACCCTTGGTAGGCATTGTGCTCCGAGCCCTCAAACACCCTGCCATGTTCTGCCTCTCTTCGCTCATGAAGGTGCTGTATTGCAAATGACTTTCCTTACTGGAGGGCTGAATGTGGAACCCATCCAGTCAGCTTCCTGCACCTCCCAAGAGCATGAGGAATTCTTCCCTGCAGGGATTGAATATCCTTCTCCTTGCTGGTTAGTGGCATCTGGGGACATGGGTCCTGCCTTAAGATCAAAACTCAGAGCCCTTGTATTAACATTGCAGTGCAATGCTGCCAAATTCCCAAGCCAATTCTCTGTTGAAAGGAAACACTTTTAATGGAGAAATCTGGCAGGAGCTGCAAAATGACAAGCAGGTTTCAGAGTCCTGGGCACAAGGCAGAAGGTGGGAGTGGATTTCATTAGGACAGCACAGGTACATGTTTGTAGGTTTGGCAGCCACCTGAGTGTTTGGATGTGTTGCAGCTAATCACATAGGTGCCCCGGTAATTAATTTATTTGCTGCTGTGTCAGACAAACCATCTGAAAATATCTCGAGGAGACTCAATAAGAGTGCTATTGGGTTATTGCTTACTGCTGATTGATGTGGCAGGAAGGCCTCACAAGTACCACTGGCAGTTGTCAGTTTGCCACCTGTAAAAACACCTGCTTAATTCAAATAAGTGCCATGACCCTTAATGAAGTTTACCATTTTCCCCATCACGAAGGTTGCTGCCAGCAGTTTTCTTCTTGGATAAAATATGCATTGCTGGTTATTGGTTGACTTTGATAATCAGCAATGGATTTTCCCCTGATGCACTGAGCTAGATGCTCAAACAGCTTAATAAATGTAGCTATGTATGAGAAAATGAAATACAGGTGATTACCACTTCCTGTATGGAAACACTTCCACCCTGTGAATTAGTCACAGACCTCCCAAGAACTGCATCAAAAGTTATATGCATAACTGCCTCTCTATCAACTGAGACAAGAATGCACCCACTGCACAGTTATTACCAATATATCTTTTTTTGAAAGAGCTTTTATGTAGAATCATAGTCTGCAGCTTCTGGATGCTCAAGGCAGCTCAGGCTAAGGCTAATTGAAGTTACAGCCCTGATAGCAGTGCAATATTCTGGATTTACAATAGCAGAATTGCATTGCAATCAGTGGAGTCACGCTGTACTGGAACTGGAGTAACTGATTGGTGAAGTGGAGCCTGTGTGTTGACTTCATTGTGCAGTATTGAAACTATACCTTTATGCTTCGTCTGTTTGATTCAGTATGTGATGTTTGCACAATCCCTTACACAACCTGTGACAGGGTGGAGTAGGCCCAGAGGCCCCCTGATGGAAGCCTCTGGGTTCTGCCATATCCATCCCAGGAAAGAAGCAGTAGAGGAATCCACCAAGAAGCCTAGAGTAGTTACATGAGAAGCAGCCAATCAGAGGATCTACAGGGAGCAGCCAATCAGAGCTCAGGAAAGCCATATAAAAAGGAGCTGCAGTGCTAAAGACAGGCAAGAGCCTTGCTGGAGCCAGAGGAGTGAAGATGGTGCTCCTGGCTGGCCAAGGGGGATTGTAGCACCACGGATAGCTCAATTCTGGCAGGGAATGGAGGAGCGAGAAATAAATTAATAAATCAATAAATTAAAGCCCTGAGCTAAGGGTGAAGCATTGTTGAAGTCTGAGGGTGTGGGGACATGGCCCAGGGAACTGACAGCAATATCTTTAAAGGGACATGGTGATGACTGGCTGTTGTTCTTGGAATCCTTAGCTTGGGGCCTGGAGTAATGGGGAGGCCACTGGAGTAGTGATCTACAGTTGGATAAACCCCCAGAAGAGGACTTGAAATGTTAAGTTCCAAAGGGTTAGCTGTGTTAGTCTAGGTCAGCCAAACAAACAAGGAGTCCTGTGGCACTTTTAAAGACTAACAAATGTATTTATTGCATGAGCTTTTGTGGGAGAAAATCCCACTTCATTGTCCCACGAAAGCTCATGTGATAAATAAATTTGTTAATCTTTAAAAGTGCCACAGGACTCCTTGTTTGTTTGAAATGTTAAGAGGCTCAGCTGGAGAGCGGGGCCTGAACAGACCAGAGTGGGGAAAAAACATTGCCTCCAGGGAGGGAAATCCTGGAGATATGGTCTGATACTAGGGTGGGACCTGTTTAAAGACTGCAGACACAGCCAATCAGACAGAGCACTCCCTGAAAGTGGGTGCTATGCTGTTACACACCCAGATAGACATCACATAGTCCTGTCAAATTAAATAATAAAGCCAAGAGTATGCACTATTTATGCTTCAACCTTCAGTCTTTATTCAGAAGATGAGCAAGTCCTATTTGTGTGAGCTAAAAGTTGCTAGCTCTATATATCAAATATTTCCCTGAAAGATCTTTGAAGTTTAGGTTGTTTCCTGCTGCTTTAGATACCATTAGTGACTCAGGCTAGTGTGTCCTTAGCACTGGGAGGTAAAGCTATGCGGGGTGGGCGGGTGGATTTTACAAGTGGGACTTACTCCTATTGCCTGTCTCTGGGAACTGGGTACCTGACTGCTCTCTGTGCCTTTGAAAAATTACTTCATGGCTAACAAATAAGATGTGTATGCAAATGAGCTTGTAACTCCACCCCCCTGCTTCCACCAACTCTTGTATACCAACTATTCACCCCCAGAACAAAATGTCTGACCTACACAGAGAGGCTTTAAGCCCCTTCAACTCCCAGTGAACTCAGTCAAACTTCTCAGTGCCTTAAGATGGCATGGTTGGTTCTTCTGTCACAATAGACACAGTCAAAGATGAAGGGCCTAATTCTCCATTCCATTATACCAGTTGTATACTGGTGTACAGTGGGTTAGAGAATCAGGCTATTAGTGGGTTGGTATAAGGACTGAATTAGAGGAAAAAAGAAATACTAGCCCTAGGACATTAAAGAGGGTATGCCATAGGATAGGCCTGGCAGCCTAACTCCTCCTGACAGATCCTTGCTAAGTAGCACCACAGATGGAATGCCTTTCAGGATTGCTTTGTTAAACCCAAAACCTTGCTAATTTCAGAACTTCAAAAAATGCACAAACAGCAGGATATTGGCCACACCAGATTTTTAAAAAATATATATATATGAAACCTTTGGCAACAAGCTGTGTGTATCTGGTTTGGGTTCCTGCAGGGATTGTTTCCTGAAAAATGTGTTTGTTTCTCAAATAATTTCACCCTCCCTCCCTCCCTCCCTCCCTCTCTCTCGCTCGTTCTTTAAAAAAAAAAAAAAAAAAAAACAAAAAACGGCACCAGTAGCCAGTCTAGCATTTTCAGACTGATGTAATTTTCCTTTTTGACTGCAAGACATGTGTGAACCGTCTCGATTCAATTAGATTTCAGAGTGCAACAAGAAAAATACCTAGCTCTGTGTGCAAGATGAAAAATATTTCAGTAAGCTGGGGGATGAAATTGATTAGCTAACTCTGGCTTATCAGTATATGGAATCCAGTAATGATTTTCTGCTAAAGAAGTTGAGTGATTAAATGATTAGTATATGACTTTCAATTTAAAACATTGTCAGAAACACAATACCATTGCAGTCTGTAGGCTGCAGATAATAAAGGATCTTGCTTTTGTGAAACTGTTTATAAGAACATAAGAACAGTTGTCCTGGGTCAGACCAGTACTACATGAACAGCACACATGCAGGGGATGGACTCAAACGAAGATGAAAGGGATTTATAAACTACTGGATGTTTAGGCACTAATTGATCCCGCATGTTAGGAGAAGTTGCACACGCATTCACATAGTCCTCTTCTGCCATGCTGTCAATGGGAATTCTGTCCTAGTAGGATGGAAGAGGGGCTTGGCAGAATACCCAAAGAAATTTCTTCCACAAAATTCTCCATTCCTGTCATTCTGGAGCCCATGTGGTTGATTTTGGAGTTGACCAGCCAGCCAACATCCCATGCAGCCCTCATGGCTTACTTCCTTGGGTTTCCCAGAGATAGCAGGCTGACAAGTTGGTGTCCCTGGGTGGCCAGAGAGGCCCTATCCTCCTGCTATGTCATGGCACATAAGCTAGCTCGTTTTCAGGTCTGAGTTGATTTGGGGGGGGGGGGGGGCACATCCCTGCTACACTGCTTCACTGCTTGAGGAGCTCCCCAAACCACTTCTGTTCCTTCCCAAAGATGACCAGGCAGGCTAACATGTCTGCTATGCTGACTTAGGAAGTCTCCATGTAGCCTCCTACACTCAACTGCACTTTTGTGATGGGGTAGGGTTGCACATCCCATTCCCTGTGGATGCACTGGAAGTATAATGGAGCACCCAATGTGTCAAGAGATTACCAAAACTGCCAGACAGTGATTTGGCTAGCTTAGAGTCTTAACTCAGTTTTGTTGACCTATATTGACAGCAGAATCTTGCAATGCTCTGCCTATGAGCTCTGGTGCTTGCCAGTCTGTAGCTGCAGACCATGAAAGGGCACTCCTCCTTAAAATGGCTTTCCTGTCCAAATTCAAAACAGCTCCCATTTGGAATCACAGTTGGCTAGCTCGCTTCCAGGGCTATAGGTGGGGCATACCCCTCTTTGGAAATCCCAGACCCCTTTCCACTCTGCCTTGGTGTCTGGGTCCCATCTTCCAGGTGGGAGTAATGCACAGATGGCTGGCTGGCTCAGCTACACTCTGATTGCCTTCTTTGCATTGCCCTCACTAGAGGTTAGCATCCTGGTTCCAGGGGGCTCTATCCTAGACGTTGGTGAGATTGGAGTCCAGCCGCTGGACTATTGGCTGCTATGTAGTTCTCCATCAAAGTTATCGTCTCTGCCAGGGTCATTGGTCAGTGGCATTTCTCTATGTCCAACCAGCACCAATACTGTTCCTCGGAGGAGTTGGGCCACGTGGGGCAAGGCTCCTGGTGGGTCACTCTCTCTTCAGAACCATTAGCAGAATGTCCTGATGTTGATGTCCAGGTAATCGAGGATGGCTGGCTGTACTTTGGCATAACCCAGTGCTTTGTGGGGTCCAGGCACTCAAAAGCGACTTGTGCAGGGCCTGTCTAATAAAGGGGATATAAGGGTAGCCCAGAGCTCCTGTGGCCAACATGCCATGGTGGCTACCAATTTGAAGGTGAACTGGAAGGTTTCTGGGTCATCTCCTGGGCCCATTTTCATATTCCTGATGTGCAGCCCAGTGGGGATGACATCCCCAGGTGGTCTGGGAACTGAGGAGTTAGCTGCCTCCTTGGGCTGCTAGAGTGCTGCTTCCTAATCAGGAACTCTTGTAGCATCTGATACTATGTCACCAGTTCCATAGTAGCCACTGCTATGATCTGTTGTAGCAACTGGCCTTGATGTTATTGGCTCTCCACCATCCATTTCAGTAAGTTTTCTGTGTTCATGGCTTCTCTTGAGTCGGCTTCACTGTTACACCTGCTGTCCTTTTAACAGGACTTGGTCTTTGCCTGAATTCTCCTCTTTGTGTTGGGGAAGCTGAGGTCTGAACCCACAGTCCCAGCTAGGGGCAGTGGTCTAGTCTCTAAGGCTGCGTCTACACTGGCAAATTAAGTCAATTTAAGCTTGGCTTAAGTCGACTTAATTGGCCCTGCATCTACACTACACTTTGCTTCAGTCGACTTAAGCAAAATAAAGTCGACTTAATGAAAATTAAGTTGACTTTATTAAACCACCTTTCTACTCGACCTAAGGCTTAATTCGACTTTCTAAAGTCGAATTAAGTCAGTGTAGCCCTGGGGTAGCCCTAAATCGACTTAGGACTATCCCAGGACTACACCAATGCCCTCCCTGCCAGGGGGGGGCCACAGGGGAAGCCTGGCATGCCCCCCAAAGGGCAGGGCATGTGGGCACGGTGTGACACTGTCTGGATTTAGGGAAGGATTTATGATATTATTTTCTATGGATATCTCGTAAATGCTCTATAATCCATAGGAACTATGTCATGTTTGGTATCAATAGAAAGGTAGTAATTTGCTGGGAATTATTATATAGTTTATGTCTAGGAATTCTATTTTGCTTAGAAGTTAAGAATTTGATGTTATATCCATACTTTAACTTGTGTCCTTCTGGACAAATTCCTTAGATGGGTGGGTGTGAACAACCATTGTCTCCTTAATGGCTAATCAGGATACTCCCTGGGACCATATCACCTGGCAAATTCCTTTACATTAAGGAGACAATGGTTGTTCACACCCTTCGGTCTAAGGCATTTGTCTAGAAGGACACAAGTTAAAGTATGGATATAACATCAAATTCTTAACTTCTAATCGAAATAGAATTCCTAGACATAAATTATATAATCATTTCCAGCAAATTACTACTTTTCTATTGATACCAAACATGACATAGTTCCTATGGATTATAGCATTTATGAGATATCCATAGAAAATAATATCATAAATGCTTCCCTAAATCCAGACAGCATCACAACAGGGCTCTGCGTTGCCAGGGTCCCTGTACCCCTTTGCCCCATTGTACACAGGGGTGCCCCCCCTGCCACCGTGGACCTGCCCAAGGTCCCCCTAGCCCCACAAATTCGACCTAGAGCATCCAGTGTGGATGCTCTAGGTCAACTTTGTAAGTTCCCCTTTAAGTCGACTTTAATTTTACGTGTAGACTCACTAAGTTGACTTAACTAAGTTGACTTTAAGTCGACTTTGTTAAGTCGACTTAATTAAAGTCGACTTAAAAGTGCAAGTGTAGACATAGCCTAAGTCCCCACCTGCAATGTGAGCATGCCCAGCAGGTGCAGCTGAGCGGGGCATTCCAAGCCCAGAGCTACTCTTTAACCCTCAGTTCACCATTGCGGGGCTCACACACCCCATGACAAACTCCCATTGAAATCAGTGAGAATAGTTCTCCTCTTAGTTACAAAAACACCCCACACATATTTTCCTTTGTGTCAAGGCCTCTTATGGTGCTCAGTGTTTGCTTTTTGCCCCTTTGTGATACTGAACAATTTCTGTTCTTTCTCTTTGATTTCCGTAGGCATATGAAGAGAGGGTTTCTTTAAGTAGACTAAAGGAGAAAGGTAAAATACTTCACAAAATGATCCTTAAGGATGCAAAGCAATTTTTTTTACAGCAGCTTTTGTAGTTTTCTTTACAACAAGAATATGGTCATTTACTACCAGGAAGGGATTTTCAGAGGCACTTAGCATTGGTTTAACTGTTCCCATGGGCTGCGTCTACACTTGTAAATTAAGTCGACTTAAGCTTGCTTAAATCGACTTAATTTACCCTGCATCTACACTACAGTTTTCTTAAGTCAACTTAAGCAGCTTGCTTAAGTTGACTTAAGGAAAATAAAGTCGACTTAATGAAAATTAAGTTGACTTTATTAAACCTAGATTTAATTCGACTTAAGGCTTAATTCGACTTTTTAAAGTTGAATTAAGCCAGTGTAGACATGGGGTAGCCCTAAGTCGACTTTAGGGCTACCCCAGGACTACACCAATGCCCTCCCTGCCCGGGGGGGAGCACAGGGGGATCCTGGCATGCCCCCCCAAAGGGCAGGGCAGAGCCCTGTGTGACGCTGTCCGGATTTAGGGAACCATTTATGATATTATTTTCTATTAATATCTCATAAATGCTATAATCCATAGGAACTATGTCATGTTTGGTATCAATAGAAAGGTAGTAATTTGCTGGGAATGATTATATAGTTTATGTTTAGGAATTGTATTTGTATTAGAAGTTAGGAATATGGTTGTTATATCTATACTTTAACTTGTGTGATTCTGGGGAAACACCCCAGGCAGGCTGTCTTCAACCATTGTGTCCTTAATGTTAAGGAAGCTCCCAGGTACAATGGGCCCAGAGAGAAACCTGATGAACCATTAAGGACACAATGGTTGTAGACAGCCTGTCTAGGGTGTTTCCCCAGAATCACACAAGTTAAAGTATAGATATAACAACCATATTCCTAACTTCTAATACAAATACAATTCCTATACATACACTATATAATCATTCCCAGCAAATTACTACCTTTCTTTTGATACCAAACATAACATAGTTCATATGGATTATAACATTTATGAGATATTAATAGAATATAATATCATAAATGGTTCCCTAAATCCAGACAGCATCACACCCTGCCCACATGCCCTGCCAGGGTCCCTGTCCCCCTTTGCCCCATTGTACACAAGGGGTTCTCCCCCCGCCACCGTGGATCTGCCCAAGGTCCCCCTAGCCCCTAGAAGTCGACACAGGCATTCAGTGTGGACGCTCTAGGTCGACTTTGTAAGTTCCCCTTTAAGTCGACTTTAATTTTATGTGTAGACTCACTAAGTCGACTTAACTAAGTCGACTTAGTTGAAGTCGACTTAAAATTACAAGTGTAGACATAGCCATGGAGGTCAATGGGAATTTTCCCATTAACTTGAGTGGAAATGGTTAGGACAGCACTGAGTGCTTTTGAAAATAACGGCCTGTCATCTTTACACTTCCAGCAACGTTGCTTGCGCCTAGATCCAAGCCCCCCGGAAGATAATGGGAAGAGTCTCATTGACGTCAGTGTTCTTTGGATCAAGCCCTTAGTCTTTGTATTTTGAGGATGGGAGGAAGATATTTTTATTTATAAATTTAGTTGTGTGTGCTGATATTAAAACTCTTTGAACACAGTTTAATATAGATATAAAAGCACACAGAATCACATATTAAGCCACAGGTATGAACACATGCACAACAAAAATAGAAATCTGTGTGTGTGTGTGTGTGTGTGTGTGTGTGTGTGTGTGTGTGTGTGTAAAAGAGGTAAAAATCTTGACTCCATTGAAGTCAATGGCAAAACTCCCACTGACTCCAATGCGACCGGAATTTAACTTGTGTTTTTTATTACGAATTATCATATAGAATTAGAGGAATAGAGAAATGGAGATACTGACTGTGTAAAAAAAGCCTAAAATCTAGCGACTCACAAACAAGCTGTAATATGGAATCCCTTGCAACAACTGTAGCCATTCCGCACATAAAATCTTCATCACCAGCCATCCTATTCCTAAGTCGCATGTTTATTCCAGCGCAGATGGCTAGATGTCTGCTACCAAATGAATTATGGATCAGTTGAATATTTTATAGTTTTATTTATAACTCCCTTGTGGGTAATTGTTGCTTTCTCTTGGTTTGTTATCAGGCTTTCTATAATGCTCAGCATGTTAGAAACATGTAAAGCATTTTAACAGTAAAAGAATTCCTCAGAATAGTGGAAGTTTTTCTCTGATCAGAATATTATCTTCAGTTTAGGTCATTATTATTCTTACAGAAGGTGATCAAAACATCGATAATATATGAACACACTAAAAGATTAAATAAAAATGTTGCCTATATCTGCAGAAACACTATTTAATTATGACACAAAGTTAAAATGCCTTATTTATAGCTACAAATAAACCTAGCATGTAACTAAAAAATTAAAAATAAAAAGAGACATCAAAGTTCCTATCCTTACAGTTGGATGCTAGTGATTCAATTCAGCTTATGACTTAAATTTTGTGTTGTGCGATATTGTATGAGTTTTATTCCCCCTCTCCTGTCTGGTTAGTACTACCCTACATTCCATGAGGGAATGGAGCTGATCTAAAGCCGAATGAAATCAGTGAGCTTTCATGGTAGAAAATCCCACTTCGTCAGACACTTGTCTTTAAAAATGCCACTTGGCTCCTTGTTTGTAATATTTGGTCTGTAACTCTTTTTTTTAAAAACCAGATTATTGCTCCATTCCTCTAACAACCACTTTCTTGCTGTATTGATCGCTATTGCTGGGTCTTCCTTGTTCCCGGTATCAATCAGGGCACTACAGAAAATTGGCAGAGTATGAGTGGAAGTGTCCAGGTACAAGAGCAGACCGCAGTTGACTTAGAAAAAATGGAAATATGTCACGTAGCCTGGTAGACCACCTCCACCCACGGCACATCCAAAGCCTGATATGTTTGGTACTGCTGTACCTACTGTGATTGCTTGTGGAATGGGAGGCCAGCTATTGCACCTGTGTCTGAGTACAGACTGTCTGAACTCTGTCTCCCTCTGCTGGTGATGCTGCTCACAACTTATCAAACTGAGTAGGGCCCTGATTTTGTAAGGTACCTAAGCACAAGCATAACTTTAAGCATATGAATAGCTGCATTGACTTCAATGGGACTATTCACAGATTTAAAATTATGCATGTACTTTAGTAGACTAACTCTTCTGGTCATGATCTACCATTTACTTGTTTCTGCCATGATACCCTTAATTATTAAGGTTCCAAAGGGGTAGCCATGTTAGTCTATTGCAGAAAAACAACAGAGTCCTGTGGCACTTTTAAAGACTAACAGATTTATTTATCACCTGAACTTTCATGGGAGAAAACCCCAATTTGTCAGATGCTTTGAAGATAGGAAACTTACAGAATGGGAGGAAATTAAAAGCAGGGGAGTGTATGACATAGGACAGATCAGGCTGTAACAGCAAATCAAAATAGGTGTTAGGATTCAAACACTGGAGAACAGCACATAGAGGAAGGTAAGTTCAAATCACCTGTTGTAATGAGAGAAAAATTATTAAGAGTACTTTATCGCTTTAGTACAATGATACTGGATAATCCCCAAACCCCTCCCCCCCAGTCTCTTTCTTGGAGTATCACATTTCACATGAGCTGTGAAGGTTTAAAGATGCCTTTTCCTCAGAATTACATTGATACTACAATATACTTAAAAAAACCAATCAAACAAACAACAACAAAAAAAAGCCACAGCTTTTGAAATAGTGTTTGTACTGTTATTATTTATCCATGAGTTTCCAGCAAAGAGTTAATTCAGTGGATAAGCAGGTGCCAGTTAGTATTTTCTTTGAACATGCTGCATCTCGTTTGTTCAAGTAGAAGGCCTGAAACAAATCATTTTGAAGTTCTGAAAAATGGAAAATGGCCAGGAAACAAACAAATATATTTCAGTCACAGGTGTATTTCCACAGAGCAGAATTGAGGTACTGTTTCCAGATCATCTATGTCTATATTAGTAAGCCTATGTAGATATATTACCTCACAATTAAAAGCCTGAATTAAAGTGTGCTTTACAGGCACTTACTTGGTCACATTCTAGAATGCTTTCTATTCCACAAAATAACAGTTGCCTGCATCAAAGAAAGCAAATAATGGGATTTTCTGTTAGAGCCCTGCTTAGAAGTGTGAGGAACATAGAAAGGTGCCTTTTTTATAGCAGCAATATCATCAAGAACATAGGGACTAATCCAAAGCCCACTGAAATCAGTGCAAAGATTCCAAAGAACATCAGTGGCTTTAGATCACAGTGAGAAGAAGAGAAATGCATGGATAGGAGAAGAAGAGAAATGCATGGGTAATGGAATGGAGATTATATTTATGAAATTTTTTGATGACACCAAGATGGGAGGAGTTGCAAGGGCATTGGAGGGCAGAATAAGAATTCAGAACAACCTGGGCAAATTGGAGAATCGGTCTGAAATCAACAATGATATTCAACATTGACACATGCAAAGTACTGCACCCGCCCTACTTCAAAATGGGGAATAACTTGTTAGGCGTCAAAACTGCTGAAAAGAATTCAAGGATTATACTGAATCACAAATTAAATATGAGTCATCAGTTCAATACAATGATGAAAAGTCTAATATATTATTCTGGCGCGTATCAACAGGCATGTTGTATGTAAGACATGGATGGTAATTGTCCTGTTCTATTTGGCACGGTGGAGGCCTCAGCTAGACTTCTCTTAGCAGCTCTGGGTTGGAGGGACATGAACAAATTGGAGAGTATTCAGAGAAGGGCAACAAAAGTGACATAAAGTTTGGAGAACCTGACCTCTAATGAAAGATTAAAAACAAAAACAAAACAAAAAACCACACCAAACCTGGGCCTGTTGCTTGAAAAAAGAAGACTGAAGCAGCAACCTGATAATAGTCTTCAAATCTGTTAAGGACTGTTCTGAAGGGATGACAGACACTGGGTGTCAAATCATGGAGGAGCAGAAGCTGCTTCTTTGAGCTTGCTACCTCCTTGTATTAGACAGAGCAAACAACTTACATAAGATCATGATAAGCATTCCTGTGCAAAAACATAACATAACAGGATACAAGAACATAACAAGTTCTTTCAAGGCCTTTTACACAGGGATGAGAAAATAAGCTCTGTTGATTACATTTCTAGCTACAACCTTGAGAAAGGGAGCTGGGACAGGGAAGAGAATAAATCTTTCACTACCTCTCAATATACTCAGTGTCTGTTCATCACACTCTCCCTTTCCCCCTGCCCAGCATGTTTACAGGTGGACAGCCCGTGATCATGCATCGAGGTGGTCCAGGTGTGCCTGGACGTGCCGTCTCAGCATAGACCACGGGCCATGAATGCCTACATCTCCCTCTTACTTGTCAAGTTATTGGGTTCCAGGTAACCCTGGAGGCGCTTCTAGAGCAGTGCCAGGTCGGAACGGGAGAGCGGATAGACAAGGGGGCGGGGGGAACGAAAACGGCAAAGGGACAAGAGGGAAGGGATACACTGGATAAAACAACAAAAAGCAACCAGGGCGGCAAGGGCAAAAACACCATAGCCAAACAAAGATCGGAGGGGTGCAAGATCCGGGAGCCACCCCGTGAGCCAGTCCCAAAAACCACTGAAGCCGACATCCTGGGAAATGCGCGCCGTGAGGTTCTTGAGCGCCGCGAGGCGGTCCTCCACGGAGTGGCTATTATCGGTAAGATTAAAACAACACATATTACAAAGAGTACAACAACCATGGTGATGTCTAAGCAAAAAAAAAGTCAATGGCAGCGCGATTGTCCAGGATCGCATCCCGAAGCTCACGTTGTTCCGCATTGAGAAGTGCAATAGCTGAGGAGGTAGCATTAATACCTTTGGCAGCGTAACAGGCCAATTGATGGAGCTGAAGATGCGAAGCGAGCGCCAGGGCAGGGACACCCATGAGCGATAGCGCCAAGGAGACGGATTCCGCTTTGCTGAGCAGCTTGACGGTGGGGTCACAGGAGGCATCTAGAGGGACAGCGCGATGACTGCGCTGCTTCGAGAAGGGGGTCGAGGGCAAAACGATAGTCAATCTACTAAGACAACAAAGAGTACCTTCCGAGAGATTAGCAGGGACATAACTAAAGGTACGAGCACCACAAGTAAAGAACCAACTCTTTGGTAAAATAATATTCCCATAACTAAAACTAATATTCATGATGGATGTACAATTCCAAATCGGGCCGGGTGGAGTCCCTGCGAAACTGTGGCCCAAGAACAATTAACAACACGGGCGCAGGAGGTATTCACACCACTAGCCGCATAAGGGGTGTGGAGGGAAATTGCATCAGGCGGTATCTGCCTGGTCGCCTCGCCCCAGGATGAAATGGTGCCATAGGTAACCTTGACACCAAAGTTGGCCAGGAAAGTATCATTTTGTACCTTGGAGGATTGTTTACAAACTGGAATAAGGCACGAGCCAAGGAGTTGGCCAACCTCCACCTCACTGGAGAGGCAAAAATAGGATGTATTGACGGTGGCAGCAAGGCGGGTCCAAATATTGTATCCCATCCGGTCCCGGAGGGAGGGCGCCGAGGCCACAGGGGCTGGCACAAGACAAACTAAAACCAAGAGAATTAATAAGGAATTGGCTGTGAGCTGAGCAAATATGGCCTATAACAAATTATCAGGGGTAGGCTCCTGATGGTTGCGGAGCAACTGTTGCTGGGCTGCTGAAACCAGGGATATCACATCTCCCCATGTGACTCCCCGAGGCAGGGGGCGAGCAGGCCGCAGTCAGTGTCGCCGGGGTTTGGGTTTCTCCTCGGTGTCCGGGTTCAGGGTCAGCTGGAAGTTGGGGATCGGATTGTGCAGTCCCTGGTGCCACGCCATCGGGAGCGGGTCGAACACACCGAGCAGGGACCCAGAGTAGACCTGTTGGAGAAAGCACAGCGGCATAGCCTCGCCCCCAAGTAATCAAAGGGACGGGCCCATGCCATGCGGGATCAGGCAATTGGCGGTAGTACACATTGGGGCGTGGTAGGGACCCCTGGCCCCGGTAATGACGGTCCACAGGGGTGTGCTTGTCAGCATTCAGTGTTAAATAATTCAATGTAAATAAGGCAACGTACATGGTCTGTTAGATCTCCGCCAACCCGGTGGGCCAGGAGGGCGCTGTTCTCAGTCGTTTTTCCAGAATAGTTTTAAGGGAGCGGTGAGCACGCTCCACAATGGCTTGGCCGGTAGAATTGTAGGGTATGCCATGTTTCAGAATAATATCCCAAGAGGCACAAAAAGAACGAAACAGGGAGGAGGTATAGGCAGGACCGTTGTCGGTCTTAAGAGAATGGGGCCGTCCCATAACGGCAATGGCATGCAACGTGTGATTAATAACTTGACGAGCTGCTTCCTTGCGCTGGGCCAAAGCCGAGATGAAACCAGAATAAGTGTCAATAATGACATGAAGATACCTATAGGGTTTGAGGGCAGCAAAAAAGGTAACATCCATTTGCCAAAGTTGATTGGCTGCCGTACCACGCGGATTGACGGCGTGGGGAAAGGCCAAGGGCATGGAGGCACAATGTGGACAGGTACGAACAATTTGCTGCGCCTCCGGAAGAGGTAGGGAAAACTGCTTAGCCAGGACCTTGGCGGATTGATGAAAAAAGGCGTGGCTGGATATGGGGTCGGAAAACAAAAAAACAACGGATAGGTCCCGGAGGGCCTGATCCGCCCGCCAATTACCTTCAGCAATGGGGCCAGGCAATGGCGAGTGGCTACGAATGTGGCAAGCATAAAATGGATGCAGGCGACGGGAGAGCAAATTTTTAAGAGTCAAAAAAAAAAAAGACATAAAATCATTATCAATGAGGGATGTAATACAGGCGGTGGGTAAATGAGCAAAAAGATGGTAGGTATAAAGGGGATCTACAATTAAATTAAACGGGTGGCTTTGGAACAGATGGAATGCCAAAATGGCCACCGCCAGCTCTGCTCGTTGAGCACTTTTTTGGGGAAGGGTAAAGTGTACTTTCCATTCCGTTGAATCAGGGGGGAGGTAGGTGAGCACTCCTCGGGTAGGAGAGCCATCAGTGAAAAGAGTGAGGGCTCCGGGGATGGGCTGCAACACCCTAACAGGGCGAACTCTGAAAGGGGCATTGAGGACAATGGTTAGTTGGGGGTCTTTCGGGGGATCCAGAGGGAACTTTGATACGTGGCTTGATGACCACCGATGCTCCACAGCTCTTTAGTTGGTGATTTGGGCCAGTCGGGCGGCCAGTCGGCAGTGCGTATCACTGTGACGTCAACGCTGGTATCTAGAAGGTCAGTAAAGGAATGGCCGTTCAATGTAAGGGTTAACATCGGCCGAGGCCCATGAATGTGGGTAGTGAGGGCAAGCACTGAAGAGTCGGAAGGGAGGGTGGAGCCAAAACCTCCATTGCCCCGCCCTTTGTGCTCTGCCCCAGGGACCAGGAAGGGGAGTAAAATTAGCTGGGCTACCGAGGATCCTTTCGGCAATTGTTGAGGGAGGTTGGTCCATACTTGGACCTTGAGGACCCCAGTGTAGTCGGCGTCAACAACGCCGGGGATGACAAAAAACCCTTTGCGACCGGCATGGGAACATGGCAAAATAAGACCGACTACATGTGGGGGAAGGAGCCCCGTTACCTGCATGGGAATGACATGCACCTCACCAGGAAGCTGAAAGTCGGTATCAGTCTGTAAAATTAAGTCCAGGCCGGCGCTGCCGCTAGTGGCGGTGCGGAGGTGCTGGACGGGGATGGTAGCAGCCGCAGGGGTGGCAAGGGTGAGGTTGGGAGTGGGGGGGGGGGGCTGATGTGTCACCGTGACAGTGTTGTCTGCATTAGGTGTACGGGTGACTGGACAGACCGCCAGAAGTTCGGCCAGTTCCTCCATGGAAAGGTCTGCGGTACGGCGGGCAGTCTCAGCCATTTGCTGCACTGCGGACGGTCGAAGTGAAGGAGCAGGATCAGGGGGTTTTGAAGGGCTTGGGGGGCTCGGAGGGGGTTGGACGGGGGGGCAGGGGGGATAATCTGGGGGATAGACTGCGGTGGAGGGACAGTAGAAAGAGAAATATAGGTGGGAGGTGTCGGTGGCGCAAAGCGCTCAACGGCATCTCGACAAAGGTGCCAAAAGTGGAGCACCTTGATACCTGCACGAGGCTCAGCGTGCAGGGTACGGCCGATGCGGTCCCAATCCTCCAAGCGGAGGGTTCCAGCATCAGGGTACCAGGGGCATTGGCCGTGAACCTCATGAATCAGCGCCTTGAGATCATTACATGTAAAGGAATGTTGAGCCTTGCGCAGTAAGTAAGCCAACTCAGTACAGTGGCGGATCTGCGCATTAGACAGGGAGGCCCCCATACTCACCGGGATCCGAAGATGTGTGACGCGTCTGTAACCTTTGCCGGGCGTGGTGAGTGGGAGCAGCAGACAAATAGTAGACAGGAGGACAGGAATTGCTTTCCCTTGTGCGAAACAGTAAATGCACCACACAGATTTACCGAGGCAAAAGCCTCAGACGGACAAGTCACTAAACTTGTCTGTGTGCCCACATTGGGAAAGCAGGAGAAATCTAAAATGTAGACAGGCACAGGGGCCCCACGGATGGGCGCCAGATGAAGGGATGACAGACACTGGGTGTCAAATCATGGAGGAGCAGAAGCTGCTTCTTTGAGCTTGCTACCTCCTTGTATTAGACAGAGCAAACAACTTACATAAGATCATGATAAGCATTCCTGTGCAAAAACATAACATAACAGGATACAAGAACATAACAAGTTCTTTCAAGGCCTTTTACACAGGGATGAGAAAATAAGCTCTGTTGATTACATTTCTAGCTACAACCTTGAGAAAGGGAGCTGGGACAGGGAAGAGAATAAATCTTTCACTATCTCTCAATATACTCAGTGTCTGTTCATCACACTCTCCCTTTCCTCCTGCCCAGCATGTTTACAGGTAGACAGCCCGTGATCATGCATCGAGGTGGTCCAGGTGTGCCTGGACGTGCCGTCTCAGCATAGACCACGGGCCATGAATCCCTACACTGTTCTAGAGGACAGGGATCAATTGTTCTCCATGTCCACCAAGTGTAAAACAAGAAGTAATGGGATTAATCTACAGTGAGGGAGATTTAGGGTAGATATTAGGAAAAAGTTTCTAACTATAATGCTAGTGAAGCTCTGGAATAGGCCCCCAATGGAGGTTGTGGAATCTGCATCACTGGAAATTGGACAAATAGCTGTCAGGGATGGTGCAGGTTTACATAGTTCTACCTCAGTGCTGGGGGCTGGATGTGATGGCTTCTCAAAGTCCCTTCTAGCCCTGCTTCTCCATGATTTATGAGGTTTTATATGTGCTGCAGTGCAGTAAATTAGGATGATCTTTAGTGCAATCATGGCATGATCCAGGAACTCACTTAAGCACATATTTAACTTTAAGCTTGTGAGCAGTTCAATTTGAAATCAATGAGAATGTTAGTGTGTATAGATAAGAAAGAGCTTCAGTGCTTTATTGGATCAAGTCAGAGCATGCAGCACCTTGCAGGCATGAGCCTTCAGTGCCAAATATTACAGCTGGCTTTAAACAGAGGTACAAGAAGAAGGGTTTGGATAGCCTCCTCTGTCCCTTGTAGATGCACTTGTGTCCTTCCAGGGAGTCTAAGCAGCTTGGCTCTGCGAACTGTAGAAGGGTTCAGCATCAGCCTAACTCTTGATTCTATGGAACAATAGTAAAATCCTCTGTGACTTCAATGGGAGTAGAGTTTGGCCAACACTTGAAAATTTGGCCATGGGCTGTGTGGGCAGGGGACAGGGGGTACTGCAGGCTGCACACTCTGATTGGGTGACAGAACTGCCCTACACTGTGCCCTAACCCCAGCAGTTCAGGTGGACACCGCAGAAGTAAGTACAAATTCATATGGATTTGGTTTGCTTTCTTCTGCGATGGGTAATGCAGAGGCCTATGTCAGCTTGGGCAGAGAGAATCAAAGTGGCCACTATGATATTTCTTGGAGCACCCTCCCTCCAATGTGAAGGAGTATTGCTTTTGCTACCTCCCTCACACCACCAGCCTGTCCAGGGACTCCCCTCTCACCTACACCAGCTCTGCCACTTGACAGCAGATGCACCCCGGCCCCACAAGACCTTCCAAGTTTTCCCTTGGATACCTGCAGAATCCCAGAG
Organism: Pelusios castaneus; assembly: GCA_007922175.1. NCBI lineage: Eukaryota > Metazoa > Chordata > Testudines > Pelomedusidae > Pelusios > Pelusios castaneus. The sequence continues at coordinate 1,429,009 of ML686112.1, forward strand.
CTGCCATTTCCAAGGGTGCAGTGTGCACCAGTTTAACTGTAGCCCGCTGCTCCTGTGTCTCACCTCACTTGAGTTCAGTTATAATAAAACAAGAGGAAATCTGTCCGAGGAAAGAAGCATGATTCAAATAGAAATTGAAACAAATAGTACACCCGAAACAAAATAATAAAACATGACCTAGGCCCTACCCTTTCTTATCTAAGGAAGTAGATTAACATTCAAAAAGTTCCGTCTTTTGCAGCATTTTTTAGGCTCAAGGAGTCAGGACCCAATTCTTCCTGGATCATGGATACACGGTGTCCTTTCCCACCCTGTGCTGTACTGAATCAGTCTTTGCTCTTTATTCACAGATGTCAGCCTCCTTGCTATTCGGTCCTTCCTCTTCATTTCCAAGGGGTTTCAAAGTTCTTTGTTTTTTAGTGATTTCCATTGACTTCTCTGAGCTGGTGCAAAGGGGGACATGATGTGCTAGTCAGGAGGGATGACAACTCCTTCACAGTGAATGGGCCCAGGTATTCCTGAAAGAGATGAAAGGAGAGAATATTGAAATACATAAAAGAAAGGATCTGGGCTTCCTCTGCCCCCTTTGGTCTCTGTGGCTGTACATAAAACTTGTGAATGGTTCACATCTTTCCAACTTCTTGTCAGTCTGTTTTAAAGCAAAGCTAGAATTTGTGCTCAAACGAGTAGACTGTTAATTGCACTGACATCACAATCGCTTTTTATACTGTGAGTTCGGGCGGTTACAGTGAACACTTCTGTGCCTTCACCTTCTCTCTCATATGTCCTGGGCTATATCTCATGCTCCTGCAATGCGTATTCAAAACATGCAGCTGTATGCTTGGCTCAGTTCTAGACTATATGTGAATGCTTGCAAGGGGTACCATCTAAGCCCTTGATTTTTGAAGTTCTTTGGGCATCATTGTTGCCTACAACGTTGCAAAGCCTGATATAGGAGCCTGAGTCTCATTTTCAAAAGAGGTTTAGAAGCATAGGAGCCTAAATCCCTTTTGCTAAAGAGATTTGGGCTCCTAAATCAGTTAGGCATTGCAATGCTGAGTGGAGCAGTGTCTAAATAAATTCTGGGCCTAAGACCATAAAACCAATTGCTATTCTGAACCATAGAGCAAAAGCTGGTGTGCGGGTTTGGAGCGTTGGCCTAATTGAACAGGCGGGGTGCTGTCAGGATTAAAGCTGAAACTCTGCTCCTGAACTTGGGTAACATCTCTGCACCTTTATTGAGTGACTGTAAATCATTTTGGATCAGGCTCTAGCCAGATCCTATATAATGGCACAAGGGGACTGAAAGAAAGAAAAGTAAGGATGGGAATAGGACAGTGGTGGGCAAACTGATTAGTCAACTGAGCCAAATATCAACAAAACAGTGACTGAAATTTCTTTTGAGAGCCAAATTTTTTAAACTTAAAATATATAGGAAGGTACATTGTTATTAACTTAATAAGGGTATTCCTAACCATCTCATCTCAAATTAAACACTGAACTATGCAGGCCTTTTTGAGTCCTTCCCGTATTTGTGTAAAAGATGAAGAGAAAAAGAAAAAAAAGAAAGGAAGGCAGGGAAGAGAAAAGAAAGGAAGGCAGGGAAGAGAAAGGAAAGGAAGGCAGGGAAGAGAAAGGAGGGAAGAGAAGAGAAAGGAAGGCAAAGAAGAGAAAGGAGGGAAGAGAAGAGAAAGGAAGGCAAAGAAGAGAAAGGAAGGAAGAGAAAGGAAGGCAAAGAAGAGAAAGGAAGGAAGAGAAAGGAAGGCA